>JBAIZL010000004.1:37708662-38038662 GCA_036971475.1 Prosapia bicincta | reverse complement strand
GAGTAGAGAACAAGTTATATAATTTTTTTAAAGTAAATTCTACTAAGTCAACAAAGAAAAATTTTATTTATGTTTCTTTTCATTTTATAATTACAATATAATTATGTAGACATGTACATATGTCAGAATAACAACTTTAAGTGGCAAAATAGAAAGAGAATTTCCTTGCAGTTTTCCATTTTCCTTTCTATATATGGTTTTGGACTATTATTTTTGTTTGTTACTAATTATACGTTTTCTATATCGCTTGTATTGTGTTGGATGTTTCTTTTCACTTTCCTTTCGCATTATCCGTTTGTGAGGCAAAGTTCGATATCGTTAATCCAGTTTGTTTATTTTATTTTACGTTCATTTTCAATACTTGAGCATTTACGATATTATGTAGTAACCATGGCAACAATTTAAGGTTGTAATGGAGGCTCCAACGAGAACCAGATGGGGAAAAAATCCAGACTTCTTTGTGAAACAAACTTCTAGCTAAGGATTTTGGCTCAGTGCCAAGAGCTCCTGACTTTCATTATGAATATACTTAGTTCGAAATTCCCTTGGACCTCTAAACTTTTATAATTTAATTTTTGAATAAATATTTTAAAAAACTATATCAACTATATCAATTATCATTCACTATAGGTTAAAAGAAAAATTTTTTAACTTGATTGGATGAATAAAAACGTATTATTCTAACGATTGAAAATTTGTACACGATATATATAAATAAATAAATAAATATATATATTTATTTATTTATAAATATATAAATATCGCAATATGTATTCTTGTGTATTAATAAAGAACTAAGTCAAAATTGAATTTTAATTGTTTAATATTCCTGATGATGTTGGTACTGTTAGCCAACGAAAACCTTTGAATAGTAAATTCAATTATAATTCTTGTATTTGTATTTTGACTTAGTTCTTTATATATATATATATATATATATATATATATATATATATATATATATATATATATATATATTAGGAGAGTGTGAGTTATTAGAAAGAATTTAAAAATGAGCGAGCCGTAAGGTAAGGATAGCGAGGGGGTTTAGGTTCAAACCCTCCTACAAGGATAATAAAGTAGGATTTTTATCGACTAAAAAATTACTTTAAATTGTCCAGTTATAGAACATACTTCGTATTTATTTAAAACTCTGATAAGGTAGTTCAAATGTTAGTAGAGATTGGTTTTACATACTGTAGATGAGTTTACAGTACCCTATAAGCTGAACAATTAAATGCAGTAAATTTGCGTAAACAATGAGCTTGAAGTAAGGGTACTACAATTTGCTTAATGTTTGCCGACTCCCGCATATTTAGAAAATAAAATCACAGGAGAGCGCCTTAAAGAATATGGCTTATACCTCTTGAAATAACTGTGAAAACGTTTTTAACTAATGTTTAAAGAAGTGTTGTAGACTAGACATTTTTGTGTTAATTTAATGCTCATTGGGTGCTCTTTAATGTTTAAAGGCATTTAAAGTAGACAAATTTAATTATCTCATTTTCACAACTTGTAACTTTTTCAATTTCTTCTATTAGTTCTCACTCCCCATATATATATATATATATATATATATATATATGTTATTATATATGTGTTATATATATATATATATATATGTGTGTGTGTGTGTGGCGTGCGTGCGTGCGTGCGTGCGTGCGTGTGTGTGTGTGTGTGTGTGTGTGTGTGTGTGTGTGTGTGTGTGTGTGTGTGTGTGTGTGTGTGTTAATATGGATAAATATATATATATATGTTTATTTATTTATTATTATAAATATATATATATATATATATATATATATATATATATATCTTGTTCAAATTTTCAATCGTTGATAAAATACTTTTTATCCATCCACTCAATTTTAAACACATTTTCCAAACTTGCAGGGGTTGGCAATTGATGTTAATACAGTTTTTCAAATATTATTTCATTGATTAAATTTAATAAATTAATTTCGATTTTATGTGGAAGAAAAACTTTTCACAAAAGGGGCAAGGTATGCAATATAGTTGTTTGTTCCCATTTGCTTAAAATAAGTGACACCATATGATTTCACATAATACAGCTGATTATATGTTATAGGTTATGTGGTAGAATTTGTTTTAACAGATAGGTTATTTTACTTTGTATTAATTGTAATTTTTAATAAAAGTAACTACAATAAAATTTGTTTTTGTTTAGCTAAGTAGGAATTGACTTTTTTTAATTGATTATATTGATTGTTTTGATGTTAGAATTTGTGATATGACATTTATTTTTCAAATCATTGTCTTGGAGGTGAAAATTAGTCCTCCTCTAAAGTGTCAATGCCCCCATTCTCTCCCCGAGAGAGAGAGAGAGAATCTCTGTTGGTAAGATAAAAAAACATCCGTTTTCTTTAGGTTACTAGCAAGTTGTTTCAAAAGAAACCTTCTTTTGGCTTCGCGCTCCTGGCACAAGGCTAGCACTAATGTTTTGTAAACAGAAATGCTGCAAGGACAGCTACTTGCTAACCAGTGCAGCTAACTATGGTTTCTACTCAGTTACTAAGACAGCCTGAGTTTACGACAGCTATAGTTAAAGACAGTATCCATCCGTCCCCTATGTTACATCTACTATACATCCCCCCTTCTTTCTTTCTGTCCCTTTTCAACAATCGCTCGTGTATGCAAAAGTACACCATCATCTAATATCCTTTTTCTGTTTTGATTTACTTTAAAATAGGTTAGAAGGTATACATCTGTACGTTCATGCTGGAGTACGTGTATTTCAACGAATGAAGCAACAGATAATTTTTACATAACTCCCAAACATTTTGTATTTATACAAAAATTTGTGACCGTTTGGAAACAAATATATGAGATGCTATACTCTTTAAGTAGTAGCCTATTACTGGGATCGATTCATGGATATCACGACAAAACGACTGAGAGCTTCGGGTGGGATACGAGGTCTTAAAATGCCACAAAAACTGAACAAAGAACTGAAAATACTGTAAGCAAACACGAAGAGATAAAGACATTTGTTATGGTGTTCTCTAGGAAGGAACTGTGTACATCAGTATACTTTGGAAAGAACGATAAACGGGAAAACATTTAGGGGACAGAATATCGGACGAAATCTGTATAAAGCATAAACTTCATTTAGAATTCTGGAAGTGGCTCTGGAAGCAAACAGAATAAACACTCGGATGAGTAAGTATCAGGAATGATAAATAGCTTGTGAGGCATAAATTTGAGCTCATTTAGAAAATGGATCTTACGGAAACTATGAGAAAACGTTCGGGATAGGATTTCACATGAGTTACGTGCAAGGCATAAACCTGAGCTCAAAGGAGCTCTGGAAGGAACGATAAAGGAAAGAAACGTTGGTTCAGAGGTTATCAGACAAGTTATAAGTGAGTCATGAGGCGAACTCGTTTAGTAATGAAGAGGCTCTGAAAGGAACGATAAAGGAAAGAAACGTTGGTTCAGAGGTTATCAGACAAGTTATAAGTGAGTCATGAGGCGAACTCGTTTAGTAATGAAGGGGCTCTGAGAATAATGATTTTTTTATGATACTTGTTCAGCAACTAAGGGGCTCTGAAAGTAAACTTTCGAAGAGGGGAGAGTATCAGACGAGATGTGTAGAATATGAGACATAAACCTTTACTCGTTCAGTCACAAAAGGTCATTGGGATAAAAGATGAACTTTCTTTACACAGGATATCAGATGAGGTATGTACTAGACACAAAATCTGAACTGAAAGGCGCTCTGGAAGGAACAATAAATTAAAGAAACGTTCGTTTATGGGTTATCAGACGAAGTATATGTGAGTCATGAGCGAATTCGTTTAGTAATGAAGGGGCTCTGGAAGTAACCTCGAACGGGTGGATCTTTCGGACGAGGTATGAGTGAAGCACAACCTGAACTCGTACGAAGATAAACCGACCTTTTTGTGTTTTTACTAGTAATTAAATGCGTGGAAAGGATATTAAGGTAATAGTTACGATCAATGTAGGGGTAAGAATCACTCCTGGTCTTGGAAGGGAGGATTAGAGATTCAGGAAATTCTCACGTGCAGGGCAACTCCCTTTCCGAGTTATAGAATAGTTTCTCTCAGTTACCTCAAGGTGTAAAGGAAGCATAGGTGGTACAAAGGTAGAACTAAGGAAAGGACGTAATGAGCCTCTGGTGTTAAAGAAGGGGGATACGAAGAGATATAGTGCAACCCCCCCCCCCCCCGGTTATTATAGGTAGATGTGTACAAGTAACACCAAGGCGAAGAAAAACATAGTGTATAAAGAAGACTACAAGGAAGGGATATACCGATACACTATTACTAACACTATAAGAAAATTAAGACTCGCTTGGTTGGGTTTATTTACCTAATAATAATGTTGGAAGAAGAAGAAAGAGAAAACTTAGTGTAGGTCTATGTGGTGCCCTTGCATTTTGAGGCCAAAACACTAATTACAGAATTACAATAAACAAGTAATATAAAAAAAAGTCAACAAAGAAAATTTTTTAAAGTTTCCTTTAATGTTATAATTACAACTAACATAAATATGTATATACATATGTCAGAATAACAATATTAAGTAGCAAAATAAAAAACGAATCTTCTTGCAATTTTCCATTTTCCTTTCTATTTATGCTGTTGGACTATTATTTTTGTTTGTTACTATTTATATGATTTTTTTATCGCTTGCATTGTGTTGTAGTTTCTTTTCGCTTTCCTTTCGGATTTTCCGTTTGTGAAGCAAGTTCGATATCGTGAATCCAGTTTTTTTTTTAATTTTATTCATTTTTAATCCTTGAGCAATATTTATGATATTGTGTGGTAACCATGGCAACAATTTAAGGTTGTACAATGTAGGTTTCGATGACAATCAGATGAGAGCAAAAGAAAAATTCATATACTTCTTTGAGAAATACACTTCTAGCTGGCTCAGTGCCAAAAGCGTTAGACTTGGAGCATGAAACTTCAGTTCGGATTCAGCCTGGACCCCCAAATATTTATAATTTAATTATTGAACAAATATTTGGAAAAAATCTGTGTTAACATCAATTGTCATCCCCCACAGGTTATAAGAAATATTTTTGAACGTGATTGGATGAATAAAAATGTATTTTTATTAAAGATTGAAAATTTGTACAAAATATATATATATATATATATATATATATAAGAAGAGTGTAAGCTAATAGAAGGAATTTAATAAATCTTGTAGTGCACACTTGTCTGCCCGAAGTATGAATATTGACCACCAAACCCACCGACAGGTGTTGCAGAATAACACGGATCATTCAGAGGACAGAAAACTGTCAATAAACAAGTGTAAATCAACGAAAACACAAGCCCCTATAGACAAGTGTACTTTACATGTGACAGATCAAACAGATGTTGGGTTTATTTTTTTCAGTGATACAATATCTGTTTGGTTAGCCTAGTTATGTTATCACGGTGTCTGCCCTGATAAAGTGGTTATAAATGATAAACCCAAATTGACTGTTACTGTCTTCTCAGACGTCTAACTAAGAGACATTTTCCCAACTATGTTGATTTGACGCCATCTAAAGAGTTATTTCGTTATACTTGTAATGTTATAGATTTTAAACAACAATCAATAAAGTTAGCCTACGTAGCATTAATACACTGAGCAGTCATGCGAGTAACACCACAATCCTGTTTCTGTCTTGAGAAGTTTTTAAAACTGTTTTATTTCTATCAAAACGTCCCCCCTCAATTACTGATTACAACCTTGGTACCCCCCAAAATATCCTTCCTACGCCCCTATTAGGGTACTCTATTTCATATTCTAATATAAAGTTACAGTATGTTCAAAATAATCACAGGTTCAATTCATATAGGGAAAACACTGGCCTAAACCTAACCTATAAACATATTAAAGCTGTTACAAATTTAGGTAGAAAGCTTCAATACTTAATTTAACTGCACTTTTGCTGTCTATTTGCTTCTTTAAATGTTTCCTAGCTTGGTATGCTCATACAAGAATAACTGAAAGAATATAGCAAAGGCTTTCGCTTATTTTAATTTTATTTTATTTTACATCCTAGTTTCACATACTTTTAAATATTAAGATAAATTGAAAGATTTAAAGTTATGATTATTTGTAAAATATAAATTGTAAATTTTTTATTAAGGAGTAGTATCCAATCACTGATAAAAGCGACATCATCGTCAAAACTAGTCTGTGTGTAGTGCGATTTTAAGTTAATTGTTTTAATTTTAACCGTTAAAAAATGTTTGTTGTACTTTTTTGTAATAAGAAATTATATATATGTATATATATATGTTAATAAATTTAAAATATTTCAAAAACAAGAATACTTTTAATGAATATATTTATTCATTAAAAGTATTCTTGTTTTTGAAATATTTTAAATTTATTAACTATATTAAAAGAAAACATATCACCATACTTAATATATACATATAATTACAAACATTTTTAAGTATTTTTTCATTTAGCCTACATAATTTTCAGAACTGTTGTTGTTTTGGTTTTGATTAATATTTGCAATAAATGAGTATTCATTGACAATAAATTTTAATGGAGAAAGTATTACTTCACAGTACTGAAGTAATATATATTTTTCTTTATATATATATCTTTATTTGCTTTTATAACTTGTTGTGTAAATAAAACGCCTTTTCCTCGTTCTAAAATCGTTGCTGTTTGAGGTGGTTAGGTAACACATGAAGAAAGTATTTGTATGCATTTATGATAAGAGTCAATTCTTTGTTTAATTTTTTTTAACTCTATTTTTTTATAATTTGGAGTCTTATCTCGGTACCTCAAGCAAATACCCGAAAAGAAAGCATCGTGATTCTTAAATCACTTTGAAAGTAAGTGAGTTGATTTGAATTTCGGTATTACATTGATATTTATTTATTGGTCATTGCAATATTTCAAAAGTAGTTCAGTTTTGCCCAACGCATAACGATATGTTCGTTTTATTACTCGAATGTCACAATTCAAGAGCCTAGAGCTCTTGGTTGCACATTACCAAAGATTTATTTAATAGTTTTAGAAACATCGATCAAAACCCAGGGCCTTAAATTTTGAGAAGGAAGAACGGTTTTTGTAAATATTTAAAATAACTAGTTACTTTATGAAATATCAGTAAAGAGTATACTTAAAATTAAAAAAAATAGTCATCACTTTTCGATAAAAAAACATTAACTCAGATAATATTCTTTAAAATGTACTCCATAGATTTTCACTTTAGCATTTCTCAAACGTTCCTTGAAGTGTTTTTTTTTCTTTTGTATTTTACAAACTTTTTCCAACAAAGCTTCATTTACGTTTTACACATGAGTCTCCCCCCCACCAATTCATATTTCAAATCTTTGCATACGCTTTTCGTAAATCATCTTTATGTCTGGCCATTGTTTTATAAAGTTATGCTCCATTCATCTTCTTAGTTCACATAGAAAGTTCAATAGAAAGTAATTCTTATTTTATTAAAGGATTTATTTTTCTTGCAATACTCAATATAAATCTGATAGAGCTTAGACGATTGATTTATGAGTCCCAATTGCTTTATTTTTTTAAATCAGAGTATTTAAATTGCATGGCAAAACTACTATATATATATATATATATATATATATATATATATATATATATATATATATATACAGTACATACATAAACTAAAAATAATATTCATTATCACATCAAAAATAAATTCATTGCAGAATTTTCGAATTTTTTATAAACTGCTGTAAATTGTACAAATAAATGTTTTCTCTATTTAATAATATTGGGTATTAATAATTAATAAGACCTATCAAATTTTAAAATTTGTTTTAAAGGATAATGTTTCATTACTTATTTTAAAAAAAGTTATTTCAAGCAACATGTGATTTAAGTCTATTTTTATAGTACAGTATAGGCCTCAAGCTATACTATAGGCCTATCATCTGTCACAAGCTCATATTTTTCCAGGTTACTTTTTAAAGACATTGGCTATAATTTATATTTGATAATAAATTATTAAAAAATAAAAAAAGTGAGTCTTTTGAAATTTTGAATAAGCTATTATTACAAATTGACAGAGACTCGTCAAAATCAATTGTTTTATTGCTAATACAATTTTTTTTTACCATATGATTCTAAGAAGATATATTCTATAACATTACTATTAAATCCAGTTATAAATAGATATACCTTACCTTCAAAGATGGCGTAGGTGTGGCTACAGTGAACACCCGTTTCCTTGACAACAAAGTAACCAACTTCCAACTGGTCAGCTGATTTTATAACACAACATACAACAGTTCATTTTGAACATTTCATAAAAATTAATAAAATCAAATGTTTAATCAAACAAGTCACTTGAAGAACAACTACAAAAGTATGGTTTGTAACGAAGGAATATTGTTAATGATTTTTATAATCGTGTTAATTTTTAATAAATTAAAGCCACGTTCAACAATTAAGTAACAAACGTAAGTAAAAATTGCAGGTTATAAAATGTAACCGTAAATTATTTAGGAAATTTTATTTGCGTTTTCAGTTAACTAACAAATAAACAACTGCGATACAAATTTAATAAAAATCACTTAGTATCTTGCATTTTGAAATTAATAATGAATTCAAAAAAGGTTAAATTTCATTCTCAAAATAAATATTAAGTTAGAAAATCTTTCAAGCTAAAACGACTTTTTATTCAGTCTGAATATCATTTTTTTATTAAACACAATCAATTAAATGACACCTTATCAAACAATCTACCGAAAATACGTTTTACAAGTAACACTTTAATACACTACTTAACCGTTGCTTGTAGAAAACCGACTAACAACAGAACCGAATAACACAAGAACAACAAACTTGATCAGCGCTTGCTTCTCTCTTATTGGTCCTCTCTTTCATGACCAACTGTATCTCACTCTAGCGGTGAATGTGTTCAACGGCTCCATTGCATTGTTTAATGTTTATCCTTACCATGCCTATTCTTTAGCGGTGTCATTAAAAGATAATAACTTCTATTTTTCTCAGTTTATCTCATATTAAAAATTGTTTTTTATGCAACCGCAATTGAAATTTTTAAGATCGTGAAATGCATTTTGATAATTGTTCATTCAACAGACGTGTTTTGAGTTGTTACGAATCCTTATTTTTTTAACAATTGTTATGATTAGCTAAGTTTTTTAAGAAGCTGATGAGCTTAATATCCTTCAAATTAATACCACCCAATGAGAAATAATTAAGGTTTGAAAAGTAAGATCTATAAGGGGTCATTGTATTAGATTACCTATAAATGACTAGTTTCAAAAATATGATTTTATTGTAATTTTTTCCTGCTGTTTTTATTTAAAATGATTGATTAAAATTCTATTAGGTAGGCTATTTTTCGTAAAAAAGGCATAGGGCCTATTGATTAAAACTATTTTATATGATAAATATTTTTAGTTAATTCTCGAGAAGTTACCATTTAGATAAGTTTTATATATACACAATTAAATGACACTTTCATAAACAAGAATTTTTGTTTTAGTTTTCTTTCTTCTTTTAACCTATGAAACAGCTTACGATTTGGATTTAATTGTCAACATTTTTAAGATGCTTGTTGTGTATTCTGGGTAGCTACTTCAAACTCTAATAAGCTTTAAAGCTTAACAAGCCTAACGATTTCTGGTTAGTAAAGAAATAGGCATTTCTTCCTTAAATAAAATTTCTTCCTCCCTTTTTCTACTCTTATCGGTCCACAGGCCTTACCGCAATAAATTACCATGCAACAGAGTACAACAGATTAATACATCATATCAATTGTTTAAATATTTCATTTCCACTAACCCAGCAACGTATTATAGCTTGGCAAGTATCTACAAAAATCAAAACCTAAGAACTGAGGTCAAAATAAAAATTCAAGAGGAATTTAAATAAATTCAATCTTTTTTTTAGCTCTTCGGCGCAATTGTAATTTCTTAAGAAAAATGCAAATTTGTTTACATCCGAGTTTTTTGATTTAACAATAGACCTACATGCTAAACAGATTTCAACGAAAAGAAAAAATATAAATACAGAGCAGTCAGTGTTGACGGTAAGTTTACAGCTTTCTACAAAAGGATTTTCCATTATAAAAGTGTATATTAATTTCCACTTTATGTCAAATTAAGTTGATACAAATTATCGCTATTTAGGTTAGGCTTAAGGCCTAGATGAATAATTCTGAATTAAAATTTGTTATGATACTCAAGAATGTATGTATCAAAGTTTTATATTAAGGATTTTCTTCACGAAAAAAATATGTAAAATAATATGATTAAAATTATTCGTTGAGTCATTTTTTGCTGTCCCATTTTATTTGAACCTTTTCACTTTTGTATAGAGATGACTCAAATGAGGTTATTAGAATCATGTCAACTTATAATTGCTATGATTAATCGAAGCAGAAATGCTAACCTGCAAACTTTTTTTGTCCCACAAGCAAACAAATTATAAGGGTATATAATTAAATTTATTATTAAAATTGTGAAGGGATATTATAAAAAAAAGAAAATAACATGAGGCATCTTGAACCAATTTCTTAAGAAAATGTATATATAGGCCTATTTGTAAGGATCAAAGTAGGTTAGGATATCTCCACAAATATTTCTAACAAAACACAAAATTAAGCGAAAATTGTTTATAATCACTACTAAATAACAAATAAAAACGAATAACACATTCTAACGAATAAACTTTTCTTAAATCATACATAAAAAATTTATAACCTATTAAAAATACAAAGGCCTAAATAATTGTTTAATATTTGTTGATACCATCTTCGCGTGAGCTACTAGTAATCACAACTTTTTTTAAAAAAATGTTTTTTTTAACTTGCCTATAGTAGCACTTTTTTGTTTAGGACGGCCGTTTCGGGAGATGTGTCCCTTTGTCAACTCAGACCGTAACCTGAGTTACGGTCTGAGTTGACAAAGGGACACATCTCCCGAAACGGCCGTCCTCAACAAAAAAAAGTAAGTGCTACTATAGGCAAGTTAAAACATTTTTTTAAAAAAAGTTGTAAGTAATTGTTTAATTATAAAATTAAGACCATTGCAATTTTGTTTTGCCATAAAAGCTTTTTAAAATATATGATTAAAAATACAATTATACTGTTTTTTAACTAAATTTACATGAAAAATTGGGAATTAACTAAATGTAAAATTGGGCAATATTTTAAAATTAATGCAGTACAGCAAAGTGTTAAATCCTAAATATTTATATTAACATTTTATGGTGTTCTAACTTAACTATGTAAATTATAGTTGTGAAAAAAAGCCAATTTTGACTCCTGATGAGTGTGTTTTGAATAAGCAGAATTTATAAAAATATTTGGTAATCATCAGGCAAAATGTCTAAAAACCTTTAGACTATTTACAAAAAAAATCTGGAAATAATCTGTACTAATAATTTTATTCATTTAATGTATAAAATTTAAAATAAAACCCATTTACTTTGCAGATGTTTCAAAAGGAACAACTATTTGAAATTCTAACGCTAAAGTGATAATGAAGTATTTACTAACCAACATTGAATCGCATTTTTAAAAAAATACAGGTATTATTATTTCACAGTTTACATTTGTTTAAAGTCCTCAACACAACTATCAACCGGGCCACCAAACTGCACCTCTCTTAGCAATCAGCAGGAAGTAAATGGAAAATTCTTGTCTTTACAAGACCCATAGCTGTAGGCATTGCATTTCAGTTTGCAGACTGGCCATGACTACTTAACTGCCCATCGGTGAGCTCCTAACACTGGAATGCCTCCTCTGTGGACACGATACAATGGATGCAGATCATCTCCCGAAATGCAATGCTCTCAACCATTCAAAAGATGATGATGATGATGATGACCCACTTCAGGAGGTACGACTATACTGGTCAGCGCCTCACCAAATGGCTCAACAGCCAAGGGTGGGTGTTGGCTAGTAATTAGTAGTCATGTTTTTAAAGTTATTCTTATTAAACAGTCTCATTAGTTGCCTCTGTTACCCACTGGACTCCAATTGGTCACTTTTTCAGTCCAATCGCTAGTACTTAGACATATATGTTCATACTTCAAAAACCTCTTTTTTTATCAATATAATGACTTATATCTGATAGTTTTTTCATTCTATTTTAAATATCTTTATTTATCTCAATTTCATATCAGTTTACAGCATTATCTCCAAAACTCCATCTTTGTCCATATCTTGCCTCCGGTCATTCATATCTCTATTCCATGTTTTAGTTCCTTGCACAATTGCATTAAAAATAACATGTCTGGTTAAGATGTATGTAATATACTAATATTGGTATATGTCAGCTATTAAAAAATTTGTTTCTATAAATGAAAAAACAACTCTTTTTTAACTCCTTCTATTTGCTCACATTCTTTATATATATATATATATATATATATATATATATATATATATATATATATATATATATATATATATATATATATTGAAATCTTGTTGCTGTTCATGACAAGCTGGTTGTAAATTACAAATTACACTTTTGTCATTACTTGCGACTAGACATTTGTTAACTAAAAGTTGCTAATTGTTAACTTACACTTGGAGGAAATGTTTTCGTCTTATGACTTGTTGAACTTCTGCTTACCGGGCTTCATTAAATATCAAAATCTTGTTGCTGTTCATGACGAGCTGGTTGTAAATTACAAATTACACTTATGAGGCTGAAGAAGTCGTAAGACGAAAACGTTTCCTCCAAGTGTAAGTTAACAATTAACAACTTTTAGTTAACAAATGTCTGGTCGCAAGTAATAACAAAAGTGTAATTTGTTACATATATATATATATATATATATATATATATATATATATATATATCTTGTACAAATTTTAAATTGTTAATAAAATACATTTCTATTCATCCAATCACGTTCAAATACATTTGTTTTTACCTGCATTGGATGACAGTTGATGTTAAACAGTTTTTTCAAATATTTATTCAATAGTTCATTTATAAAAATTTGGGGAGTTGGACCGGTTTTAAACTGAGTATCTTCATGTTCAAAGTCTAGCGCTTTTGGCAATATGCCAACTTTCCCATAACTAGAAATGTACTTCTCAAAAATGTAAACGAAATTTTTCTATTACCTCCATTTGGTTGTCTTCGAAACCTCCATTGCACAACCTTAAATTGTTACCATGGTTATCACACAATATCATAAATAATGCTCTAGGATTAAAAATGAATGAAAAGAATCAAATTAACAAACTGGTTTAACTGTATTGAACCTTGCTTCACAAATGGATGATGCAAAAGGAATGCGAAAAGAAACTACAACACAATGGAAGCTACAAAAAAAGAAAGCTTATAAATAGTAACAAACAAAAATAATAGTCCAACAACATACCTAGGAAGGAAAATGGAAAATTGCAAGGAAATTCGCTTTTTGTCACTTATTATTGTTGTTTTGTAATATGTAAATAAATATTTGTATTAATTGTGATAATAAAATAAGAAGAAACTAAAATAAAATTTTTCTTTGTTGCCCTAAGTAGGAATTGACTTAATTTTTTTTTATTATTTGTTTAAACATTTGTTGATTCCATCTTCGCGTGAGCTACTAGTAATCACTTACACTTTTAAAACGTTTCAAACTTGCCTATAGTAGCACTTACTTTGCTTGTTGAGGACGGCCGTTTCGGGAGATGTGTCCTTTTGTCAACGCATAACCGTAACTGATCTCAAGGTTTACGTAGGTTAGGGTGGGGGTGGGATATTTTGGTGGTGTGGGTGTATTTTGTGTGTATTAGGAGTTATGATGTCAAAAAGTGCGTGTGAGTTGTAATGTAATTGTGTATTGAGTATGTGTGTAGGGTGTAGTTTGAAGTGCCTATATATTTCGTATTGTTCGGTTGTGTAGCGTTGGTTATTTCTGTGTTCTTTATGAAGAATTTGTAGGTTAGATGTTATGTCTATGTAGTCATGTTTTGTGGAGATGATCGGCGAAGTTTGATTGGTAGTTATTGTTTTTTAGTGCTTTTATATGTTCTTGGTAACGTGTGTAGAATGACCTCCCTGTCTGGCCTATGTAAAAACTGGGGCATGAACTGCAAGTTAGTTTGTAAATTCCAGTGGTGTTGTAAATGTCGTTGATTTTTCTGTTGGATTTAAATTGTTTGTTGAGAGTGTTGTGTGTGGAGAAAGCTATTTTGTAGTTGTATTTTCGTAATGTGTTGGTTAGATTGTGGGTTTTGGATGATCTGTATGGTATTGATAAGTATTTTATGGGATTGTCATCTTGTGTGTTTGTACAACCGCCTAAAAAATAAACATAATAACCCAAATACAAACACATCCACCCTAACCTACATAAACCTTGAGATCAGTTACGGTCTGAGTTGACAAAGGGACACATCTCCCGAAATGGCCGTCCTCAACAAGCAAAGTAAGTGCTACTATAGGCAAGTTTGAAATATTTTAAAAGTGTATTTGTTTAAATTTACTAAACAATAAGCTAAGGATTACAGACAAAATCTATTTGTATTTTTTCATTAACAGTAAAGAAAACAACAATTAAAGGAATTACAATTATAAGATGAATTAGTGATACAAATATTTTTTAAGTAACAAATTAATTAACAATTACAAATCTTGTTTGATTTATTAACTACAAGTAATATGACTAAGATTAATTTTCTTAACCAACATCTGTTAACTGAATCTTGGTATAATTCATGGATAATTTTTTTTATAATTTGAAATATGCGTGCAGTTATATGTCAATATGATTTATATAATGCCAATAAAGACTTTTGTAAAATAAACAGCACAACGTCTTAGTTTTTAATATAAGTTAAAATTGTTTTGTGAGAAGTTATTATGGTTTTTAAATTAAAATATAATACTTTCAGTTTTTGTATTGTACATCTTCAGGTTTTTGTATGAATTACACTTTTTTTTAATAACTTGGCAAAAAATCACTACTTACTGATTTACTCAGCAGTCTCATTTCGCACTAGGTCAGCTCATTATTCAATGCTGTGAATCACTGAAAAGACTGTTGCTCAGGTGTGTTGTGTTGGTGTGAGTCTATACTATCCACCACACATTCTAAATGACAAAAGACACTCACAATCAAATACTATATTTAAGCACATAATTAATAACTACTCTATGAACTATAACACACCACAGAACAGAAATACATCACAGACTTACACTTACACAACACACATGAGGAACAGTCTTGCCTGTGACTCACAGCATTGAATAATGCACTGACCTAGTGTGAAACGTATCTACTGAATAAATCAGTAAGTAGTGGGTTTTTACCAAGTTACTACAAAAAAAAAAAAATTGTTATAAAATATAATGTTGAAAGATTATAGGGAAAAGAGCATGTCTTGTATATACAAGATATGTTTTTATGTTCCACAGCTTTACAACATTTCTGAATCTACCATTGATAAGATATAATAGCCAACACAATTTTGTTATTTAATTACAAAATATATGCAAGAAAAGATATCAGTCTGATATTAAAGAGAGATGTTTGTGATCAAGGGGCCTTCAACCAGTTATAACTTCATTCTTGAGGATAAGGTATTATTGCTACACAAACAAGTAAAATGAAGTTTTATAAGAAGTAGAATTTTGAGAGCTAAATGACGATATATATGATTAATACAATTGATAATAAATAACAAGAAACATAATATGAGTTTAGCTTCTAACAGCATGCAATTTTAACAATAAATTGAACTCAAACGAATGCCGAGTTTTATAATATTAAAATAATAAACTCGGCATTATGAACCCGGCAAATTGAACTCAATTTATTGTTAAGAAACATAATAACCTGATCAACAAGTAATCTTGATAACCCAATTTTTCAACAATTGGGAGTTATATTTGTCAGGTTAGTCCAGCACACATGTTACAATGTTGCAAGACCTAATACAGTATAATGACAAATTGATTCAATCATAAATAAAAGCATACATTTAGAATTAGCTATATCAATTTGTGACTTTTTAAAGTTATTTTTCAATACATCTCTTATTTGGTTGTTACAAAGGAGTTTAGTCATTTCACACTTTATTTTCAATTTGGCACATTTATTTATTTTATAAAGCTTTTCAAAAATTCTTGTGAGTTTTTTAAATATATATTACACCATAAAACATAAACCACATGTAAATGGATGTAACATATCAATAATTGATAAACTATTTAACTGGCTGAAAAATGAACTCAGAAAACCAACTACAAAAAAACAACCTCAATAAACCTACAAAATGCATAACACTACAATACAGGTCATGGAAAACTCATAAAATAATCGCCACATTTTGTAAAAATAATTACAAAATAGCTTACTTCAGAGGTTCTGAAAGTGTAAGGCGCGACTCCCAAGGGCGGCATAATAAAGGCCCAGCGGGGGCCAAAACTTGGTTGAAAAATTAATTTAATTTACTTACAAAATAATAAAGCAAACTTTTTATTTTTAAAATGACAACTAGTGTATAATTTTTAGTCAATATGGTAAGAGTGCCGAACAATTTATTGTTTTTAGTTTATCGGCAGTAAAATAATCTCCGTGTAATCCAACATGTTTTCAGTACGGAGCGGGAGATGACTCTCGTGGTAGTTAGCACCTAGCATGCCTGGTTGTTGTGGTTTCACAATGCCTTGAAGTACGACCATTTACTTAAAATATTTTCCAAATGATGGATAAATATTTGAAGGATAATGAAGTGTCTTGGGTCAAATGTGCAGGAATTTGCACAGATGGAGCTCGGGGTATGTCAGGAAAGTACACTGGACTTCTACGGTTGATGAAAAAGGTAGCTCCAGAAGCTAAATGGACACGCTGCATATTTCATAAACAGGCTTTAGCAGCAAAAGGTTTAACCCCTGAACTTGAAATTTGAGATGTGGTTGTTAAAACAGTTAGTGGCATTAAAAGCCACCCATTAAGTCTTGAGTATTTAAGATTCCCTTTGAAGATATGGGCTCAGAACACACAGCTTTACGGTTTCATACTGAAGCCTGCTGGTTATCGAGAGGAATGGCTTTGACCAGAATGAAATCCTTACACTTTTGCTTTACGAAAACCACCAAAACTCAAAGTTTTTCACTAACTCCGATTGTTTGCAGTGGTTAGCGTATATGGCAGACATCTTCAAGAAAATAAATGTACTGAAAAAGATGCAGACATTCTGCAATGGACTGAAAAGATGAAAAGCTTTGTAAAGAAGATAAGTTTGTACGAGGCCAGTCAGAAATTTGACAATTTGGAGATATTTCCTAATCTTAAAACTATGACTGAAGAAATGGATCTCAAAACTATTCCAACCAATGCAAAGAGATGCTTTCTTAAACACTTACAAATCTTCAAATCTCGTTTTTAAAAATATTTTGATGAGAACTTGGGTGGTTTGGCATGGATTCAAAACCCGTTCAAACCCTTAGTCAATGAGTGCTCCTTCAACATGATAGAAAATGAAAATCTCATTGACCTCCAAGGTGACAATGGGCTTGAAATGAAGTTTAAGGAATCTTCTCTCACATCATTCTGGATTGGTATACAAAAGGAACACCCAACTTTTAGTGAAAAGGCCTTGATAATACTCATTCCATTCGTCACCACTTATTCTTGTGGCCCTGGGTTTTCTGCTCTAGCGGTCACAAAGAGTAAACACCGCTTAAGAGTGGATTTGATCGAGGAACTCATAGTAGCGTTATCAGAACTGACGCCACTTTTTAACAAACTATGTGCAGCAAGAAACAAGCCTATGTTTTACACTGAAGCTCTTTTTATTATTGTTACTTTGAGCTACAAATAACAATTATGTACTGTAGTAGCTGAAATAAATAAATAATAAATTCTAATTGTTTGTGTAGAATTTGTTGTTTGATAATGATTAAACCTATTGCCCCATTAGATTCTAATGTAGTATGCACAGAATGTGCAAAACTTAACTAAATAAAAATTCACTGTAAAATGTCGAAAGCACTCACTTATAATATATAACACGCTTATAAGTAGGAGGGGGGCTTACAGCTGAAGTATCCAGGGGTGTTCGAAGTAAAAAGTTTGAGAACCGCTGGTTTACTCCATTAACGCTCAACAAACAATTGAAACAAATATCATGAAGTCATTTACAACTTTTCAAAACACTTAAACAAACACTGATGAAAACCTCATATACACAAACCACAACTATACAAACATGAAAATAAGTACACTAATTCTACATAAACAAAATAAAAACAGCTAAACAGTAGGAATTATACAAACATTTCAAGCTAGACCTCTCATACCAAAAACTCAATTACATTTTAATTCACAAACACATTTTGACATCATAGACTCCAAAATACCCTAAAATATTCTTACTTCACCCCACCCTAACCTAAAACAATTAAAAGGTCAGTTTTGGCTTCAGTTTGATAATGAAATACATTTTCCAAAATGGCTGTCCTCTTTAAACAAAGAAAGTAATTGATACTAGGCTAGTGTGCATGGGTGGAGTTTCGGGGGCCAATAGGGGCATTGCCTTATCGTTGAATACCACACCCTAACTTAAGAATAAAAAATTAGTTTAAAACATGTACCTTATGATGTAAGCTTTTGGATCAATATCAACAAGGTTTTAAAAGTTCTCTATTTTTAGGGTGGGAGTACCCTCAAACACCATTTGATACACCCAGGGCAATTTTGAGCCCCCCAGAACAAAACTTGTAACTCCACCCATGCTGGTGTGTCATAGAAATAAATGTTAAGTGTTTTATTCCAAACTAATATCTTAGTTAATCACTTTTACATTAGTTTATGACTATCCAAACTAAAGTAGAAGTGAATAATTAAGTTTCACCAAAGATAATAGACTAAAAAATTCAAGAGGGTAATATCTTAGGTTAAAAATGGTAATAAAATTATGTATTGGGTAAATGTCAATTACAAAAACAAATTTAATATTTTTTTAAAAAACTGTTAGCTTTATAAATTGTTGTTCAAAGATTTTTTAATTTTGAGCTGCAAAGATTAATTTATATTGAACCCAGTGTTATCTAAAGACTGCAAATGATTGTTTTTAGAAAGTGATGAGTCACATGTTTAACTTGTTAGAAATAGCAACAATGTAAACAATGCATCAAGCAGTTGTGAATCATGTTGCAATCAGCAAAATATGAGGCAAACAAGACATTGGTCACATTGTGATTGAACATATTTATTTTTAAAAAGTTTTATAAAGTCGTTCTATTAGCTCACACTCTCCTAATATATATCTTGTACAAATTATCAATCGTTAATAAAATAGGTTTTTATCCAGCCAATCAAAGTCAAATAATTTTTTTTTTTTTTTTAACCTTTATTGGATGACGTTATTGATGTTAATACAGTTTTTTCAAAAATTTATTCAATAATTAAATTATAAAAATTTGGGGTATGTAAGTCTGATTCGAAATGAGTCTTTATGCTCGAAGTCTAGCGCTTTTGGCACTGGGCCAACTTTTCCATAGACAGAAATGTATTTCTCAAACAAGTATATGAAAACCTCCATTGTATAAGCTTAAATTGTTGCCATGGTTACTACACAATACTATAAATATTGCTCTAGGATTAAAAATGAATGAAAAGAATAAAATAAGCAAATAAACTGGATTAATGTTATTGAACCTTGTTTCACAAACAGATAATGCGAAAGGAAAGCAAAAAGAAACTGTAACACAATGTAAGCGACAAAAAAAAAGTGTATATAGTAACAAATAAAAATAATATTCTTGAATTTTGTAGTCCATTACGTTCGGTGAATCTTATTAATCACTTAAACAATAGTTTATGACTATCTGAACTTTAATCGGATCCTGTTAAAGTTCGGATAGTCATAAACTATTGTTTAAGTGATTAATAAAAATAATAGTCCTACACCATACATAGAAAGGAAAATGGAAAATTCCAAATAAATTTGCTTTTTATTTTGCCACTTAATATTTGTATTCTGACATATGTATGTACATATTTATATTAGTTGTAATTATAAAATAAAAAGAAAATTGTTGATTTAAGTAGGAGTTTACTTTAATAACATTTGTATTACTATATATACTTCTTTATGAATAGATCAAACTTGACTATACTGTATCAACTTATATGTTTATTGGTTCAAATATTTTATGTTAATACAATAAGCCTTAACATCTCCCTTCAAAACTTTAAATGTCTTTTTGAAATTGATGCACACAAAGATATGATATCTTCAAACTTGAACACACAATAAATATGACTATATAACCAGGCCCTTTCTCTGTTTTGTTCAAGAGATATGTGTTAACAGTTTCTAAGCCTATTTTTCCAATACAGTTTAACGCCTACAGTACTACCATACTGATTTAAACATTTATTGGAAGCCCGTCTCATTTCCTTTGCATACGGTATGGCTATAAATATTTTTAGGAAGACCGATTCATCATTTTCTTTCAAACAGATAAAATAAGGTCAAACAATAGGGTAAAACAGAAATAGGCTTGAATTTAACAAAAACTCGAATTATAGGGACTCGGAATTTCGAGACTAGTGTTTATACTTGTTTTGTGAGGAATTTCACTGCATATGTTATCTAACCTGTCTATTACATATGTCTGTACCATGAGTATAAAGAATGTTTTTTGAATCTCCTCATAAAAAAGCTTTATAAAACTGTAATGAATACCTAAATCGGCCAATAAACTTGGACTAGAAGCTAAACTGTGTAGCAAAAGGAACTTCTAAAGTGTTACGCATAAGGGACTGGAACTACTGGCATCTAGCTCAGTAAATTACAGAAAACTACTGGGGAATACAGAAATACTATCTGCTAAAACATTTACAAAAATACTAAAGGCAAATTTTAAAAAGGTATGATTTGCAACAGAGGATAGAAATAAACCTAGAACAACCATGTACTTGTAAACTATATTTAAATTTCAGTTTCATAAAATGTATAAAGGCTAGACCATTAAGTAATAAAGGCTAGACCATTTAGAAATTAAAAACTAAATAAATAATGTAGATAAATATTGGAATTACAGCAAAGTTAATTTTGAAAATATTTATGATATTGAAATTTTTTCTTCATTATTATTTGGTATTTAATCTATAACATTGTCTATTATAAATTGAGTAGAGGCTTTGCTTCGTAAAAGAAATGATTGTTTGAAAACGACTCAGCAAGTAAGCCCTTACATATTCACTTAGTGAGGTATTACTTATTATAGTATTATAAATTATTACTTATTACACTTTTGCTATTACTTGCGACTAGACTTTTTGTTAACTAAAGGTTGTTAAATTGTTAACTTACACTTGGAGGAAACGTTTTTATCTTACGACTTCTTCAGCCTCGTATTTTTGCCGTTAGGAATGCTGCAGTTGTGCTTCCTCGGTACCATTTTTTTAAAAGTTAGAATTGATGAGATCGAAGAGTATGTGTGATCTGTGCTGTGTTTGTTCATTTAGGTTGTCATTTTTATGTGTGTTGCTATGTCTATATATTGCATACTGTTCTAGTGTGTTTAATTTATGGACTTTGTTGCATGTGTGGAGGATGCTCATGTTATTTTCCATACTTTTGCATGAGTGTTTAGTGTCCATGAGGTGATTTGCGAAGGTGGATTCAATAGTAGTGTGCAGTGCGCTTTTGTGTTCTTTATATCTTTCGACAAAAGATCTGCCTGTTTGTCCAATATAGAACTTATTGCAGTTGTTGCATTTTAGTTTGTATATTCCTGGGTTATTGTATGTGTTGGTATTGTTATTAATGCTGTGTCTGATAGCCGTTTGGCTTTTATTTGTTGTTCTGTAAGCTGCATTGTATCCTGTTTTTTTTACAAACATGGCACAGATCACACATACTCTTCAATCACATCACTTCTAACTTTCAAAAAAAATGGTACCGAGGAAGCACAGCTGCAGCATTCCTAACGGCAAAAATACGAGGCTGAAGAAGTCGTAAGATGAAAACATTTCCTCCAAGTGTAATAAGTTAACAATTTAACAACCTTTAGTTAACAAAAGGTCTGATCGCAAGTAATAGCAAAAGTGTAATAAGTGATTAACATCCAGCTTGTCATGAACAGCAACAAGATTTCGATAATATATTATTAAGTAAATTATTAGTACATCATCAGTGTCTCTGGTAAAACAATATTTCTTGTGGATATTGTTGTCCATGACAATTTAAGAACCCTTTTACATAAACTAACAAATTAACAGCTTATTATTGGAGTACATTTGGCAAACATTTTGTGTCAAAATGTTTTTATCGTACTAAGCAATCTTCATCACTGTTAAGCGTAATTCATATTAAAAACTGTGTACACCCCTAAACTTGGTACAGGGTGTTTGGGCAAAAAAATTTTTAATGTATAGTTCAATTTTAAATTTGAAAAAATAATAGATATTCTGATAATTTTCTGTATCCTTTCTAAGCATAATTAAAGCATAACAAAGTTTTAAAACAATCAGTGGCGGCTCGTGGGCAAGTTGAAGGGTTGCACTAATAAATATAACAAATAAATTTAGTTATTCGCTATTAATAAGGTCTGATCGCAAGTAATAGCAAAAGTGTAATAAGTGATTAACATCCAGCTTGTCATGAACAGCAACAAGATTTCGATAATATATTATTAAGTAAATTATTAGTACATCATCAGTGTCTCTGGTAAAACAATATTTCTTGTGGATATTGTTGTCCATGACAATTTAAGAACCCTTTTACATAAACTAACAAATTAACAGCTTATTATTGGAGTACATTTGGCAAACATTTTGTGTCAAAATGTTTTTATCGTACTAAGCAATCTTCATCACTGTTAAGCGTAATTCATATTAAAAACTGTGTACACCCCTAAACTTGGTACAGGGTGTTTGGGCAAAAAAATTTTTAATGTATAGTTCAATTTTAAATTTGAAAAAATAATAGATATTCTGATAATTTTCTGTATCCTTTCTAAGCATAATTAAAGCATAACAAAGTTTTAAAACAATCAGTGGCGGCTCGTGGGCAAGTTGAAGGGTTGCACTAATAAATATAACAAATAAATTTAGTTATTCGCTATTAATAAGGTCTGATCGCAAGTAATAGCAAAAGTGTAATAAGTGATTAACATCCAGCTTGTCATGAACAGCAACAAGATTTCGATAATATATTATTAAGTAAATTATTAGTACATCATCAGTGTCTCTGGTAAAACAATATTTCTTGTGGATATTGTTGTCCATGACAATTTAAGAACCCTTTTACATAAACTAACAAATTAACAGCTTATTATTGGAGTACATTTGGCAAACATTTTGTGTCAAAATGTTTTTATCGTACTAAGCAATCTTCATCACTGTTAAGCGTAATTCATATTAAAAACTGTGTACACCCCTAAACTTGGTACAGGGTGTTTGGGCAAAAAAATTTTTAATGTATAGTTCAATTTTAAATTTGAAAAAATAATAGATATTCTGATAATTTTCTGTATCCTTTCTAAGCATAATTAAAGCATAACAAAGTTTTAAAACAATCAGTGGCGGCTCGTGGGCAAGTTGAAGGGTTGCACTAATAAATATAACAAATAAATTTAGTTATTCGCTATTAATAAGGTCTGATCGCAAGTAATAGCAAAAGTGTAATAAGTGATTAACATCCAGCTTGTCATGAACAGCAACAAGATTTCGATAATATATTATTAAGTAAATTATTAGTACATCATCAGTGTCTCTGGTAAAACAATATTTCTTGTGGATATTGTTGTCCATGACAATTTAAGAACCCTTTTACATAAACTAACAAATTAACAGCTTATTATTGGAGTACATTTGGCAAACATTTTGTGTCAAAATGTTTTTATCGTACTAAGCAATCTTCATCACTGTTAAGCGTAATTCATATTAAAAACTGTGTACACCCCTAAACTTGGTACAGGGTGTTTGGGCAAAAAAATTTTTAATGTATAGTTCAATTTTAAATTTGAAAAAATAATAGATATTCTGATAATTTTCTGTATCCTTTCTAAGCATAATTAAAGCATAACAAAGTTTTAAAACAATCAGTGGCGGCTCGTGGGCAAGTTGAAGGGTTGCACTAATAAATATAACAAATAAATTTAGTTATTCGCTATTAATAAGGTCTGATCGCAAGTAATAGCAAAAGTGTAATAAGTGATTAACATCCAGCTTGTCATGAACAGCAACAAGATTTCGATAATATATTATTAAGTAAATTATTAGTACATCATCAGTGTCTCTGGTAAAACAATATTTCTTGTGGATATTGTTGTCCATGACAATTTAAGAACCCTTTTACATAAACTAACAAATTAACAGCTTATTATTGGAGTACATTTGGCAAACATTTTGTGTCAAAATGTTTTTATCGTACTAAGCAATCTTCATCACTGTTAAGCGTAATTCATATTAAAAACTGTGTACACCCCTAAACTTGGTACAGGGTGTTTGGGCAAAAAAATTTTTAATGTATAGTTCAATTTTAAATTTGAAAAAATAATAGATATTCTGATAATTTTCTGTATCCTTTCTAAGCATAATTAAAGCATAACAAAGTTTTAAAACAATCAGTGGCGGCTCGTGGGCAAGTTGAAGGGTTGCACTAATAAATATAACAAATAAATTTAGTTATTATGTAAGAATTATGTACATTATTACAAGGTATTATTAATTATAACATACATGACACACACACACAAACACATTATCAGCAAAGAATAATGATATAATCACTATCATTTTGATTGTGATGGATTTCTTAAAAATTTTACCAAGGTGTAAGAGTTACATTATCTGAAAAATTCTTGTTTTTCTTTTTATTGTTTGAAAACTTTTTAATCGCCAATGTAAAACATAGGTTACAATATTTGAGACAGAGGCAAGAAACAAATATACTTAGTATCAGAAAACTACCACAGATTGTGATGCAATCAGATGATGTAATATGTAATCAGATGCTACTTGCAAAAATTATTGTCATTGGCTTTTCATATTTATACAGGTGTCTAGCAAGAGAGTAAAAACTAAATAAGTAGCTTGAAGAATCCTCTTTTAAAAATTAGTAACATTATTTTAAACAAATGTATATATATATATATATATATATATATATATATATATATATATATATATATATATATATATATATATTATAACTTAACTTTTGTTATAATTATAATTTATTTTTAATGTTATTTATTTACCTTACCTATCTAATGTCACACCTTCAGGTTTATAAAGAATAACCAATCTTAAAATTTTTAAACATCACTTGCATTTATTTCTTTACACATTATACCAAATTTACATTAAATATTTTGCAGTGACAGGATTGATATCTTAACTAACATTACAATTATAAAGGTGTTCTTTGAAGCTTTAGAATTCTAATAAATAACATAACAAAGATAATAAATTCAGTATTAAAATTTTGTAGTTGCTCTCGGGTCGCTAATACGGGAGCTTTGCTTCATAAATTAGAAATGGTGAAACTAGATTAAATTTTATAAATGGTAATGAAATTAAATTTGTTCTGAACTAAAATATAGATGTCTGTTGGCTACACTTATATTCAAATAATACTTATTGTTCTGAAGAGCCCTTGGAATCTTGGCCTTGGTTACCTTCTGCACTTACACTTGACACAAAAAAAACTTACTTTTATATTTCTAAAAAAAACTTTTACGTCACACTTTTTAAAATTTACTTATAAAAAACTCTTTACTTAATTTAACAATTTATTCTTTTTACAACACTCCCACCCTTGTCTCCACCAATCCGTCTGCCTCCTTCTTGAGTTTCCTTAAACTTCCTCCCACGTCTTCCAATCATTTAGTTTTTATTGAAATCCCTAATCTCTCCCACTACCAATCTGTTCTTTGTAAGTTCCCACAGTTTCCATCTAACGACACACGGTTATTTTCCCAGGCTATATCGATCATTGAAGGGCAGATGTGTCCCTCATGTACCTTCAAAAATAACTGAGAAAAGGCGTGACAGAAAACGTACTGTGCAAAATGGTGACGTGTTTGTCATTCGCGTGGTATTAAAAAACACGTATTTCAGTGTAATGCGAAGGACAGCCAGGACTATGCATCCCAAAGTGTTTTGATGACTACTACATTAATTAAGCACAACTAATCAAGTTATTCGGGTGGGTTTGTGAGGCTGTATATATTTGACTTGGGCTTATTTTTATTCATTTCTCATTATTTAATAACAATTGTTTATTATAAATATAGACAAAAACTACTAGTGTTATCATATTATATGTGTTACAATGGAAAACCGACCTTATTTAGTTCAAACCAGTGCAGACTACTCTCCCCTGATGCGCACAGTAGGGATCCATACCACGATTTTAAAATGGTTACCAATAGAAATGAACATGGTTAAAATAATATGAAAAAAGCCTCATGGCTAAAACCTATGGTTTTAGCTATGATATGGTTAAAATGGTGATTGAAATTTTATCTTCAAATTTCTTTATTTCACACATTTTGGGAAGAAAATTAGAAAAAAAAAATTTAGCATTTGTCATATTATATTGCGTGTATTTTAGCAGTCCGCAGTCAACATGTTAATAGAAACAAATACCCTAGTTTATAACACAGACTAGTTTCGGGGATGGTGTCGCCATCTACAGTGCCTGGCTACTACTTTTAGTATTTTATTTTATTTATTACTGTTGTGAATAGTTCTCACTACACTAGTTAAGCCTAATTTCTAAAGCTTTTAAATGTTCTGTATTTTTTGGGGAGAATACCTCGAGTTCACTTTGATACCCCCTAGGCAATCTTGTGAAAGGACAAAACTTGTAACCCCGCCCATGTTCACATACAGTTCCATGTGTGTTTTAAAATAGGCACAACTAAAAAATGCTAATGAAAAATAAGGTAGCACTGAGAGTAGTAAGTTTAAGGGAAACCAGGCTTTTAGTCTCCTTCTTGGGTAGAATTGTACATTTTGAATGATTTTGTTCAGATTCGGTCACACACAGAGGTGGTACATTTGCTTGAGGTGGTACACACTAGTTACATTTACTTGAAGGACAGATTGTAAGATGATAAAGATGTACTGATAAGATGTAAAGACAGTACTGCTCTGTATCTATTTAAACCTAGAATACTATCCCTGAACCTTCGCTTATCAATAATATTGTTATGTCTCGCAGATGTGACAATCTATTTTTTTAAATTTGTATTATTTTAATTTCAACAAACGTACTTGGGAAAAGGTGTGTAATACATACATCTTTTGTTTTCACCAAATTTTAATATTTTCCAAATTAAATCAAATAATGCCACCATTAATAAATAAAATTCCAAACAAAAATGAAAAACTTATTATTTAAACTATACAATTTTTTTACTTTAATTATCAACAAACACAGATTTGAACACTAAACAAGTAGTGGAATCAATAAAGTATATCTAGGAACAAAATTTTTAATCAATATTTATTTACAAATAGATATGGTTTTTATGATGTGTACACTCAAAAAAATATTTTTTTGAATAAAATATGGTTGATTAATGAATCAAGAATACTTAATTTATTAAAAATTTGGCAACGTTTCGACAACTGTACTGTTGTCCTCATTCAGCCCTGATCTCCTCCTTTGTACTATTGTCAAAGATATTAAAACCAGAAAACAACTTCCCTTCTACATTTTTAACCAGTTCAATAGTAGAATGTTTGTCTAACTGGTTTTAATATCTTCGACAATAGTACAAAGGAAGAGGTCTGAATGAGGACAACAAAATCGTTGTCGAAATGTTGCCGAATTTTTAATAAATTACTCGTGAATCAACCATATTTTTAATCAACAAAAACATGGTTTTTGTTTTACACAATGTTTAAAGTTTTATAGAAAGTTTTTAAACAAAATGTCTGCAGTTACACTAAAAAAAGAATTCTTTATGAAAGGAATTTTAATGATTTTTTTTTTTAAATACCAAGTATTAGAATCCCATTTTTTTAACTAATGTGAATAGTGATTGGCATCATGATCACTATCCATAAAATTTTATAATATACGATTTTCACTATAATTTTCATTTAGAAGAAATTTTTGCAAGAAATAAAATTCTATTAAATAACTAATGAAGAAGTGTCAAATATATTTTTATACAAACGTTCTGAAACTAAACAATTAAAATAAAATGTTGTATGGTATATGGTATTAATATACCATAGGTAACTTAGGTCAGTCTAGTTTGTTAATTTCTTTGTATTCTAGATTGTACTTTTGTGATAGGAACCTCTGAAGATGATGACTTTGTCATCGAAATGTACATAAGGATTTAATATTAGGTAACCTATTTTAGTTATTTTTTGATTAATTTTTGCGGTTTTGGGGTTTTTTCACCTATATTTTTGTAATATGGTATTAAGTCAACATTTATGCCTTGGATGTTCAAGATCGTGAAAAATGGTAAAACATACAAATCTTGGCTCAACATTCATTACAAATTTGTGTTTGACAGAGGAGAGATGGCATCTTGCTCATTATTTTAACACAACTAAAACTAATATACTAAGGCAATACCCACAATACCTTTCTATCTTGGATTTTTGTACACTTTATGTCAATTGAAGCAATATTGGTTGTTGGCATAGCCAATGGAGATTGTAACTCGAAGGATTTTGGAAGAGGCGTATGAAGTTTCTATACAATGTGCACCTTTGAAAGGTATTTTTGGAAGAGGAAACAATACATGTTGTCATCATGAATTGTTGATATTAATGCTAACAGTTTATTTTTCATTGGCTAGTACCAAATTTCAGTTAAATCTTGCAAAAATAAAAAAGACTATAATTAAATAATACTTAACTAAGTGAATATGTATTCACTTACTCAAGTAATATTTAATTATAACTAGTTACTAGTTACCACTATATGGAATCAGTTATCACTATATGGAATCAGTTATCACTATATGGATTCAGTTATCACTATATGGAATCAGTTATCACTATATGGATTCAGTTATCACTATATGGAATCAGTTATCACTATATGGAATCAGTTGTCACAATATGGAATCAGTGCCATTGGTTTGGTTTAAGTATGTTAGCTAATTCTAAGTGGGTTTTTAAGATTGTATTAGTTAACTTGTTTTTCTTTGTGTATAGAAATTTAATTTCATTTTCTACCCATAAAGTTTCTGCTTGTTTAGCAGTTTTTTGTGCAGAACTGGTTTGGTTTTTATTATTATTTTGGCATATTTTGGTGTTATTTTGTTTTTAATGCATTGTTTATTAAAATATATGTTATGGTTAATATTTATGATTTGTTTACTGACTTTTTCAAATTTGTTTAATAGTTTGGTTGCTTGTTTACCTTGTGGGGCGATATCCATATTTGTACCTTTGCAACATTGTTTTCTTATATTCACTTATCACTTTCACTATATGTACTTAAACAAGAATCTTACTTGGTATTTATGCGAGTTAACTTTCAAAGATGGGTCATATCTCCATCATCGGGCATCACTGACCGGGGGTTGTTGTAAATTGCGAGCTGTATGGAATGCCCGTTGTCACAAGGTGTGGTGTACCGTTATGTTCTATTTTTGGATTCACTGCACTGTGCGAGTCTTTTAAGTTTGTCTTGGGGTTAATTTTGTCTATTAGCCCTTAATCAACCTAACTCCAAGAACTTAAAAGACCCGCACAGTGTAGTGAACCCGAAAATAGAACATAACGGTACACCACACCTTGTGACAACTGGAATTTCATACAGCTCGCAGTCTACTACAACCCCCGGCCAGTGATGCCCGATGATGGAGATACGACCAATTTAAGTTAACTCGCATAAATACCAAGTAAGATTCTTGTTTAAGTACATATAGTGAAAGTGATAAGTGACTACAAGAAAACAGTGTTCCAAAGCTACACACACACACACACACATGTATGTATATATATATATATATATATATATATATATATATATATATATATATATGTATATATATATATATATATTATAACAACTTTTGTTATAATTAAATTTTTATTTTTAAATGTTATTTAATTACCTTGCCTATTAATGTCACACCTTCAGGTTTATAAAAGAATTAACAATCCTATCAATTTTTAAACATCACTTGCATTTATTCTCTACAATTATTTCTACACATTATTCCTAATTTATATTAATATTGTGCAGTGACAAGCTTGATATCTTATCTAAATTTACAATAATAAAGGTGGACTTCTGAGGCTTTAGATTCTAATAGAATAACATAAAAACAGTATTAAACTTTTATTCTTGCTCTCGGGGTTGCTATTACGTGAACTTTGCTTTTAAATTTGAAATGGTGACTAGAATAATTTTTACTTAAGCCAACAGATTAATAAGTTAGTTTATTAATTTATGATTTATATTCACCATTTCTATTTAACTTGCCAACTAGTTGGGCGCCAAATTATAACTTAACTTTTGTTATAATTATAATTTATTTTTAATGTTATTTATTTACCTTACCTATCCAATGTCACACCTTCAGGTTTATACTTACTTCTTATTACGAGCTTCCAAGGTTGGCCTCGATGGCTCGATGTCTCCTATACACACACTCTGCCAATGGCCAGAAACAACTTTCTTTCAAGATTCTGTCCAGGGTACATTCCCGTCCTAGTTGCTTTATCAAGGGACTCCTTGTTGCTGCTGTTACAGGACACTTCAAAAGTATGTGCTCTAATGTTTCCTCTTCTTGCTTGCACACTCCACAGATAGAGTCGTTAGTAATATGAAACCTTTTCAAATATGTATTGGTGACAATGTGTCCCATACGAGCTCGTGCCGCAAAAGATGCCACTGAACGTGATAATGACTTGAAGATCTTTGGATCATTAGGTTGTTTTTGTAATGAATTAGGTTTACCTAATTCAGGTTTATAAACCACCTTCAGGTTTATAAAGAATTAACAATCTTATAAATTTTAAACATCACTTACATTTATTTCTTTACACATTATACTAAATTTATATTAATATTTTGCAGTGACAGGATTGATATCTTAACTAACATTACAATTATAAAGGTGGACTTTGAGGCTTTAGATTTCTAATAAAATAACATAACAAAGATAATAAATTCTGTATTAAAATTTTATAGTTGCTCTCGGGTCGCTCATAGGTGAACTTTGCTTCTTAAATTAGAAATGGTGAAACTAAAATATAGATGTCTGTTGCCTACATTTATATTCAAATAATACTTATTGTTCTGAAGAGTCCCTGGAATCTTGGCCTTTGTTACCTTCTGCACTTACACTTGACACACAAAAAAACTTACTTTTATATCTTAAAAAAAAACTTGTACGTCACACTTTTTAAAATTTACTTACAAAAAACTCTTTACTTAATTTAAAAATTTATTCTTTTTACAACACTCCCATCCTTGTCTCCACCAATCCGTCTGCCTTCTTTCCGAGTTCCCTTCAAAAACTTCTCGACGTCTCCCGATCATTTAGTTTTTATTGAATACCCTAATCTCTCCCACTATCAATCTGTTCTTTGTAAGCTCCCACAGTTTCCGTCTAACGGTACATGGTTATTTTCCCAGGCTACATCGATCAGTGGATTTTCCCGTCTTAATAAGTTTGGACCCTTCTATTGTCAAATTGCTGGCACACAGTTTATACCTTTCTCGGAAAAGGATAATGGATGGTACCTGCTTTGTCAGCACTTTACAAAACTATTTGTGTCTTTCTTTGCTAATTCTACAGATAATTATTTTAGCCACTAACTGAATTTACTCTAGAGCCTCATACTTTATGTTATAATATATATATATTATAACATAAAGTACGAGGCTTTAGACTAAATTAAGTTAGTTGCGAAAATAAATCATCTATAGGATTTAGCAAAGAAAACCACAAATAGTTTCTAGGGACAAAGCAGGTACCATGTCGTTATCCTTTCCAGGAAACCTATAAGTGAGTCCAGCAAATTGACAATAGAAAGGTCCATAGTTGTTAAGACGGGAAATCCAGCGGCCGATATAGCCTGGGGAATTAACCGTGTACCGTTAGGTTTAGCTAATAGTAGAACTGTGGGAAACTGACAAAGAACGTATTGGTGGTAGTGGGAGAGATTAGGGAATTCATCAAAACTAAATGATCGGGAGTTTGGGAGTTTTTGAAAGAGCGTCTCGAAGAAAGGCAGGCAGGTTGGTGGGGACCAGGACCGAAGTGTTGTAAAGGGAGAATTTTGTTAAATTAATTAAAGTTTTTTTTATAAGTAAAATTTAGTAAAGTGCGACGTAAAAGTTTTTTTATAAAGTAAGTTTTTTTGTATCAAGTGTTAGCGCGGAAGTGAACAGGCCAGGATTCCAGGGACTCTTCAGAACAATAAGTATATTTGAAAATAAGTTTAGCCAACAGACATCTATTTTTTAGTTTAAAACAAATTTTAAGTTCATCAAAATTTATAAAAATTATTCTAGTCACCATTTCAAATTTAAAAGCAAAGTTCGCGTAATAGCAACCCCGAGAGCAAGAATAAAAGTTTAATACTGTTTTTATGTTATTCTATTAGAATCTAAAGCCTCAGAAGTCCACCTTTATTATTGTAAATTTAGATAAGATATCAAGCTTGTCACTGCACAATATTAATATAAATTAGGAATAATGTGTAGAAATAATTGTAGAGAATAAATGCAAGTGATGTTTAAAAATTGATAGGATTGTTAATTCTTTTATAAACCTGAAGGTGTGACATTAATAGGCAAGGTAATTAAATAACATTTAAAAATAAAAATTTAATTATAACAAAAGTTGTTATAATATATATATATATATATATATATATATATATATATATACATACATGTGTGTGTGTGTGTGTGTGTGTAGCTTTGGAACACTGTTTTCTTATAGTCACTTATCACTTTCACTATATGTACTTAAACAAGAATCTTACTTGGTATTTATGCGAGTTAACTTAAATTGGTCGTATCTCCATCATCGGGCATCACTGGCCGGGGGTTGTAGTAGACTGCGAGCTGTATGAAATTCCAGTTGTCACAAGGTGTGGTGTACCGTTATGTTCTATTTTCGGGTTCACTACACTGTGCGGGTCTTTTAAGTTCGTCTTGGAGTTAGGTTGATTAAGGGCTAATAGACAAAATTAACCCCAAGACAAACTTAAAAGACTCGCACAGTGCAGTGAATCCAAAAATAGAACATAACGGTACACCACACCTTGTGACAACGGGCATTCCATACAGCTCGCAATTTACAACAACCCCCGGTCAGTGATGCCCGATGATGGAGATATGACCCATCTTTGAAAGTTAACTCGCATAAATACCAAGTAAGATTCTTGTTTAAGTACATATAGTGAAAGTGATAAGTGAATATAAGAAAACAATGTTGCAAAGCTACAAATATGGATATCGCCCCACAAGGTAAACAAGCAACCAAACTATTAAACAAATTTGAAAAAGTCAGTAAACAAATCATAAATATTAACCATAACATATATTTTAATAAACAATGCATTAAAAACAAAATAACACCAAAATATGCCAAAATAATAATAAAAAACCAAACCAGTTCTGCACAAAAAACTGCTAAACAAGCAGAAACTTTATGGGTAGAAAATGAAATTAAATTTCTATACACAAAGAAAAACAAGTTAACTAATACAATCTTAAAAACCCACTTAGAATTAGCTAACATACTTAAACCAAACCAATGGCATTATAAATATATCAAAATTCAAGACAAATGCAAGAAATTTACTTCAATTAAAAAACAAAAAATAGAATCTAAACTTAACAAACTAATAGAAAAACAAAATAACATAGACAATATCCCAACAATCCATCAATTCCACCCGTTTTATAAACCTTACAAAAACGAGTTTCACCAATGATGTAAAGATACTCGAAAATAGCACAAAAACCAACATCAAACCAAAATTACAAAGCACAATAGAAAACCTCATAGTAGAAACAGAACTGGCAATAAATCTTATAAATTACGAAAATCAAGATAACATTAGAAACACAGCATCACACGAAATCAACAAAATCATCAACAAAAAAAAAATCAAAAAAGGAAATCACATTGAAAATAAAATACAAATAAACCAAATTAACAAATTGAAACAAAAACTATTCAAAAATGAAATAATTGCAACAAAAGCGGACAAAAGCAACGCTACAGTAATCATATCAAAAACAAAATATATTAAAAAACAGAAGAATTCATAAAATCCAACAAATGCTTAGAATTAAACAAAGACCCCACTAAAAAATACCAAAACGAAATCATACAATTAGCAAGAAACAATGACAATTTATTCAGCTAAAAAAACCCTTACCAATACACAACAGACAATCCAAAGCCCCCCAGAATGAACTTCCTCATCAAAATACATAAAATCAACAATCCCATAAGACCCCCAATAAATTTTAAAAATGCACCTGCCTATAAAATATCACAAATAATCGACAATAACCTAAAACATGAACTTAAGTTGAAAAATAAATACACCTTAAAAAACTCAATTAAATTAACCGAAATACTAAAAACAATAAACATAACCGAAAACACCAAATTTATATCATTTGATATCACAAACATGTACTCTAATATACCAATAAACGATACCATCCAAATAATAAAAAACAAATTAACTGACCTTAAAACCAACCCCAAATACACAAACCAAATCACAAAATGCCTAAAGACCATACTAAACCAAAACTATTTCATATTTAATAATAAGATATATAAACAAATAGATGGCTTAGCAATGGGATCACCCCTCTCAAGTACATCAGAAATTTACTTCCAAAACCTTGACGAATTAATCACACAAACCATAAAACACATGACCCCAACGGACATTGGATACGATATGTTGACAATGGATTATACATCTCACAAAATAAAGCAATAAATAATAATATCATCCTAAATGAAATCAACAACTTACACCCTAACATAAAATTCACCATGGATGAAGAAATAAACAATAAAATAAACTATCTAGACCTAACAATAACCAAAAATACAAGTAACATTGAATACTCAATTTATAGGAAACACACACAAACCATTAATACAATACCAAACCAATCTAACCATCCCCCACAACATAAAATGGCTGCTTACAACTCACTATTATACAGAATGCTAAAACTGCCTCTAAAAAATGAAGAAAAAGCCAAATAAAAACAAATAATTTATCAAATAGCCCCAAAAAAAGGATACAATAAAAAAACTATAGATAAATTAGAATTTAAAATATTAAATAAATTAAAACAACCTAAAATCGAACTACAAAAACAACAAAATAGGCCACATTCACATATACAGGGTACAACATAAAAGGAATAACTAAAACACTAAAAAATAATAATATTAACATAGCTTACAAAAACACAGGAAACATAATCAATAAAATAAACCAACCAGAATATATGTCCCACACTTAGTAACGGAACATACAAAATCGAATGCCCAGACTTTAATAAAATATACATACGCCAAACAAAAAAAAAGTTAAAAAACAGATATCAAGAACACCTCAATGCATACATCAAACCTGAAACTTATAACTCAAACTTAGCTACACACGCCATCAAAAACAAACACTCATTCCCCACATTAAAAAGCGTACACCTAATAAAAAAAAGTACAAAAAGGCCTCAAAATGACAATCTGGGAACAACTACAAATTTATAAACATAAAAATAATATCATAAACGAACAAATACAAATAAAATTTTAAAAAACAATAAATTATTCAACCTAATAGACAAAATTATCCCCAAGACAAACTTAAAAGACTTGCGGAGTGCAGTGAATCCGAAAATAGAACATAAAGGTACACCACAACCCCCGGCCAGTGACGCCCGATGATGGGGATACGACCAATCTTTGAAAGTTAACTCGGATAATTACCAAGTAAGATTCTTGTAAGTACATATAGTGAAAGTGTTATATATATATATATATATATATATATATATATATATATATATATTTATATATATATATATATATATATATATATATATATATATATATATATATATACGAGGGTAAGTCAATAATTATCCGCAATATAGTTATAAAATTTTATTGAAATCAAATAGGAAACTTACAAGTACATCATTTTTCGACATAGTCCCCTTGCTTTTCAACGCACTTGGTCCAACGTTGTTCAAGTTTCCTGATGCCCTCGTGGAAGAAGGTTTTGGGTTGAGATGCGAGCCAGGAATGCACCGCTTCTTTCAATGCTTCGTCTGTCATAAATCGACGGCCCCTAATTGCCTCATTGAGTGGACCAAACAAGTAAAAATCAGATGGAGCGAGATCGGGACTATATGGAGGATGATCCAATACTTCAAAATTGAGTTTCTGAAGCGTTTCTGCAGTGTGGGCAGCTGTATGCGGACGGGCATTGTCGTGCAACAACACAACGCCTTTTGACAGCAGTCCTCGGCGTTTGCTACGAATTGCAGGCTTCAGCTTAGCAGTAAGCATCTCACTGTAACGTACACTGTTTATTGTTGTGCCTCTTTCCTGATAATGTTCCAGTAATGGACCTTGTGAGTCCCAAAAAACCGTAAGCATAAGTTTTCCTGCGGACGGTTGGGTTTTGAATTTTTTCTTGCACGGCGAATTTGGATGTTTCCATTCCATACTCTGCCGTTTACTCTCCGGCTCGTAATGATGGATCCATGTTTCGTCACCAGTAACGATCCTGTCTAAGAAGTTGTCCCGTTCGTTAACATAGCGATCCAAATGTTTTTTGCACACGTCCAAGCGCGTTTGTTTATGCAACTGTGTCAGTTGTTTTGGAACCCATCTTGCACAAACTTTATGAAACCCAAGTCTGCTGTAAATGATTTCGTAGGCAGAACCGTGGCTAATTTGCAGACGATTTGCCACGTCGTCAACAGTTATCCATCTGTCTGAGAGAGAATCATTTCACGTGAATGCTCAATGTTTTCCTCGTTTATGGCGGTAACTGGTCGTCCAGCTCCTTCATTTTGCGTAACACTTATGCGACCATTTTTGAATTTTTCAATCCATTCATAGACACTCCGTTGTGGCAAACAATTGTTCCCGTACTGTACCAAAAGTCTTCGATGAATTTCGGCCCCTGATACACCTTCCGACCACAAAAAATGGATCACTGAACGTTGCTCTTCTTTGGTGCAAATAGAAAGTGGAGCGGCCATTATTAACAGCACGGCAGCGATAACGAAACTAACCTAGCAGCTTGTAACGTGCATAGACATAACAACGAATAAACAAAGCATGCGTCATCAACGCAAAAGGACAGTACTGCCAACGTAAACAAAAAATATACCTATATTGCGGATAATATTTGACTTACCCTCGTATATATATATATATATATATATATATATAGGTTAGTTCTAGTAGAGCTTAATGCTTATTTAGGAATTTTTGGACTAGATAGGAGACTGACAGACTTGTATAATGGCAATAGTCCAAAACTGCAATCTCTTGGTAATAAATAAATAGACACATATAAAAAACGATCTCTGTCAATCAAAAAAGAAAAGACTGAAGTGATATATGTGCTTATGTGATTTGTATAAATATTGATTATTTGTAACTAGCACTAGAACTAACCTAAATATATATATATATATATATATATATATATATATATATATATATATATATATATATATATATTTGATGTGTATTGAAGAATGAGTGTGTGGGTGTTAGTATTGTTTTGTTGGGCAGATATTGTAAGGGACACCAAGCCTGTTTTAGTCGCAGAAAAAAATGTTTTATCTCATATCTTAACGCAGCTGATGGTAGATGTAGGAAGACTTTCACTTTTTCTAACTCCACTTCTGTTTCCCTAAAATAAATCTGCTTTTAACAAACTCTTTATATGTTACTTCTTGTTTGTAGTAAATGAATGCAACTTCATTAAAGGAGAATCAACTTTTCTACAACATTCTAGAAAAATGTGCGAATATTTTATGGATGTAAGTCTCTTTGTGAGGCTTAAACCTTTCTTAGAGAATTACAAAATCATTGAAGGTACAACTGCTTGCCAATACTCTCTTTTGTAAGGAACATTATTATAGGTTGTTTGAATAAGAAGAAACTCTTGGAACTTCTTCCAATTTTTTTAGCAAATTCTTTCATGAATATATAAAGAACTTTATAATTATTGTCTGCATTTACTCTGACTTTTAAAAAAGTCCTGTAACACATATATTTTAATGACCAAAGAAAGATCTATATTTTTATTTTGGAGGACTTGTGATATATTATGCATAATTGATAGTATACTATCCAAAGCAAAAATATCAACAATAAATTGGAACTGACCAATTTAAATGAGAATGTATTCAATGTAAATAAAGAGAAATTGCACCTTGAATACTATCTATTGTTTTTATCGATGCATAAGGATTGGCTTCAGGATATGTTTAAATAAAAGTACCATGTCATGACGATCTACCCAGCCTCTTTCACAAAGTGAAATTAGTTCTTCTGTCTGCTTAAGATGGCATTTGAACATTATTGATTTTAAAATTTGTGGTTTTATCCGACTTATGAAAAACTATACACATTCACATATACAGGGTACAACATAAAAGGAATAACTAAAACACTAAAAAATAATAATATTAACATAGCTTACAAAAACACAGGAAACATAATCAATAAAATAAACCAACCAGAATATATGTCCCACACTTAGTAACGGAACATACAAAATCGAATGCCCAGACTTTAATAAAATATACATACGCCAAACAAAAAAAAAGTTAAAAAACAGATATCAAGAACACCTCAATGCATACATCAAACCTGAAACTTATAACTCAAACTTAGCTACACACGCCATCAAAAACAAACACTCATTCCCCACATTAAAAAGCGTACACCTAATAAAAAAAAGTACAAAAAGGCCTCAAAATGATAATCTGGGAACAACTACAAATTTATAAACATAAAAATAATATCATAAACGAACAAATACAAATAAAATTTTAAAAAACAATAAATTATTCAACCTAATAGACCAAATTATGCCCAAGACAAACTTAAAAGACTTGCGGAGTGCAGTGAATCCGAAAATAGAACATAAAGGTACACCACAACCCCCGGCCAGTGACGCCCGATGATGGGGATACGACCAATCTTTGAAAGTTAACTCGGATAATTACCAAGTAAGATTCTTGTAAGTACATATAGTGAAAGTGTTATTTATATATATATATATATATATATATATATATATATATATTTATATATATATATATATATATATACGAGGGTAAGTCAATAATTATCCGCAATATAGTTATAAAATTTTATTGAAATCAAATAGGAAACTTACAAGTACATCATTTTTCGACATAGTCCCCTTGCTTTTCAACGCACTTGGTCCAACGTTGTTCAAGTTTCCTGATGCCCTCGTGGAAGAAGGTTTTGGGTTGAGATGCGAGCCAGGAATGCACCGCTTCTTTCAATGCTTCGTCTGTCATAAATCGACGGCCCCTAATTGCCTCATTGAGTGGACCAAACAAGTAAAAATCAGATGGAGCGAGATCGGGACTATATGGAGGATGATCCAATACTTCAAAATTGAGTTTCTGAAGCGTTTCTGCAGTGTGGGCAGCTGTATGCGGACGGGCATTGTCGTGCAACAACACAACGCCTTTTGACAGCAGTCCTCGGCGTTTGCTACGAATTGCAGGCTTCAGCTTAGCAGTAAGCATCTCACTGTAACGTACACTGTTTATTGTTGTGCCTCTTTCCTGATAATGTTCCAGTAATGGACCTTGTGAGTCCCAAAAAACCGTAAGCATAAGTTTTCCTGCGGACGGTTGGGTTTTGAATTTTTTCTTGCACGGCGAATTTGGATGTTTCCATTCCATACTCTGCCGTTTACTCTCCGGCTCGTAATGATGGATCCATGTTTCGTCACCAGTAACGATCCTGTCTAAGAAGTTGTCCCGTTCGTTAACATAGCGATCCAAATGTTTTTTGCACACGTCCAAGCGCGTTTGTTTATGCAACTGTGTCAGTTGTTTTGGAACCCATCTTGCACAAACTTTATGAAACCCAAGTCTGCTGTAAATGATTTCGTAGGCAGAACCGTGGCTAATTTGCAGACGATTTGCCACGTCGTCAACAGTTATCCATCTGTCTGAGAGAGAATCATTTCACGTGAATGCTCAATGTTTTCCTCGTTTATGGCGGTAACTGGTCGTCCAGCTCCTTCATTTTGCGTAACACTTATGCGACCATTTTTGAATTTTTCAATCCATTCATAGACACTCCGTTGTGGCAAACAATTGTTCCCGTACTGTACCAAAAGTCTTCGATGAATTTCGGCCCCTGATACACCTTCCGACCACAAAAAATGGATCACTGAACGTTGCTCTTCTTTGGTGCAAATAGAAAGTGGAGCGGCCATTATTAACAGCACGGCAGCGATAACGAAACTAACCTAGCAGCTTGTAACGTGCATAGACATAACAACGAATAAACAAAGCATGCGTCATCAACGCAAAAGGACAGTACTGCCAACGTAAACAAAAAATATACCTATATTGCGGATAATATTTGACTTACCCTCGTATATATATATATATATATATATATATATATATATATAGGTTAGTTCTAGTAGAGCTTAATGCTTATTTAGGAATTTTTGGACTAGATAGGAGACTGACAGACTTGTATAATGGCAATAGTCCAAAACTGCAATCTCTTGGTAATAAATAAATAGACACATATAAAAAACGATCTCTGTCAATCAAAAAAGAAAAGACTGAAGTGATATATGTGCTTATGTGATTTGTATAAATATTGATTATTTGTAACTAGCACTAGAACTAACCTAAATATATATATATATATATATATATATATATATATATATATATATATATATATATATATATATTTGATGTGTATTGAAGAATGAGTGTGTGGGTGTTAGTATTGTTTTGTTGGGCAGATATTGTAAGGGACACCAAGCCTGTTTTAGTCGCAGAAAAAAATGTTTTATCTCATATCTTAACGCAGCTGATGGTAGATGTAGGAAGACTTTCACTTTTTCTAACTTCACTTCTGTTTCCCTAAAATAAATCTGCTTTTAACAAACTCTTTATATGTTACTTCTTGTTTGTAGTAAATGAATGCAACTTCATTAAAGGAGAATCAACTTTTCTACAACATTCTAGAAAAATGTGCGAATATTTTATGGATGTAAGTCTCTTTGTGAGGCTTAAACCTTTCTTAGAGAATTACAAAATCATTGAAGGTACAACTGCTTGCCAATACTCTCTTTTGTAAGGAACATTATTATAGGTTGTTTGAATAAGAAGAAACTCTTGGAACTTCTTCCAATTTTTTTAGCAAATTCTTTCATGAATATATAAAGAACTTTATAATTATTGTCTGCATTTACTCTGACTTTTAAAAAAGTCCTGTAACACATATATTTTAATGACCAAAGAAAGATCTATATTTTTATTTTGGAGGACTTGTGATATATTATGCATAATTGATAGTATACTATCCAAAGCAAAAATATCAACAATAAATTGGAACTGACCAATTTAAATGAGAATGTATTCAATGTAAATAAAGAGAAATTGCACCTTGAATACTATCTATTGTTTTTATCGATGCATAAGGATTGGCTTCAGGATATGTTTAAATAAAAGTACCATGTCATGACGATCTACCCAGCCTCTTTCACAAAGTGAAATTAGTTCTTCTGTCTGCTTAAGATGGCATTTGAACATTATTGATTTTAAAATTTGTGGTTTTATCCGACTTATGAAAAACTACATATTTAACAAATTTTGATAGGTGGTATATTTTTTGCATCAAACCTGGGCTCCTCTAAAATTAGCTCCCGTTGTAGCAGCACTATCCTTAAAGACATCTCAATTTGTTAAAACAAACACAAATTCAGTAAGGTATCAAATATTGTGTTAGTCGAGGCTTTACCACACCATGAAGAGGAATAAATACAGTAGAATCTTGAAATTCTAAGCTTCTGTTAAATTCGAGCCTATTCCTATTTCAGACTATTTACTCTATTTGAAAGGAAGTTCAAATTATTTACTGTTAAACAATGCACCGTCACATCTCGATGATCAAATGTGTTCTGATGATATCCGTGTTTTATTTCTATCCGTAAATGTTACAAGTATAATCCAGGTGATGAATTAGGATGTTCTGGAATGTATGAAACAAAATACAAACGTTACCCTTTACAATCTTTCTTGGAAGTGACTGAAGGGGAAGAAAGCACAAGAGACGTCTGACTGTATCACAATATACAGTAGGCTTTCTAAAAAATTACAGTTAAGGAAGTTGTGTACTGGATAGCCGATCATCGAATAATATAAAGTAAGAACATCAAGTAATTCATGGAATAAAATCCTGAGTCATAATGAAACTGTTGATTGTGTTATTGATTCACAGGAAAAAAACAGATTAGGCATTTCTTATCAAGAAACTTCCATTGTTAAGGTTCCGATGTGAACAATTTGACATAACAAATGTTATGTTTATTGAAATGGTATAAAAAACTACTGAAAGGTAGTGATGATGGGAATAAAGATGATGGTTCGACCGAAACAGTACAAGAAGGGAAAATTAGTAACAGTGAAGAAACAACCACCTTGGAAACTGCAATAAGCTATATAGAACAACAGTCAGACACCACGCCAACAGATGTGCTTTTGCTAAGACGCAATACGAAGCATGATCTGATAAGCAAGAAGAGACATAACAACCTATCCAAAAAATATATCAAACTTGAGGAACAGTGTGTTCCAAAGCAACATTAAAATTATGTAATTATTGCAATCAATTAAGTTCTATAAACATATTTTATGAGTCTTAATTATAGTATTAGGGTTCATTAGAACACCTATTTTTACTAATATACAGGAACATATTTCTGTTTAATCTGATGTGATCCGAGGGGGTCTCGGTCCCATCTACCTCGAATTATCGAGACTACTGTATATGATTCTTTCACAGCCTATCCTACGCAAAGAGAAAACTGTTCTATTTGGTTTATATCAATTGTCTCCTCTGCTAATATTATGTAAAACACTCATTTATTTACAGTTGACAGATTTTAAAATTGTATTCAATGGATTGGTTTGTATGTTGCTTCATTTTGGATTACAAAACTTGTATACATGGTTTTTCCTCTACTGTTTTTTAAGTCCATCATCCTCTCAGATCTTAGCTTTTAACAAGTTATTTACCTGTATTAAACTGTTTAATATATATATATATATATATATATATTTTAGTTAATTAGATTTGTGTATTTTCACTGAGGATGACGACAAATTAGTCGTTGAAATGCGTATGAAATAAAAAATTATATATTTGTGAGTTGTACCATATTTTTATTCTTTAATTATAGACCCTAAATGTTTATAAAACTACATGGTCAATTTTACAAGTATTAGGTGTCTATTTTTTAATTATTTTAAATGCTTAATACATTGTATTAGTAATTCTATTATAGTCATTCTACAAATTAGTTCATTGAAATTAATTGCATTTCTGTTTTTAAATTGAATAATTTAATATATTTCATGATTATGGAGTCATTGTTTTGAACAGAACATTTATTACAATGTGTGTTAAAAATGTCAATTTTATATACTTCAGGGGATCTCTCAGCCCCTCTGTATATGTGACGGGTTCAAACTTTAAATAATTTGCTTTAAAAAATTTACTAACTAGATTTTTTACTATACTTAATAGCCATCATCAGTTTTCTCCAGTCATGCAGACTCTGATGACTGGCAAACAAATTACAAAAACCAATTTTATTAATTACAATATATAAATTTTATTGGAAGTAATTTTATACAGATATTACTAGAAATGTCTCTATTTCTATTTATATAGAAATGTTACACTATTTTTTAAAAATTTGTATCATAGATGGAAAACGTCTGGGTGTAATGCAGCACTGTAAAATTTCTATGCACATGCATGAATCGAGGTGGTAGTCTGGCTCCAGTCACTATGAAGACTACACTTGTTCTTTGTAGAATGCAAAATTTTGTGGTGTTATTCATTTTTTAATGGCAAAAAATAAAAATGCGACTGAAATTCATCATGAATTGTGTAGTGTTTATGGTGAAGACATTATATCAGGGCCATTGGTTTTTCTCTTTGGCGCCAGTCGTTCAATGAAAGGAGAACAATATTACATGATGAACGACAATTAATATAAACATGTCAGAATAACAATATGAAGTGGTAAAATATAAAGTGAATTTCCTTAAAATTTTCCTTTCAAGGAAAATGTAAGGTGTTGGACTATTATTTTTATTTGTTACTATTTACACGTTTCCTTTTTATTCATCGCTTGCATTGTGTTGTTGTTTCTTTTCGCTTTGTGAAGCAAGGTACAATAACTTTAATCTAGTTTATTTTATTCTTTTCATTTATGAAAAGACACTGTTTGTTCGTTTTAAAGCCGGGCGCAGAAGATTTTTCTTTAGAAGCAAGACTTTTAGTGGGAAGGGCTTTAAAATTCAATCCAGTCTTGGCCGCACTATAAACTTGCTGAGGTGAGTAATTTTCAGACGAAATCAAATCTGTGAATTCGTCTAAATATTCTTTTGCAGCAAGATTATCAGCTGATAACTTCTCCTCGCTTACCATTAGTTGTTTAATTCCGTCCCTTCTCTTCCATCTATCCAACTATTTATTGCTAGCAGTAAATTCCAAATCACCATTCATTAATTTGTTTAACTGTAGTGCCTTTTCTTGTACTAATGGGCCACTAATAGGGACTCCTATCTGCCTCTAGTGTAAACCATAAAACCATTACATTATGAAATAAACAAATTTAAATGAATAAACACACTAGAAGACAAAATATTATGTTTTGTCATTATTTAAGCAAAATTTACAGCAAAACAAAAATTGTGTTTGAACATTATCGGAAAACTGGTTGGCAGTCAATGTGTTAAATGTAAAATCAATCCCAAGCATATGTGTAAGTCTCGTAAGTTGTAGTTTACAAATTATATTTTTTTACTTATGTAATACGCTATGTTAAAATTGGTTTTGTCAGCATAAAACCTTTTCAGATATATACCAAAATCTTTTTCATTTAAATGTTATTAATAGTAGCTATTATTATACCTGTTATATTTTTCAACAGGACAAATGTATGATATAACTATCTTAACAATATTGCAAAGATGTTTTGTAGTCTTTACGGAGGCATCATTGTGGCTTGAACAATTTTACTATTTCAAAGTTTTTTTAAAATACATACCTTGTCAAGATATTATTAATAAGATTAAGGCCGACTTCGACTTTAAACCCCCAATAGCCATTGAACAAGCTTGAGCATACAGTCCATTGAATAAAAGCTCATAGTTGACAGGTGGTGTAGGCGGTCAACTCCCTTTAGTGGCACATTTTTGTGATATTAATATTTCAAAATTTACTCCCAATACTTGACGAAGAAGCTGCTAAAAATAATAGTTTATGTTAGATTTTCTACAATGATATAAGACATTTTTTTTATAATCCATCTACCATTCTAATCAGTTTGAGGGTGCAAACAGCACAAGTGGGTTGCGGTGTAGGCCAGGTTGTGTAGATGTCGAAATCCATGTAAATCAAACACACAGTAACATACAGTGCTGAACATAACGGGTAAGTCGAGGTTGAGGTAAATCACGATGCCTTCCAGGATGCTTACCTCGCAGTCTGCTTTGCTCTGATTGCCCCCACGCCCCTTCCACGCCGTCCGAGGGAAATTTGACAGTCAACATCAGAAGTTAGTACTTAGTATAAGTCAACATGTACTAATATAATAAATGTATGGTTTCCAAATTCCTCATCCAGAAAGTCCACCATTATTTCTTATATAATAATAAGCACAACAGCAGCCTGAGCTTGACTAAGCAGTGCAAGTGACCTCCTCACTATGAGCTGTCAACATCAACCGCAACTTAACTAGTGGCATTCACCGTGGCTCACATATCTCTACCGCCACCTACTTGTGCTGTTCGGACCCTTAGATTTAATAAATGAAAGTTTTGTTAACAAAAAGACTGCCTACTACAACTTCAATTGATAGAATGTACCTGTTTTAACAAAATTTCTCACAAAAGCATTAATATGGCAGTAAGAAGGGAATGAGATGTTTAGGAAAACAAATAATACAATACAATCTTTGGAAATAACTACAATGGAATACTGTGTTTATTTGTATAACAGGATCCGAGATAAAGTACATTTGTAATGTATTACATAACTTGAATCAATAAATTGAAACATTACAAAACAAATACCAACAAAATAAAAACAAAAACAACTGAATGGACTTATAAAAAATGCCCTCAGACTTGGGTGGGATATGGAATAGTGAGGTCAAAGATAAGGGATGTATGCTAAATTTGCTAAAACACTATTGCAACCTGCGACTTTTTGTCAAAGACTAGATAACTAACAGTATATAAGGTTGAGCAATAATTTATCTTTTTATGGTTTGCACAACTTATAAGATTTACTTCATAGTCGTAATGAAGTGTTATAAACAGCCACAAAAATTTATAAACAATAGTAAAAACCCACTTCTCACAAAATGTTTGAGTTTTACAATTTGATAGCAAATTTAAATTGAAATCCAGAAAAAAATATTCCACTGCGGAAAACAATTTTGAAAAATTTTATTCATTAATTGTTTTTGGATAAATTATAAATTTAATTTATAAAATACTTAAATTATTGCTCATGTAAAACTTATACGTAGGTGTTTCATTCAGCATACAGTAGTTATTCCAGAGAATTTTATTAAAGTATACTGCCTTAAACTAAAACTTTCGTAAATCGTCTCCTTTTAAATCCCACAATCAAGTACTGGTTCCTATGTACATTAAAAATAATTATTTTTAAAAAATCACAGAAATATTTTCAATTTCAGTTTTATGCAAAGTGTTCAATCTATCATACATTAAGTTTAGCAATTTTATGTCCTATACACACGTTAAATGTTTTTTCCAAACTAAAATTTAAAACTTTTTTAAAAACAGAAACAAATTCTACTACACCACCTTACAGATTATTTAAAATACTAAAATTTGGTTCTTCACTTTTAACACGTGTAACAAAACTTAATCAACACTAATACCAATACAGAAAACAAAATGGAAACTAAAGTTCAAAAACAATTCCTGATTTACATCTGCTTTTTAAGAGATCTCTGCTTTCACGACACAAAAATCATCCATTTACACAAGCAATACAACACAACACTTTTATTGTCTATTTAAAACATACGAAGCTTAAAAACTACGATATACATTTTTATTTTAACTGAATTCTATGCTAATGATATATACATGAACATTCAGCCTTGGTTTGTCTGTTGTCGAGATAATCTGCTTGCAGTAACATGGGTGCTTTAGCTATATATGAGAAATACATTTTCAATGTTGCAGTCTTTCGTTGACATAACTAGTGTCCATGGTATAAGTAAAGAAAAGCATATTAAAACCTTACACATCGCCATTCCTTTATGGGGCTATTAACTCTTCTTAGAATAAAATTTGTTTTCCAAAACAAAAACAAGAAAAGCCTAAAAAATACATATTTAGTTCCACACCTGTTAAACACAGAATGTGAAGATGAAGATAAATACATACAATAAACTAAGCCTAATTGCTGTTCTTAAAATAAATGACTAAAATGGAACATTCTAAGAAAACAAATAATAACCAATGTCCCTTTACAAACTATATTTCTTTCATCTCCCTTCATTTTTTATGACTTGAGAAATTATTAATAACAATTAAATTTAACGTAACTAACAAAAATATTTTAACCTGATATCAAAATGATACTTTTAATTTGGTACTAAATACCTGTTCACTGATAAAGTATCAGCCGGTTTCATGTTTATAAAACCACATTGATGAGAAAACTATTTTTATATTTTATTGGGCAAGTTCTCATTACCGATTTCGTCATCCCGCTAATACTTATCTTGTTAGTGTCCGGCTGGTATGATAATAACGGTATTCATAATCAAGGAAGTTTACCATATAATTAACTATAACTATTTATATAGTATTATAGTAATAGCAAAATGCGAGTGCCCCTGAACGCCAGATAGATTCACTCACATAAAGGTAGAGGATTAGGACGGGACGTATTCCTTCTGGCCCTCTGTTTATTAGTCACTTAGTGTTGCTTCCTTGATCAAAGTCTAATTTTTTTAAAATTTGATAACACCTCAGAAAGTTTAGCATAAATTAATTCTGCACATCATTACAAGAAAATTGATACCAAAAAGTATATAATTTATTGTCACTGTTCATGAGCAGCATGAAATAAAAATGTGGAAACTGTATTGTCATAATAATATGTTGAAGTGAACAATAACTACTAAAGCAAATCATGGGTTTTTGGTATCATTTTTTGTATTATTTCAAGTAGGTTCAATACTTATTAATTATTTTTAGTTAAAATTATAGCTCTAAATGTTAGAGTTTGGTTACAAGATACCACCAAATGACAAATGGAGCGGAAATACGGCCGATCTCTGGTCTGTCCTAATCCTCTCTGCTCATAACGGTGAGAGAGTGTGTGTGTGTGTGTGCCCGAGAGGAACTGACCATGGTATCCAGGGACATTCACATTTTGGTATTGGAATAATTTTAGAACCAAGTGCATATAACAGATGTATATTATACATACGTGTACAAACACAGACATATACAAGAACCCCTCAAATTCGACTAATGACCAGGGACCCTGTTTGGAATTGTCAAACATTCTTCATCACTCACTACTTAACTCTTAGTAATGCGTGTAGTTTTTGTGTTGTACATCTTGATGTTTTTTTATGATTATACTTTTGGTATAAACTTGAAAAAACCACTTACTGATATTTTTCAGCAGACACACTTCGCACCAGTTCAATCAGGGTGTCTAGTAAAATAGCTTGAAGAAATTCCCTGAGTTTTCCCTGACTTTTCCTCTTTTAGATGTCTATAGAAAGCCCAGTTTACATTGGGCCCATCCATTGATATCTGAAGGATCTTGGATAAATCCAGACTTTGAAGAACGAATTGAGTAACTCTTTTGCTTTTGTGTCTGTAAGGAACACAGAACCAAAATATCGAGCTTTCACTTCATCCGTCTCTGCATCCCAATACCTAACACTCAAATCCATTTGGGCTCTTTGTGATATTTTGTTTAAACTTTCATCAAAGCCAATTACATAGTTAGAATTTTAATTTAATGATGTCAGTAACAGGTCTTTAATATAATTTGATAAACCGAATACAACACTATAGGAAATTTTATCTTTCCCCAATCTCATGTTCTGTGCAATGGTGCTATCAGGGAACATCCTTGGAAAGAGGCACACACTACCTTCTGCATTGCGTAAAGAAGTGTTGCATTACTAAATTCACGCACCATATAATCTCTGCTTCAGTCACTTCATCTTTTAGTTTATATTTATTCTAAGGAAGGAGGGGAGGTAATGACGACATCTGCATGACGCGCTTGCCCCGCTACTGCAATGAAAACTGGAACCTTCCATGTTGAAATAAACAGTGTAAAAATAATCACCGTCAAATAAAACACATACTATCAAGAGTCTAGGCAAATAGCTGGCTACGAATGTTTACACAGCGTTCTGTGTGGTCAGAAACAGACTGAGTTATCTGTTCCCCACCTGTCCATATGATAACAGAACCACTGCGCACCCCAAGGCCACGGTCCAGGCTAAAACCTCCCAGCTGTACCAACTCTACACATTTAATATTTATTGACATAAGTCCTGAAGTCATAGCAATGGGCTTATCAAATAAATAATGGGCATCTAAATAAAGAAGTGTTATTTCCTGACTGCCCTGACCCTAAACCGCTGGCTTACAATACCAAATATTTGAGAGCAATGGCCACTAGTTTTGTTTCTAATCAAAATAAATATTTTCCCGGTTTTTTAAAATTTTCCCTGACTTTTCCCTGAATTTTCCAGAATGTTAAAATTCCCTGACTTTTCCAGGTTTTCCCTGTCACTAGACACCCTGTCAATACTATGAGTCATGGACAAGGCTCGGCATTTGTCATGGACAAGTAGTGGTTTTTTGCTAAGTTGATACCAAAAGGATAAGTAATGGGCATAACCGTGTCATGATGCATGGAATATAGGTATTCAAGCTGCCATAAGGTGTGATATAGGGGCTCTAAACTATAACTAGCAATTGCTTTCTTAAGTGAGTTTCTTTGCTATTTCTGCTTCATCCTAAACAATGAAAGTTTTTTTTCAATTTGTTTTTAGTGTTCAATAGGAAATTTCTCATGAAACTTTATGTTCATATTAAATTCTAACAACTTTTTATGAATTAATTATGAGCAACAAACGAAAATACAGTTATAGTACTAAAACATAAGTTCTTAAGCTACTTGACAAAGGAGAAACTTTGACAAAATTGATGACTGATCTATGTGTTGCAATGGGAACAATAAGTAACTGGAAAAATTACGAATTGAAGATCGAACAACTTTGCAGTGCAACAACTGCATTATAGCAACTCCATCACAAAACAGAGGCAGAAAGAGCTTTTTCAGTGATTCGATAATACAAGAAATGGTGAGACAGTTGAATGAATGATTGAATTTTACTTTGAATGATCAAATGGTTTGTCTTTTACTATTAGCAATAGGCGGTTGGATCGGTGTAAAAAAGGACACATCAGGCAACTGTCAGTAACTGAAGAAATATTCAGCTAACTAATTTTGAAGCTAACACCCTGTTCCATTACATAGAACACAACCAACTTAACCCACTCTCTCTACACTCTTAAATCTCATTCCGACAACCATTTACCTAGCGTGACGCCACCAGTAGAGGCTTTGCTTCGTAAAAGGAATGATTGTTTTAAAACCCGTCCACAAGCAAGCCCTTATGTATTCACTCAGTTAAATATCATTTAATTATGGTTTAATCAGTTAATTTAAGATGATTACAACAAGCAACTTTGAAGAAATATGTTGCCACTAAATTATTCCCTGAGCATGTGTACAATGCAGGCAAAATGAAATTGTATTGAGATGTCTGCGTTGAAGTGATGGCCATATGTCTACTTGCATTTTGTGTGTGTATCATTTGTACTAAATAAACATAATTTTCTGTAAGTATATGTTTTATTTTCTTGTTTTATAGGCATTCTCTAGTTAATCAATATTTGCGGTAATCCGGTTGGCCCCGGTTTCAGTAGTCTGAATCATCGAGGTTCTACTGTACCATATTAGATATAATGTACATGCCCTTCACTATATTTATTTTACAATATTACCTTTTAAAACATAGATCACACCAATACGATTTTTTGTTGTTTTTAAAATTTTGTTCAATCATAAATATATGTTTAGGTTTGCCGGGATTTCAGACTTCTGGAGATTGGATTTGAAGGGTACTTATATGTCTGTGAATGTATGTGTACATTTGGTTGAACAAAAAATATATAGTTTGGTTTTGTAACAGAATGTAATCGCCATTTGTTATTAGTTTTCGATGTTTTTATAGTTATAATAAATTTCAGTATATAACAAGAAAAATTAAAAACAAGGAGATAATTGTCTTATATAATAAAAAATATTGATATAAATACCATTATGACGTTAAATATTTCTGTGTCACACTCATATACATTTTAGCCCCTTAAATTTCACTACATTACATACATAAAATAAAATCTTTGTTTTAGTGATAAAAATATATATAGCATAATAATGATCAACAAACTAAGTAACATATTTGAAATTATAAAATATTCTACTAGAAATCTTTTAAAATAATATATTATTTTATCTGGCCGTTAAATAACACATTTTGGAATTGAAAGGTAAAAATGTGAATTTTAATAGATAGAATTTATGATCAATTTACTGATGTTATTTACCTAATTGAATATTTTACTAGATAACAAGCTGGTACTCAAGTTTTTACAATAAATTTTCAAATGCTCACATTTGAAATAAAATGTCTGAAAACTTAATATAATATTTCATACTTCCGACACTAAAACTTACAAAATATTACTGACATTTATGGCAGTGACTATGTTTTTATTCGCTGTTTTTGTAACATGTAATGGTTCCTACGAAAACGTCAGTCAAACATTTCTTTTCGATCATTTATTTCAGGACTACTCTTAGTCTTTCTTAAAGTAAACATGAAATAAAAATATATTTTGGAAATTATGGTTAAAATATTAACAATAAAATAAAAAACAATAGGAGACACATGAAACTTTTTCAATTTAGTATATATTTCTATTTAATAAACCACTTTTGAATCTAAGATAAATGTACAGAAATTAAATATACTATAATCTGATTAACAATATTGAAAAGCTGACTTTTTAAAAGTAATTCTTAAATGTTTCAACAATTTCTTTAAATTAAAATATTCTATTAACAATCTGTTATTTATGCGCATAGAAATACCTAACTTAACTATATGGACTTTAAAAATTAATGTTCACTCTTGCTTCCAGAAATATTCTTAACAATAAGTTTGATATAGTGTCCTAACAGGAATCTACACAGTTTGCATTATTTATTAAAGATTTTAATTTTCTAAAATTACAGCAATGTTTTTTACTTACAAGTGCTATTTGAAGGTAAATTTTTACTATTGTGGTAATTCGTCATAAATATAGTAAAAATTCATTAAGGCAGTTCCCCAACGGTTCAAGGGAATACAAACAGTAACTTTGGGAACGACTTGATCTAATTAGGTTAAACAAAACAACATTGATAAAGCAAATTAATGTTCCACAAAGGCTTGAAGGACTAATTTTTATAAACCGAGTACAAACAGCTATTCGAAAAATTGTTAATTTTAGATAAATCTATTTCTAATATTTCTCAGATAAACTTTTGAGATAATTTTACAATTGGAAAATCATATACATTCTATTCAGTTCTTAAGACTGATCTTTATTAGTAATGATACATGTTTATTAATCAAAGTTGCTTTCTTATAAGGAAACCGATTCCTAATTTTGTAATGACATTCCGATTTTCATAGTCTGTAATGATTGATGAAAATACAAAACTAACATGTGTATGACAACTAAAAGAAATGAGTAAGTTTGTAAAGAATCAGAAGTGATATGTAAATTGTCATTACTACGAGCTTCGTATAAAGTTCCAACGTATTAACTGAACGCTGGCATTTACAATTTCTAATTAACTGAGTTCTGTGAAACAAAATTGAAAATGACTGACTATTATCTAACTTTAATAAAAAAATTCAAATGTACTTCCTGTACTCTTGTAAATGATAGGCTAAAATAAGAAACAAAACAGTTAGATTTCAAAATAGAATATTCTCAAGAAATCAATCACAAAAATTTTGATTGTGTTGCGGTTTTTAGGGCTATTGTACGGAATGAACATAATGACCTTATTTCGTTATAATGAACCACTTTAAATGGTCCAACATGATACGCTCAATCTGTTAGTCATAATGCAAACAAGCGTTTATTTTCTTAGCAGAAAGAATTTTCAGGTTCAAGTAAAAAGAAACTATAACTTATGTTTTATGAAATCACATGTTTAGGTAACAACCTACATTAAAACCTGAAGTCAAAGGAAACAAACAATAAGATGTGCGACAATACTGGAAACTTCCATTACAAACTTTATCGAGAATGTTTTGAGCACGGCGTAAAGAAGCATATTATATATTACTTCATAAAGCAATTACAATATTATAATAAAATGAAACAAATATTTTATTGAAAAGTAAACTGTGGTTTCCTATTTGGACACATGGAACAAAAATAATGTTAATATTTGATAATTGAATATTAAAAGGAACTAACTACGGAATCAATTTTTAAAAGTACAACAAAAAAACTGCTTAGAAACAAACCACTAATGTACTTTAACAAAATTTAGGGAAATATTATTAAAGTTGAGTTACAAAGTATGGTACCAGTAGGGTAAATTGGCATGAAATTCAAATTTGGAATATGCTATGAAACGATAATCACAATTTTTAAATATAATTACCTCTATTTAAAACTAGCGCTTAATTGGTGCTTTCTAAGAAACAAATATATCTTTAGATTATTCTTACAAATCTTATATTATTAACTTTAGAATTTTACAATTTGATTTCATCTTTAAATTGCAACGTCATTCAAATAACAAAACAATACACATTTTAAAGTGAAAGAAAACATAATAATAACAAAATCATTTTACCTGCATTAATTGATTTTTAATTTTAAAAAAGACTGAATAAATGAGGTTAAATTAAGCTATAACTGGCTCGGGAGTGACTTCAGGCTGTGTACACAGTTCTGCAGTGTCCATTGGAAGGTTGGCATCAGCACGCTGCGTCTCTGACTTTGCCGACCACTGAGTTCGATTACGTATATTTGCATTTGGTGTTAAGGCTCTAGCATACGGTCTGCTACGCGCCATACGTCGGCGTTCACGGCGTTCTTCCATTATAAGACGAAGGCGTTCCATTTTTCCTCTCGTTGCTTGGTTTTCTAAAGAATCTGCTGCCACTGATGAACCTGAAGAGGAACTGGAGGCTTCCGAATCTAGAGCAATAACAAAAAGTTTATTTAAATCTATTCAATAAAAGCTTAAAAATCAACATGTTAATATGTAATATGGGTGGATCAACCACCTTAAAAATCCTAAATTAATGAAAACTGTAGCTATAAAAATTCATTACAAATTATTAAAACCTGCAGAACGGGAGCAAAAATTAATTTTAAAAATATGTTAATTTAAAAAAAGGTGGTTTATTTCTAGTCTTCATTATATTTATTATATTGCTATCTAAAACTTTAATCTCACAGATGCTCAATAATTTTAATCAGCACAATTTTTCCTACAAACCTGCTTTTGATAACCTTTGAGTACTGACTTTGTAATCATCCAAAATGCTCCAAAAAGTAATATTTTTTAAATTTGTTAAATAGCGTTGATTATCATTATATTGATACTTTATATAGTTCAGAAATAATGACATTTTGTGAGAAAAACTTAATTTATCTGCTGTTTTAATAAGAAACAAACATTTTTAATATGGATGAGAAAATACCTAAAATTTTCGATTCCGATTCTCAAAAATTTTTATTCGATTCTCGATTCTTTCAAGTTATATATGCCTACATGATATTCTGTAATAATTTATTATTTAACATCTCGGTCATACGGTGAAGCCTATTAAAAGTTCCGTTTTAATGGAACAGGCTCTAAACAAAACGTTAACCTTGAGTTATGAATTGAAATTTCTGAAAGGGTGACAAACATATTGGATCAAAATAAAAATTTATTAAAAATTACAAATATAAATTTCAGTTCACAATTACAATATAACAGCCATTTCAGTTTCTATAACTGGAGAAATTGGAAATACCTTTTCTATGTGTTTGGTTTCCACATGTACAGTAATACCCCCGACATACAATACCTCGTCTAACGCCATTCCCAAGTTATGCAGTTTTAAATCACGCTGTCCGATTTACACAGAAACTGGCCGGTTCTAGAAGAAAATGCTTAAAAATACTTTTAACTCATGAAGAGAAAATATTTCCAGGTTTTAAGGCCACTAAAGACAGATAGACAGAGATGGTTGGCGCAAATACTGCTGATAACTAAGTTGCAACCTCTCATAGTTTATCGCTCAGAAAATCCAAAGGCATTAAAAAATATTTCTAAAGCTCTCTTGCCCATGATTTTGGAAGTAGAATCGGAAGGCTAGGGTGGCAGCTTTTTTTTGAGGACTGGTTTGGTCATCATTTCATACCACAAGTCGAACGTTGTCAATCTAAACAAATCCCTTTCAAAGTAATTTCTATTAATTGACAATGCACCTGGCCATCCTCCTACTAATTTAAATAATTTCGACGCACTCATGAAAGTGTTATTTTTGCCACCAAACTCAACTAATTTGCTTCAGCCGATGGATCAGGGAGTCATCAAAAAAATTTAGACCTTATTACACAAGAAGTTCAATTTGCGCATCTGCATGAAGCTGTGAGACAGAACGAGTTGTCCGACGAAGATTTTTTGAAACAATTTAATGTTTTAGATGCTTTGAGAATCATTGGACAATCTTGGAATGAAATTTCACAAAAAAAACTTTAAATGGCGTTTGGAAAAAGGTGTGTCTATTTTTTTTTGCCACTGAAACTCAAGCGGAATCAGTGCCCGAGTCAGATAAATGCTGATGTGATTGAAGAAGGTGTCGGTTTTGCCAGACAACTTAATTTATAAGTGGATAATGATGACGCTTAAGAACTGCTGGATTTACACAACCAGGAGCTGACAATTATTTGTTGAGCCCATAGAAATGCGTGCGCAAGAGCAAGACCTTAAAACACAGATTCTTTAGACCCAGTTGATCTAGAAGATGAAATGGCGGTTAGAAACTTGACAAAATGCTTTAGTTTAATTGATTATATAGCTTACAAATTTTGGAAAACATAAACTCCAACAATGAGCGAATTTCCGCCACAAAAAGAAAAAAAAAAAATTAGGGAGTTACAAGGAAATTCTGCTTGAGAAAAATACACCTACAATTTTTCAAACGAATTATTAGATTTTATGAAGTCTTCTATGTCAAAATAACTTTGTTTTACTTACTTCTTCGCAATATGTAAGCATATTATATAATTTTTTGTTCTATTATCTATTTAAGATTTTAATACATACTAATTTTTTTCTAAATTATTATAGTTGACAATTAATTTATTTCCTATAAATTACACAACACTCATATTTCAACAGTTAATAATGGATAATTGACTATTGATGTCAGAAATAGTTGTTGCAGCTCAATAACACAATAAATTTGCTTCTTTCTTATCTACTGTTAAAAGTATCAAAATGTGGAAAATAGATAATCTTTAATTTTCAAATTTATCAACATGTTTCAAAGCTGATGCTAAACATCATTAAAAAAAATCTTAATAATTTGCCTGACAAACTTCTGAATATCTAATAATACGGTAGACAGGATGTAAGCTGAATATTTTCTTATAAGTCAATGTTAAGTAGTATGTACAACATAATTTGCTACATTTCTTAAATTAATAAACTATTCTTACCAGAAGTTTGTGCAGAGCCTGTCAACATAGGAACTGCTTTATCTGGTGTTGTTGGTGTGCTGCTTGAGCCATTTCTAGTACCTCGATATTGAGGAGTTGCGCACAACAAGTCATTTAAAATGTGAATAATAGTGCTTATATCTCGCTTAGGACGTCCAAATCGATCTTGTAGTGCAGGATTTAAAGTGCCTGCACAAATTAAATATATAATCATTAGGAAATGTTTTGATTTTATTCACAAAATTAATTATTAATTTATCGTTAATATAAATTGTATTACTATTATAATATACTATACATTTATAGAATACAAATTTGCATCAATATACAAGTAAATACGTAATATAGTATTACATAACAGTGCACATACTACAATACATATTCTCAATACAAGATTATTAAACCTTTTTGGGATGATAATACTACTAGTAGAAAAACATCTTTGTGTGTGTGTGTGTTTCTTTGCTTTTAATCTATCTAAAAATTAAACAAACTGGATACACTAGTCACTGAAATAAATAGATTGAAAAATATTGTACAAAACTTTTCATTTTATGTACAGTAAAAATAAATTTATGAACTTGATTTTCTTCCAATCACAATGCCTTAACATGTAGATTAAAACCTAAAAAACTTCTAAGGCTAAAATTTTAATAATTGCTATGATATTATCCAATATGACATTTCTTTAAAATAATTTAGCTTCATTCTACCTCTGTGTAAATAATTTAGCTTCACTCTACCTCTATGTTTGCATTATTGAAAAAACATACTGATACAATGATGAAGATCACCTAATGCAATTGAAGATATTTTCCCTCTGGTTTTTCATAATCTTATAGGTTCAGCAAGTTGTTAATTAGTTAAATATAATAAATTACAGTTTCACCAATCGTCATTGACAATAAAATTCACGAGTAAAAATACGCTTATTTTTAAAAATGATTTTAAAAATATAATCATTTTATTTGTATAAACATGAGATAAAACCACATCTTTGAGGTTAAATCCCCTTCAACTTCTGCTATTAACCATACAAAAAAAATTAATGATAAATTTTTTCTTAATTCTTACCTTGAGAAAACTTTTGGAAAATTGTTATCACTTTCAGATTTAGAAAAATTGTAATATAAGAGATAAATTGAAGTACTTTTACACACTAACATTTTTTTCTAAGCAATTAATTTTTTTTTTTTTTGTGTTAGGGACAACAGGGAAATATGATTGACAAGGGGAATGAAAGTAACAAATTTTAGTTTGCTGTAAACAACTAATACAATTAGGCAGAGTCTATGGAATCAGCAATGGAGATCAAGGATATATTCATCATTTTGCATAATTTAAACATCCTCAGTCGCCTTAAGATAAATGTCCTGCTTAAGTTTAGCCCTAAGGGATATTTCACCAAAGTTTACGATTTAATACTTTCTAAAACTTTGCATTAGTATGGACCTTTACATCAGGATCTTATGGAAATATATAACTGAAACAAACTTTGTATAGCTTATTGTTATCATTTTTACATGCTCATGGTTAAAATTTTTTAACATCCCTCAAGCTCTTGTTTAACTAACTGTAAATTATTACTCTTTTATTAAATAAAAGCGGTTGACTTGTGAGTCAGGTACAACTATTTATTTACACAGGGAACGTTTCAATAATGGGTATGTTATCATCTCCAGACCTTATTCCTCCTGCACTCTATTAAAAAATAACTCCGTGACATAACCTTATTATATTTATGTTAACAGCACATACACGCTTTCATTAAATCACTGCACCTTTGTCTATGTGTTTATCGCTAGTACACATGGACAAAGGCGCTGTGAGTTAATGAAAGCGTATATGCGCTGTTTCGATTAATACACTAAGGTTAAGACACGGCGACACAACATTATTTTTTAATAGAGTACAAGAGAAGTAAGGCCTGCAGACGATAGCATACCCATTATTGAAACATTGCCTGTGTAAATAAATAGTTGTACCTGACTCGCAAGTCAACCGCTTTTAATTAACAATAATCTCTGCGAGTGTAAACATGATTAATATTACCTTTTTAAATCCCCTATAGTGATCTGCAGTTGTTTGTGACACTATATTTGTATCAACTGCAGATCACTCAGCAACAATTAGACATCTGTCTTCAACTCAGTTTATAGGAGTTGTATTTGATCAAAGTGACACTTTGGTACAAAATTTGGCACAATTTTTTGCTACTTCCAGTGCCAGGGTACCATTGTGTTCTTTCATTAGACTTATCCAATTCCATCTTGTCTGAAGTAAATTTGTTGATTATACAAGTTAAGAGGTGTACTATCTGGGATTAATTAAAAATAAAAACAACAATTCATATAAAATTCAAAGTATATTCAGGAAAATACTACGTGGGAAGGATCTGAGATAGAAACTTTAAAAAAGTCCATTCGGTAAAATATATGTTTTATTCTACATATGACTTAGATATTGAGAAAGACTGATAGTAATAGATTGGAGGTATTAGAGATGTGGATGTGGTGTCCTACATTGCAAATTTCATGTGCGCAAAGGATTACAAATGTAGAAATTTTATAAAGATAAAATAAGGAAGGGAGATTCTACTGACCGTAAAAAGTAAAACTCAAATACTTAGGACACATTATGAGATGAAAATGGTAAGAGCCGTTGCATTCTATTGCCAAGAAAAGACGGTACAGAACATGAGCATTGGTAGGATACACTCCCGGATGACATATTTCAGGGATTTGTTCACCAGCTACACCGTAGGTTCCTTGGGGGGGGGGGGAGACTTGCCATGAAGGCAAGTCAGGAAAATGTGAGACCAGTTGGAAAATAGTAAGATAAATTCTCATTTAGTTAAAATTAAAGTACACAATCTATTAAAATTTAAATATAAATTAACCACAGAATTTTTTTTACATAGGTAATTTTAATGAATATAATGTTCAGAAAATTCAAGTGAAATGTATGCATTTATAAAAAGGAAATATAAGTAAAGCTTGTGTAAATTTTTTTAACGTGAAATTAAATCAACAGTATAGAATAATAGTGAATAGAATAATAGTACAAGTGTCGTGAAACGAATGTTTGACATTCAATGTGTGGCAACAGCGCCATAATGGTCAAATCTTCATTTTTGATAAAATACTTGAAAGTGTATCAAGGCCACTCTTCAGTAGTACTTGTTTTTTTCAAGCCCCTACTTGTGCGAGAATACATTTTCAGCACTTGTTGAAATGAAAACAAAATAAAGGAACAAACTTGATGTTGCTAATGACTTGGGTTGTGTCTTTACTATAATACGTCAAATAGCCACACTAGTGACAAAATTTCAAGCTCATCCATTTAACCAACAGATTTTCCTCTAATCAGTTAAAATTTACCTTGTGAATTAAAATTTGAAATGTTATATGATGTTTCTTATGAACATACTATAGTGGATGGAGGCGTGGGAGGCTTTGATTTCAAAAAGAGGGTGCATGGTACCAAAACGTTTAGGAACCCCTGAGTTACACCAACAAGATGTTTAAAGCAATAATATCTAACGATCAAGTGTCTTTGATAATATCCCAATTTCAAAACACAGAAGGCACCTAAAAGTGAAAAATTCCACCTTATTCTAAATATGTATCTCTCGAGATGCATGGTGCCACATATACATCCTCCACTACGAGGTTTTATCTCAAGGCTCATCCTACATATGGTCAGAATCCTTTTCTATTGTTTGCATCAGATAAAACTACAAGAATAATGCCGAACTGTCATGGTTATGTGTCAAAGGTTATTTCTATAGACCCAGATGTGCGAAAATAACTGTACATTTTAAATATATGTAGTGACTCAAAAACAACTACAGATCACAACAGATTATAAGAGGTAATAATTTACTTACTCGTAATGAATTTTATTAATTCTGGAACAAAAACATAATCTATATTTTTCAAGTTTATATTGACCTTTTAGTGTATATAAATACACTAAATTAATAATATATATAATAAATAAATATATATATATATATATATATATATATATATATATATATATATATATATATACATGCTTTTGATCTAGATACAAGACTGACAGACTTACCTAGTGGCAATAGTCCAGAAACGCAACCTCTTGGAAATAAATAAATAGACACATATAAAAACATATCACACTTGAAATATTTCGATCATAAAATGATCAATCATTGATATTATCAATGATCTTTTTTGATTGATAAAGATCATTTTATGATCGAAATATTTCAAGTGTGATATGTTTTTATATGTGTCTATTTATTTATTTCCAAGAAATTGCGGTTTTGGACTATTGCCACTAGGTAAGTCTGTCAGTCTCCTATCTAGTCCAAAACTCCTAAATAAGCTTGGAACATTTCAGTTACCAAGTAACCATCCCCAGACATGACAATACATACTCGGGAGGGGTATGTCATGGCTCTGAGGATGGTTACTTGGTAACCAAAATGTACATCAGACTAGATTAAAAATAATCGTGATTAGAGGTTTGTCATGTGTATTATTTATTAATGATAATCACAGTAAATAATTCCAAGTAATAGTGAGTAACTTTCTAACCTAGAAAATTATCTGTTTGATTATATACTGAATTTTCCTTAATTAAAAATCAATATTATGGTATTTCAATAAAGGGTACCACACAATAACATACTCAGCATATTACTAACAAGGGGAGGGGGTCAAACCTATGTTCGCTATCCCTCTGTAGAATGTTCATTAGACAATTCTTAACTTTCCTATTTAATTCAGATATGAGATTTTTAAATAACTCGTGTAATAAAGTTTAAAGCAGATTATCTTTATTTCAAATCACAAGTCCGCTAATTACCATACATTATTAAATTCTTTCTATTAGCTCACAACTCTCCTGATATATATTTTGTACAAATTTTCAATCGTTAATTTGACCTCATAGGAATTTAATTGAAATTCTTAGTACATATTACTTGTTTTAACATTCTTCTACATTGCAATGAATTTTTTTAAATGAACTCTGCATTGTTTGCTTTATCTTTTATTTTTTCCTATAATTATTACCGGATACTTATCGACATATTAGTTTTTGTAACATCATGTCAAAAATAATACTTTTCAAAAATTGTTGTCAATTTGTATTGAATTGTTAGATCCTTCTACTAGTTTTATGTTTGTAGTGGAACTCACCATACACACCTAGGCTATGACAAACTTCAGCTGTAGGACAATTTAACGAAAAATTAAAGATAAAAAAAATCCACTAGAACATTGTATGTGAAATTTAATGAAAATGACAACACAAAACATTATTTGCCTAAACAATATAATCTTTAAAGAATCGATGGAGTTTTATGCTCAAACACATGACATCGATATGTGGATGTTTTCCCACTAATCCTAATACTGTAGTTTTTCCTCCATTTGATGCAACAAGGAAAACAAAAATGTTGAAGATGACAAAGGCAGAAAAAACATATTGAGTACACAACAGTGTAAAAACAATTCTACTAAACAAAACTATTAAATATAATGAAAACTAAGTGGACAATATGTGAACTTGCAAAATATTCTTCCTTTTAATAAAGCAAAAATATTGCACCACTACAAAAATACAATGCTACAAGATAAAAGTTGTGAAATCCAAGTTTCTAGATGTCAATTCTACATATAGCTCTCATAATTCATTAGAAAAACTCATCAAAACATATTGAATTCAAATTTAAACAGAAGAGGAAACTTATCAAAAGTTTCATTGTGCAATAGGTTTTCTTAAAATAAATAAATTATATAAAGCTGTCTTTATCAGCTATAGCAAACAACCGTTGAAAAACTTATGCAATATTATTTGCTAGCATTTGCCTTGATTAGTGATGCCACAAGCCCAACAAGCTTTAAAATTCTGAACCAAGGTAAACATATACCTGGAACTGCTTCAATCTATCGCTATGTGGAAACCTTTAATATCAGAAGTTCACTTATAGACCAATATGGTTTTAAAGAAATAAAACCACTAAATGTTATATAACTTTATAACACACACCCACAGTTAGAATGGAGCCATAAGTTGATTACCAATGCAGTCAAGCTTGTAATAATGAAGAGAAAGGGCTTCAACACATTCTATTTGCTGTGAAGTAAAAAAAGAATTAAATTTTAGGAAATTATGTTCTCAAACACCACTTTCTCTGGATTATATGCTGTCAATGTTTAATAGGATCTATTTGAGACGAGATGCAAATTACCTAAAAGTATTTACTTTTTATTTCTGATGCATTGTAATATAAAAGTGTTAAAAAATAAAACATGAAAACCATTTCTATGATCCTCTGTAGTTAGAGACAAAAATCTACCATACATGTTAAGATACCTACCACTGTTCAGCTGTGCAACATTAACATCACTACTACAGTAATAAGCCAAGGGCGGCTCCAGGATAGATGTTTAAAATGGGAGGAAAACATGGGGCGGAAACTTTAAAAGATAAAAGCCTGGAAATGGAATTTTAAGCTATACTTGTACTTACAAATCACAGGAAATTTGCCATTTTTTCATCAAAACATGCATTTTACCTGAATTTACATAGATACTAAAATTATTATTTTGCACATAATGCAAAATATTTAACTTTCATCGATTCATCAAACGGCTTGATCCGACGAGACCATTAGTACAGCCAAGCCAGTACGGGACTAGTGCACAACTTGTAACATGCCAATGTTGGTTATGCTGGGTGTAACTACCAATGTTATCAGATGAATTTTTACACTTAACATTATATAAATGTAAAAACAATATATACTGCTTTAAAATAAAAGGCCAATGAAAAATGCATTTTTATATAAGGAAACTGGAATGAATTTAAATGTGTTGTACAATATAAGAAAAATATATTTCTAAAAGAAAATGGTACCCCAATTTAGGATTTAGGGGCAATCGCCCCTACTGCCAATCCCCAAGAGCCACCCTTGTAATAAGCAGAAGTTAAGTTACTTTTCAGAAAACACGTATTTTTGTGTGTATGTTTTGGGAATGTCCCAAAGCTTTTAACATAAGCTAGTATTATTATAAAATTCTTTTGGTCCTCAAATGCTCATAGCTTAGGATCAAACTTACCCCTGATTGCCATTCTATTAACAAAAATTATTCTTTTCAATTCTTATGGACTGAATGTGGAAAAAACTTAAGTTTTACAATAATTATTTCAGTATGCATTTGATTTGTCTGTGAGAAAAAGATTTTAAAATATTTCTTTTCTCTAATTGTTTAAAATTTGAATACTATTAGTATAAGGAGTGATTTGCAGAAGATAATTAATTACAACAAATGGTAGGCCAAATAATTCTGAATAAATTGTTATTTTTTTTTAAATATTAACTTTAACAATACGATAAACGTTTTAGACTCTTTCATTGCGTAATTTATGTTGCAAATTCCCTAAAGGAATTATCCTAAAATCCTATATATTATTTCTTATCCTTCAATTATTCTATTTCATTTCTGTTTAAAATTCGCCTTAATAATCATGTAATGTCAAATCTCAGATAAATATACAATTATGCTATTATTAGGAAAAATGTTTTAAAGTACATGAAATATTAATAAAAAAATAAAGTGAAAATTGATAGTTGTTATATTCAATTATTTTATCTGTTGATATTTAGTGATGTAATGAGGTTTTGACCTGTGAATTATTGAATATCTCAATTATGGTAAATGAACTAAATTATATTTTTAGTGTAAGTATTTATCTTGGCTAACCTCATTCAATTTATATATCAATTTAAGTAGACCATTGAAAAAAGCAGCTTTCATGAGGAATATTCGCTCATTAGAATCCGATGATGCTCATTTAAATGGGTTTCTCAAGCAAGAAATGAAAAAATTTATTCGTTTTATAATTATCCTTAATCTATATTATTTTATTTGTGGAAGAATACTACAGAAAATAAATGTTGATTGTCCATTTTGCTTATTCATTGTTTTATAGTTTATAATCTTTACCAAAAATATTTTTTACTCAAGGTTAAAATAGCGTATTATTGTCTCCAAAACAGATGGATTTGGGATATAACTATAGTGGGATCACCGGGAGGGTTTCCCCTTTCATTTACAAGCAAAACCACTTTGATTGGTTCAATACTTCTAAAATTATCGTGAAACAAACATTAAAAAAAATATGGATAGAATACAGAACCTTCTCCTTTTTGAAGTCTGTTACAACTAATTTTACAGTTACACTTTTGGTATCAACTTGGCAAAAAAACCACTACTAACTGATTTTTTTCAGCAGATGCATTTTGCATTAGGTCAGCGCATTGTTCAGTGCTGTGAGTCATGGACAAGACTTGTGTCTTGTCTTACCAAAAATGTAATTATAGAAACACCTTAAGATGTACAACACACAAACTGCAAGTTTTAATTTTAGAGCTCTGAATCAGGTAAATGTGTTCAACGTGAATGGTACAAACATTCATTATTATGAATGAAGACTATACCAATAATAGTGCAGTCCTTCCAAATTGAATTGTCCTTCATTGTGACTAGAATAGAACGCCTTCCAGAAAAAAAAACCTTTCTTTTAAATATTAAAGACAACCTGAGATTCAACTTCTAGAAAATCTAGAAAAATCAGAATTACCCCGATATGATCTAAAATGAAATATAAAAAAGCAATGGATTCAGCTGTCACAGAACAAATATAAACATCACGAGAACATCGCATAGAACCACTAGGTTCCAATCCAAAACAAAAGATACATAATAATAAGCAAGCATAGACAAAAATTTTTTCTTCACAATGAACCAAGTCCAAAAATTAAAGATAAAACCAACATTAGACAATAATACTAAAACTGAGAAAATTAAACAATATACCAAGGCAAAATAATACAAATTCTTCTATATTGCCCAACATTCCTAACAGCAAAAAATGTTTTATATCAACTTACTCTCAACTACAAGCACAATAGGCCAGACAAAAATAAACACAAACCTGAGAATGTCCCTGAATAAACTCCTTTACCATGGTGGTGCATGCTCTCTATAATGGCGCCTTGCCTTCTTTTATGATTTGACGCCTCCTGTAACACAGAAATATTACAAATAATTTTTTTTTCAATACATATTAATAATAAATAAGAGAATAAAACCGTAAAGAGTTTTTATTCATTTAAACGTTTATAAAACCACTAAAACTTGACCACATCTCTCATCTATTCAACCAATCAACTAAATTATACTATTGGCCATAATGAACTGAAAAATCCATAAGCGAGGGAATCATAATCGTTATTATTTTTGGTAAGCAGCCTGCTCGCTAGGTCATGTGAACCTGATCACAACAGAGGTCATAAATAGGCTTGAAAACTGTTATTTTCTTACTGTACTGAATTTGAAATTCCAGTGCTGAAATAAATTCGATTTTGTTTGCGTATATTTTTATGTTTAACTAATTGAACTATGTTGAATTCCTACAGGTTAAGTGCAGATTGCTCCATGTAATGTCTGGTGAAATGTCTGTGTTTAAATAAATCTGCCAATGAAAGTGCTACAACTTGGGATTGGTGGAGTGGTTTCATCTTATTTTATCTAAACAAGAAACCTTGACCATAGAAACAGGGTATGTGTGAAAACTGAAGAAACAGAGACCACAGAGGAGAGAAAAAACAGACGAGAGAGGGGGAGAATAGTTGAATTACAAAATTGGCATAGATTATATAAATCAGCCTATATAAGGCTGATTCTTATCCTATGTCAAGAAATAATTTGGTTATAAACACTTACCAACCACTTGTAAGTGGCTAGAAACCCAATCTTACAAGTGCTTAATTTTTTGCCGTATAAAAACTGATGATAGCCAATCTATATAGTGAGTATATAAAATATAAGATTCTGGATGTACACATTTTAATTTATAGCAATAAATCATTTAATAATAGGTGGCTATGTTTTTATTATATATATATATATATATATATATATATATATATATATATATATATATATATATATATATAGTTCAAATTTTCAATCGTTAATAAAATACTTTCTATTCATGCACTAAGTTCAAATACATTATTTTAAATATTAATTCATTAATTAAATTTAATAATGAATTAATTTTAGTTTTATATAAGAAAAAAAACTTTTTACAAAAGGAGCATGCTATGGAATATAGTTATTTCTAACCATTTAGCTTAAAATAAGGTAAATGATAACATTTGATTTCATAAAAGAGTTTATTTCAAGTTATTTATATTAATTGTAATTATTTAATAAAAAGTAACTAAAATAAAATTTTTCTTTGTTGACGTAATTAGGAATTCATTTGAAAAAAAAATTTAATATTATTTGTTTATATGAAGTTTTATAATTATATAGCAAAAAACATTTGTATCATTAAATTTCTATCAGAATTTTGAGACGAACTATTTAAATGTAAAATAATTAATTACAATAATTAATATTGTATTTATAATATTAAATATTAATACTATATCATTATTATAGTTAAAATTAATATTATCCGCATTTAATATAATTAAAAATGTTTATTTTAAATTTATAATTTAATTGTGTTCTATACATCTGTGAATACAGTATCAGTCATAGCATTAGAAAGAAATACTGCAAAGATAATCCAGAAAATTTTATTCACTACTTCTACTACTTAAAAAATACTGCAGTCTATGCAAAATGACAAGGATTGTCTCACACATAAAGCGAACTAGGACACAATGCATGTTATAAGCCCCTCAGTGCCTCAATCTAGATATTAAGATGTAACTGCCCTCTCCTAACTTCATCATGTGAAATTAATAGATGTCTGAACTTTAACCTTTTAAAAGGCAATGCCAAATCAAATTTTCATTTCAGTGCACAGGAACGAATCTTCTATTTCTTTATTTTTAATTTAACTGACTGTCAATCTGATTGATAACAGCATTATTTCAAAATCTAAATGATTTAATTTTTCTCTTCCAAGGACATGTGCTATGAAGTTTCATCTATCGAACTGTACATGTTTCATGGTTTTATAGTAGTTTTCGTACATCAGAAACTAAAAAGGAATTAGCACAATATACAGCATAATTTTTTTATGGTCACCCTGTCTCAGAGTGGTAAAGAATGTTTAAATAAACAAGTATTGTGTTTTTATGTTGCATTTGTGAAAAGGTGGCAATAGCCAGTCTTTGTCTAGTTAGGTTCCCATAAATAATGTTAAAGGGTTTTTAATTATTTTGCTAGTGAGAGATATTTATTTGTGTCTCCTTATTTAAAATATAGTACTTGTACTTTATGGTGTTAAATTATGCGTATTAAGTTTTATATATATATATATATATATATATATATATATATATATATATATATATATCGCAATATGTATTCTTGTGTATTAATAAAGAACAAAAGTCAAAATACAAATATAAGAATTATATTTGAATTTACGATTCAAAGCTTTTCGTTGGCTAACAATACCAACATCGTCAGGAATAATGATTACTCCTGATGATGTTGGTACTGTTAGCCAATGAAAAGCTTTGAATTGTAAATTCAAATATAATTCTTGTATTTGTATTTTGACTTTTGTTCTTTATATATATATACTTATAAAAAATATGTATTTTACTCATTTAGCAATATTGCTACTCAAAGTACCGTTCCATTCAGTATGAATTTCAATGATGTTCCTCAAGAAGGTTTTAGGATGTTTAGCGACAATCTTCTTTTCACCTACTGCTATACAAAGATTTTTTTTTAAAGTATTCAATTTTATACTAATGTTTATTGAATAAACCTGAAAAACTGGACTTTCAAAAACAAGTCAAGGTCCTTCTGCCTTACAAATGTTGACTCGATCTGGTTAAAAATATTATAAAAAACAGAACCAACCCAAGAAGACTTAAAACATTAAATTTATCACCGTTCCTCTTTAGGCATGACACAATACTTTTTTTTATGTGAATGCATTTTGATAAAAAAGGGACACATTAGTTTTATTAAAATTTTCTCTACTGGTCATATCCTGTAGGTTTTAAATTTAAAAAAACCTTATATTTTAATTTTCTCAAACATTTTGCAGGTACATTTAACTGCACTAAACATTTTTAGATTTTAATTAATGTTAAATAGCATATCAGTTTTAGGGACATAAAAATTAGAAATTGAGTTAAACAGCTACTGTTATTTAACTCATGGTTAATTTAAAATGAAATATTTGTGATGTCAAATATAGTTAATAATTTTCTTAATGTAGGGCGGCTGAGTAGTTTTTTTTTAAAAATTTAACAAAAAATAGAGGCACTACAGCTAATTAAATAAATCACAAATTCAAAGTCTCATTATCTAGTGATTTATTCAGACTTAGTGAACAAACAATACACATATTTTGGAATGTACTTTTGTCATCTAAATACTACATCTACAATAGCAACACACACACACACACACACACACACACACACACACACACACACACACACACACACACACACAAAGACACACACAGACAGACTCTCTCTCTCTCTCTCTCACACACACACACACACACACACGCACGCACGCACACGCGCGCGCACACACACCCGCAGACAGACTCTCTCTCTCACACACATACACGCGCCCGCGTATTTAATGACCAGGCCTATATTAATTTTACTGATATGCTTATCAGTAGAACAGAAAGATTCATTGATTACAAAATAAGCTCAGAGGAAAAACTCTGTAACAGAAGAGACGTAAATTAATTTTCCCATGCAAATTGTAGTTTGTAGAGCTATAATTAATGAGTTTTAGCAGTAATTGTAGAGGGGGAGGGGAGGTGGGACATAGCGGTACAGTGGAGAACCGTTGGCCTACTGGCACTGGGGCCGGCCTACATTCACCAGATCCGTTCTAGCCGCTTCCACTTCTTTACGTTTAAAATTTCATTTTCGACCAAAACAAAATCTCCACATTACAAGGTGTCTAAATACTACGTCACGCCCGCAGCGCAAGGCACTGAGTATTGACTTAGACCCCCCCCCCCCCCCACTCCTGACCCCTCAGCGATGAGACAAAGCCAGACAAAGCAAATTTTTGTAGGAAATTTGTAGTTTTTTTATGATGACGAAAATTACAAAGTCAGTGAAAGAAAATCTGAAAAAAAGGTTCAAACTTGTTGACTCTGGCTCTTCGTATGTTTTACCCGTTGAAACACCTGGCCTAACGTAGAGATTTCTGTACAGCAACCACCATCAGTTTGCTTTACATTTTATAAAGATAAAAAATAACATTAAAAGTTCAGAAAATTATAAAACTATATTTTTTAATAAAACGAGTAAAATTAAACGCTCAATTTACTCCAGTTTAAAAATTTGAGAAAACTCACAAATACAATTTAAGAATGCAACACACAAATGTTGATACTTAGAACTATTGTTTGTTAAGGTCACAGAATTATAAAACGACAGTTGAAACTATCCTCCATATATCTCTAAACATTTATGCAAATTCCAACAAACTCTGTTATAAAGACAATATGAAGAATACAATATAGATATGATGATGACGACTTCCTCGCCAAAATTAGCAACTCAGTAGTATATACCAAAAGAAATAGCAAAAGTAAGCTGCTATCCTACACTCTCAACCCTGTAAGTTACATAACAATATTCCAGGCATTCCTGCATACCTTTAATCTACACAAATTTACTCAAAGTTGTAAATTATCAGATCGACCTATAAAAATCAAATGTCAGAATAAATGCACAATGTTTGTGTTTACGTTTAAAAAACACGAAACTACGATGGCTTAGTAAATAATAAAAAGCCAGGACAAAACTAGTACTTATAATAGTGATAGCTTTGATAAAAAACAGGTTTTAAGAGATACAACATTAAAGAGGAGTAAAACCCACGGTATAGATCCAGACAGAGACACACGCGTAATTGCAAAGTGCAAACCTAGCAAAAGTACAACGATCTCACCTTCTAGTCCCGTTTCCTCGACAGCGTAAACATCTTGCTATATGAGACTACCAAACATTTGAAACTGCATTTCTAAATTTACCGAAATCGCTGAACTGCGCTAATTGTTAGTAAACACTGTAAGGCTAACAAGACAATTTCTCATTGCCTAACAAACAAAACAAAGCCAATGCAAAACAAAACAAACTCGATGTGTTTACCGTGTTATTTCTGGACGAAGAGTTGAAACTGTTGTGTTGCCGCAATGAAGCAAGCTTTGGGTCGATACATCGGACGAGTTACGCAAATACTGCCGTATGTGCGTTAGAAAACTGTATCGTATTCACGTTTGTTTTAAAGCAAAATGTAGGATTTTTACTTTTAATAATACTTTACAAAACACTCCGACGCCTAATGATAGATGGTTAGACGCCTATCAATTTGATTTTTAATTACCGCATGCACCAAAATAAACAGTACTGAAACAGTTGTAAAATTGTATTTTATTTACATCACTTTCTCTGCAGTAGTTAGCACCATGTATGCAAAAACTAACCTCAAATGAAATTTTCAACAATCAAAAGTCGGCACAGATGATCGAGAAGGCGTCAACAATCAAAAGTCGGCCCAGCTGTTCGAGAAGGCAACTACAGCTGATTCAGTTGCAGTACTGTTTTGGCGCATAGGCCTACGGTAGTTTTCCATGAATCAGAAGGCTATCTGCACATTCAAGAGAATGTGGCAGCTGTCAACTAAACCAGTCAATCAGTCAAATTCTAGTTTTGTGTGCGCAGGTTAGCTTACGTGAAATAGACTTATTCTCTAATAGGGTCACAAAGAGGCGTCTGACCGTTACACCCTTGTAAGGCAAAGGATAATGAAAGACTCGATGAAGTATACCTGCAAGTGCAAAACTGTTTAATACGATTTAAATTATATTCAAACACATCAAGTAAAGTGAAATCTCATTTCCTTAAAGATAATATTTGGCGTCAGTGATATTTGCGAGGAAAACTATGATCAAACCGGCGCCGAAATCAAAAGACCGACAGCAGGTGCGAATGTTGTGTAAGCCGTCGCCTACCTGCGCAGGTCACGGCAATCGTTCCGTTTACTCCACAACCGGTTTTGTTTAATTGTGTTTTTTCGGTTGTACATCACATTACCGCATGGTCCATTCCAGTGCCATTACCTTGAGAAGGTTGTTGGGAAGCAGCACTTTACAAGTACGAAATTACAATAATGCATTACCGACTGTAGGAAAAGCCGTGGAAAGGGTACGGGATGTAGATACGGCCAAAGTGGGGCTATGCAACAGAATGGGCAAAAAACTCCGGTAGCTGCAAAAAAAAATTTCATTTCAGTAGACTTGACCTATAAAAAATACAGCTAAAGCACAATGGCGTATCGCAAAAACTTGTCTTTACTAAAGAATCCTGATGCAATGCCGTACAGAAAGAACAATCTACTCAAATAATTCAGGATTATAACACGATTCGCGTACACGGTTACTTCTCTGAATATAACCAATTCTCTAACAATTATTTTGTAACAAACCGTAATGAATTTATAACCAACACAAAATACTCAAAATAATTTTGTATTAATCCAAGTGTATTTCGGTTGTAATGCAACCATCTTCAAACGCATTGTAGTTAGGTGTTTAATGTTATTCTCTTACCTTAGTATAAAAAGTGTTGGGTACATAAAAAGTACATGCTCTTCTGAAGCTAAATAATAACAAAATAACTTAAAACACAAACACAAACGGAATAACAGTAGCTAACAAATATTTTTGTAAACATCTATATGTATCTACGGAAGATACTAGAGACGAGAATGTAACGTTATGTAAATAAGAAGCGGGAAAACACTAAGCATTAGAAACGTGTGTTTGGAGAAACCGTCGAATTCTACAGAACAAAATAAATGAAAAAGTAACCGTGCATTTTGTTATCCGTGACATTCGGTGGATCGTTTCTGTTGAAACTCGAGTTTCTATTTGAAAAATGTTTAATTTGTAGAGGGAAGTTCGGAGAAAGTTGGAATAACCTGCCCGCGAGCATTAAGCACTTAATGAAGTAAAACCCAAGTTAACGCAAGAAAATTTCCAAAATACAGCCGAGAACACCAACAAGGGGATAAATTTTCATTTACATGAAATCAATGCAGGAGACCGTGGTCGGAGTTTCACAACGACGAACAGGGTAAGGCTATTATCCTTTGGTAACGACGTGGAAACATAAACAGAATTAAAATAAGAGGGGACTGGAGATTAAACCAACGGCTACCCCTCCTGCGGGATATGAATGTTAAAAAGGATTAATATATTGAGTCTACCTAACCACCATGGATGGGATTAAGTTAGGTAGATTAACCCGTTCCATGAAGCAGAGTTGATCTTTAACAAGCAAGAGGTCGAGTAAAGGTTGCAACCCTGAACAAAAAGCAGATCACGTACATTTTTAAATGCTACCGAAGCGAAGCCAATACTGTATTACAGTTTCTGTGTTTAAATTTGAGTAAGAATCTAAGGAACGCCGAAGCGATTATATAATCGCAATGGGGTAGACGGTATCTGAATGGGGGCAAGTAAGGTTCTACAGAAAACAATAAAACTGTAAGACCATATCACAGGTAATAAAACACTACTGTCAACCTTTGTGTAATGAAGCGTTAGCCCCATCGAGATGCTTCTAGGTACTTTCTAGGTAGATACACGTAACTTCTTGAATCCTAATGATCGTAGCATACACACTCAGGGAATTGAATCAAACTGGGCTAAAATAAAAAGAAACATGAGGCGGCGAATTGGTAAAATATCTTCTCCTCATATAGAGACATACCTCACAGAATACACTTGGAGAAGTCTTCACCCAACAACTGAGGAGTTATTTATCGATTTCATAAATGCAGTCAACAATTTTTATCCAGTTTAGGCCTAATATGTAAATAAAAAGATTTTGAAAAAAAAAACAAAAACTCAACAAAATTCATTCTTCAACAGGAAAATGTAAAAAAAAATATAAAAGTATAAAACAACAAGTATAAAAGGACAAAGCCCTATGGGCCGCTAATTTCATGAATTGATTGGGCAGTTTTATTATAGATGTCAACCAATTTATGTTTTTTGCGACCCTGAGCAGAAACAACTTTGATTATTTGAGTAAGTTTAGTACATATATAAACGTTAGTTTTTAATGTAAGCTATTTATTAATGTTTAATTTCTGTAGTCTATCTATGAATTTTGTATATGGGACTAAAACCATTTGACTGGGGGCTAACGCTTAGCTATTGTTGACTGATGACAAGGGTTGACAGGGTGGTGTCGTAAACTCAACTGGTGTCATAAAAGGCCATTGTTCCACTCATAACCTTCCTTGCCCCCATCCAGATACCGTCTACCCGATTCGAAAAACCTTTAAAAGAGAACAGAAGAAACACTGAAAAGATGGAAAACGTCTATGGCGAAAAAAGAGAGACTAATGGAGTCGAAAAACTTTCATGAAGGGAAGAAACACCGATGGGTCGAAAAAACCTTTAAGAAGGGAAGAAAAAAATAGGGTTGTAAAACCTTCATAAAGAAAAGAGAAAAACCACTGATACAGAGTCGAAAAAATGTTTTGGAATGAAGAGAAGAAAAGAAACACTGACAGGGCCAACAACATTTTAGGAGAGTGGAGAAGGAACTGAAGGCTGGAAATAACCTTCATGGTGAGAAGAATCACAGACCGGGTTGATAAACCTTCATGAAGGGAAGAAAAAGGGGTCGAAAAACCTTTCTGGGATGAAGAACAAACTGACAGCTCGAAATAACCTTCATGGTGAGAAGCAAAGAAACGCCGATGGGGTGGAAAAACAATGAAGATAAGAGAAGAGACACTAACATGATCGAAAACCCATATGCAAGACAGAGAAGACCGAAGGAGTCGAAAAACCTTTAAGGATAAGAAAAGAATAAACATTAAAGGGGTAGGGAAACGTTTATAAAGATAAGTGAAGAAATATGCAATTTACAGACACACAAACATATTAAACGATTAAACCCAATACAAATCACACATACTCTTTGATACTATCGAAAACCTGCCTTTTAAACCGACACGGCACGAACAATCCTAAAAGATCATAAGGTCGAAGCAAATATGTTCCAAAAGAATATCGCGCACACCTCGCGTGACAGCCACCCTCTAAACACTAATGTGGACTTCATACGGAGACAGTAAATTTACGACGAAGCCGAAATTAAAAATGCATGGCCATCTTAGGTTCAACGACATTAGCAGTATCAAGATCTAAAGATCTTAGCTCAGAATATAGTGACGGCGTGCCTTATCCTCCATCAGGATAAGGCACGCGGAGGCACGGCGATAAATATAATCACTATAGATACGGGATACTGTTAACAACTGGCGAAAATATTAAGCACTGCATTATAAAAGAAACGGTAAGATAAACTTCAAAACAAGTATTAAAATCTTTTGTATACGATAACTCCATGTTATCACCTGTGGTCTACATTAACTCGTATAATCGAGGCTCTACTGTACAGATACAAAAAATAAAACACCTAAAATCGGTTTAATATATACTTTTGTCGAAGGATGATAGTTAATCCAATGACACTCTTTAAAGATATGACAAACAACAGATGTGATTAATTCTGCCCATGTAGTTGGCTGCCATGTTCACTGTATTTGGACGTACAGTACTGCATGGTAGGTTTAGGCGTTGTACGCCTAACAGGCCACTCCGTATCTTCCCACTAAGCCAGTAGCGTGTGTAACTTACTTTCCTCCTACACTCTTAACAAGGAAAGATATACAGTAATGTACTTGTAAAGAGTCCCACCAAACGAGGAGATATCGCGTGAGAAGAAACAGCTTGAGGGGTTCCATCCCGTAACTGCAGCAATGGCAGTTTCAATAATGTCAACAAGCTTAACATTTCCATGTAATAGCCAGATAACGGATACAATACACATCTTGGGATCTTACAAAGATTACAAAGATTTTAAGAAGAAATTAAAGTGAAAACTATAATTCAAAGCCCTGAAGGTTTTTCTTCGACTTTTCTATTCTGAAAGTTTCACACTTCCATTTTGTACCTCTACAAATTTCACATTATTTAATATCCCTCTTCACATACTCGCTGTGCCACTTAGTTCTCTCTTGGAACCGTTAACGCGCCCACATGCAACCCACGCTCCACCTCCCTCATATAGTTTTATTTATCCTATAAAGTTGTATCCCATTTCCTTCGCGCTTAAAAAATACTGCAATGTATTGGTTCAAAATTTTCAGTTTTGAAATGAATTTTCCTGGAAAAAACCTTGACTCAAAGACAGGGTATGATTAAACATTTTAGGAAAATTTCCTGTTTTACAGATGGAGATATGGAAAGACAAGGGATATGGAAGACGTTTTAGAGGCTTGAGGTTCTGGGATTGCGAAATGTAAGGTTCCAAGTAGCCCTTATATTTTCCGGGATAAAGAGAGCTAACTAGGTAAAACATTAAAGTGACACAGACTTGCCTGGAACACAGAGTAGGAAAAGGAGAAAGTGAGGGAAACGTAAGAAGGGAATACAAACTGTTTACCCACGAAATAGGGCACGAGTTTAAAGAAGAGGAATATAATACGGGTCAAACTTGCTTAACAATCAAGAGAGATGACAAATTAATTAAACAGCGGGTACGTACTGCTTAACGTCGAGGATATCGCTTCGCAAATAACGTGATCCGGCCCTAAATGTGACACACAAAACATTTGTAACTTTGACTTTTCAATTACTTGTTACGCGGTCCGAAGTAGAGACCGGCACACGAGAGGAGCCCTGGTATAGAAATGAGCTATGCTCGGTTTTCCGTTCTGCGCATGCGCTGTAGATGTATTCCTGACTTACAAACATAACCTGACGGTACGGTAGTTTTTAGTACTTATATTTTAGTAATATAAAAGTATTTACAGATAGGTAAAAGTGCTAATTTTATTAAGTAAGGGTGCACAAAATAGATTATATATGATCCCGTTTCTGCATTGTAATTTTCTGCAAATCTGACGTTTTGTATTAGAAAATGTTTTTGGGAATGACCTTATCTTTTTGACCTGCCTTGGGACAGGGCTGTTCTCGTGCGCCGGTGACCGTATTTACAACTATATATTCGAACAAACGATGTTCCTTTTCAAGCCACTGTGGCCACGTTTGCCATTCTAAAAGCCGTAATCCACAAATCCGCAATTGACGTGTCCAACAATGAGAGAGAAAAGTAACAATAAGTGATGTCATGATAGGATGGTTAACCACCACTCCTTTGTTTTACCGTCATTTCCTTGTTCCGATAAATAAACTATGCGTCCTTAGTTGAGGAGGAAAATTAAAGAAAACAAATGAAACCCAGTATACACGTCCTTCGGTTTGTGCAAATCAAGCGGGAATTCCTAAACGCACAGTGCGTTAGGGAATGTTCTCGGTTTTGTAACGCTAGCGCAAGGAACCCAGCTTTCAAAGTCAGATTTCTGTGAGCTTAGTATTCTACGCCCTGAGCTAAATGGATCCAGTTTAAATTCTCAAATTCTATTAACAATAAAACCACCCAAATTTATCCCAGCACTTCTAGTGTTGGTTTTCCATTGCTTTTCTAACCAATAGAAATTCATGTTACAAAAATTCTAAATCATTAAAACTATTTGCATTTATTGTTTACTGTTGTTTCTATTACATTTCATAAAAGTTTGTATCTGGATCCAGTTAGAAAAATCTTATACTGTTAATTTCTGACCCTACAAAAGCATTTGGCATTATCCTAAAAACTGTCTATACACTTATACTAGTAGCTTTCTTATTAAAGTGATATAAACAGAAAACAATATCAAAGTCAATTCCTACTTGGAAAAAAATTCCTACTTACATTTTAAAAAAATGTAATACCTTTTTATTAAATAATGGCTATTAATATAAATAAAGTAACACAGCCAATGCGTGAAAACAGCTATCCTACCACATAATCTATAACATAAAATCAGCTGTTTTATGAAATCATATGTTATATGACTTATTTTAAGTCAAATGGGACGATATAGCTATATTGTGTACCTTGTCTCTTTCGTAAAAAGTTTTTCTCCCATATAAAACTAAAATTAATTCATTATTAAATTTAATTAATAAGGGAGTGTCCATTCCTTAACTGCAAAAAGGGTAGTTTCAATAATGTCAACAAGCTTAACAATTTCCATGTAACATAGCATGATAACGAAAACAAATTCCACATCCAATACGCAAACATACCAAAACAAGTCGTATAAACTAACATTTTTTAAAGCCAATTCCTACTTAGGCCAACAGAGAAAAAAATTATTCTAGTAACTTATTAAATAATTACAATTAATACAAATAAAGTAACATAACCTATGCGTTGAAACCGCTGTTCTACCTCATAACCTATAACACAAAAGCAGCTGTTTTATGAAATCATATGTTATCACTTATTTTAAGCCAAATGGGACGAAATGACTATATTGCATATCTTGCCTCTTTCGTGAAATGTTTTCTCCCTTATAAAACTAAAATTAATTCATTAAATTTAATTCATGAACTAATATTTGAAAAACTTTATCAACATCTAGTGTCATCTACTACAAGTTTAAAAAAATGTATTTAAACTTGAACAAAATAAACATAAAGTGTGTGTGTGTGTGTGTGTGTGTGTGTGTGTGTGTGTGTGTGTGTGTGTGTGTGTGTGTGTGTGTGTGTGTGTGTGTGTGAACAAATAGAAGGAATCGAAAAAATCTCTAACAGTTTTGGATCCAGTTAGAAATTTTATTCCCTATTACGATAATACCGTCATCATCCCTCTATGTGCATCCACGATTAGGTCCTACATCTGGTGCTTTTATTTTTAAAACGTACAGTCAACTCCCGATTATCCGGGATCGCATCAACCGGGTTGCGGATCAACCGGGATCGTCAGCTCCACTTGAAGCAGTGGGGCGGGAGGAGTCAAATGTGAACGCGGCGGACTGATGCGATCGTTGGGACGTACAGTAACCTTTACGGAATAATTTATAGACTGTCAACTCGCCCGCAGTCGCCACCCCGTTTCCTAAATCCTTCCTACCTGTTTCCGCGCGACGCGCACTCGCGGGCAGAGTTTCGGTCAGCATGTCTGAGTTTACGTTATATTTCTTGTTGTCTTTTTATAAATTCACGCGGTTCTATGACGCGAATCCCTAATTACGCGTTATCTCCAACGTCCAATCAGATCAAAACACATCGAAGCATCGAACGTGATGCATGGAGGTTCGATAACCCCGAGCGCGAGCGGCCGTTTTTCGGTGAATAAATCCGAACGCCGAATTCGCGGAATTACGCGATCGCTCGAGTCGAACGTAAACACTGCCCTTCCTCAGTGGTCAGTCTATGCGTTGCTTCTGATCAAAACGAACTGTACAGTAGTGACGGTACAACAGGAAGGGGTACTATTTATCAGCTGTTTTTACAGTCATTGGGTAGAAGTAGGGCTGTGGATATTATGGCATTTGTTTTAACCGTGATTTCGCATTATCCGTGACGGCCCTGCCGGTAATTATCCCGGATAATCGGGAGTTGACTGTATTTCTTCTTTTCCTTCCGCATCCCTTTCTCTAATTCTCTCACAGCCAATTTATTCGGTTTCATGCGTTCCTCGTTCGAAGAAAATGACTCATGTTTGCGGTATTACCATGCGTTGCCAGATTATCCCCTTACTATTATATCAAGGTGTTTATATAAAACCTCGGATGGTTTCTACCTTTAAACTTATTAAATTCCTTCTATCAGTTCACACTCTCCTGTTATATATCTTGCACAAATTTTCAGTCGTTAATAAAATACGTTTATTCATCCAGTCAAAGTCAAATACATTTGTTTAACCTATAGCGGATGACAATTGATATTAATTAAGTCTATTGAAATATTTATTCAATGACTAGATTATAAACATTTGGGGTCTAACCGGATTCGAACTGAGGTAGCTTTATGTTCGAAATCTAGCGTGCCTTGGCACTGCGCCAACTTCTTAATTCCTAGAAATATTCCTCATAGATGTGTATGAATCCCCCCCCAAGGTTATTGTCGAAACCTATATTGTACAACCTTAAACTGTTGCCATGGTTACCACACAATATCATAAACGTGTTCTAGGGTAATTAAAACAAAATTTCCTTTTTAAAACTCAGTAGGAATTTACTCGAAAATTTTCTTTTTATATCCCTTGTTTTTAATTATTTTGTGCGGATTTGACCTCCTAATAGGCCATTGACCCTGGACAGTTTTTAACCTAACGTGACCGATAGTGCAAGTCATTAGTTTATTCATTTAGATTTGATATTACCATTTCCAACTACATTGACATCATTAGATTAAGAAAAACTTGATTGGCGTCAATGACGGCTAAAATCAGATTTGTGAAGCCAGACCTAAAGAAGTCAGATTGACAGAACAGTTAAATGTTCAAGGAAAACTCGTGAGTTATTGATATCTTTGTGAAATTACGGAATCGACGAACATCGGATGCGGAAACACTGACAGTGAAATCGTCACCGGAAACTGATATGAGGTGTGTTCCCTGTGCTGGAAGATCTATGCATCTGTGACGTCATCAACCAACCACCAAGAGTTTCATTGCCACAATGAAGCTTTCCACTTCACCTCGTTGCCATAGTAACACATTAATAGCTGCGAGTTTTATTTTATAACCTCGGGGTAATAACATGTTCTTTACCCCCGACGACTATCAGAGGTAATTTTTCAGCTGAAGAGTTTTTCACGACAGCCTTCTGTCACCATTTGTCAGTTTAATTTAGCATTAAATTTAGTTGAAGCAACATACGTGTTTAGTTATCAAACGTAACAGAGAATATTGGATAGTTGTTGGGTTGTCGCGCTAAGGAAAATTCGCAATGTAGTAAACGCAATAATTCATTGAAATACTACTTTTGGAATTAACGTGTAATTTATTTCGTAATATCTTTAAATATTCTATTCGCTAGGGGAATTGTGAAACCAATATTCTATTTTACAACATTAATTACTAAGAAAAAAAACTTACTTCAGACATTTTTTAATGTACACACAAGTGCAACAATAAAATATACACGACAATATAAATTAAATTTCGTTTTCAAACAACAAAATATATTAGCTACATCCAGGCATACACTACAATTCAACACAAGTTTAATATTAAATAAAAAAAAACACGTAACTAATCAATGACAAAAAATAATTATAATAAAAAACGCAACATTAGCCTACATTTTATTTAAAAAAAACATTTATATGGCATTAACTTACACCCATAACATAAAATTAATTGTGCTGGTACAAATCACAAAAAATCCATCACAGCCCCCCCCCCCCGTTTGGTACGATGCATAACACTACGACACGAGGAAGATAAATATTTTACTTGAATATTCACAGAATGAAAAACAAAAATCAAGACACAATCACCCACAAAATGTGTAGATCATGGTTAACACCAACTGAATAGTTTACATATTCAATTCCTTCTATTAGCTCACACTCTCCTTACACAATATATCTTGTACAAAATTTACAATAGTTTACGTTTTTATTCATCCAATCACGTTCAAAATACAATTTTTTAAAACTTATTATGGATGACAGTTGATCTTAGGTACAGTGTTTTCAAGTATTTAATCATTAATTAATTTTTTTTTAACTTGATATCCCAGTCGGATTTGAAATAAGGAACTACATGTTTGAAATCCAGCACTTTGGCACTCTTTCCCATAGCTAGAAATCAATTAATTAAAGATATACATGAAGTTATAGAAGAAAGATTCCTTGCAATAATGAAGCAAAACAAGGGGGCGGATAGAATGACAAATAATAGACCTTCGACAGCTTTATAAATTAGAAACAAAAAGAGGGAATAAATAGTAACAAACAAAAATAATAGTCCAATACCATGTACTGTATAGAGAGGGAAATGAAAAATTTCATAAAATTCGCTTTCTAATTTGCCACATAGTATTGTGATTCTGTCCAATGTAGGGATTCATATTTATATTAATTGTAATTATAAAATAAAAAGTAACTAAAATAAAACTTTTCTTTGTCAAACTAAGAATTGACTTTTATTTGTTTCATATTACTTGTTATAATAACGACAGATATTTACTTGACCCAAATAAATTTATTGAATTGAACGAACAGCTGATCGCTTACGAAATCCAGGACTACAGTTATTTTACCGGATGGCTATTTTCCAAATTTAAAACAACCGACAGTTTAAGTCAAAATATAGCTTTTCTATGATAAAATACAGTGTTAGATTGTTTCTTATTTAGTTAATAATATTGTAATTTAAATATTAACATTATTTTTTTTAATTGAGTAAATTATTAATTTACTTAATAATAATTTAACTTACGATAATAATTTACTGTGTACAGAGCCACAGCGTCTTCTGATCTATTGTATTTAATTTACCTTGGTAAAAGAATACAATTACATATTTTAAGAAGTACTTTAAAACATTTTTAAACATTGTTAAATACAACTAGTTTTAAAGCTATCTTTATATTTTAATAACCAGTATAAAATATTCCTTAAACAATTGAATTCGTCGTCAGTTCATAATTTGCTTACATTGTCTGTTATATTCTAAAACCTACCCAAGGCTATCAGAAGAAGCTGAACAAAAAGTTCCGGATCGCTCATTGTAGCCCAATGTTCCCTTACCTCGCTCCCCCTCCACGGTTGGGCCCCTCGGGCTGGTTTGCCTTCGCCTAAAGGCGACAAGTATTTCGAGACCATAAATTATAGCCGGGGGGATAGATTGGCTATTCTAATAGACTGTTTGTCACGATTTCGTGGGTTTAAGTCGCCCTTATTGCAGGGCTGTCTACAATAACAACCCAAGACGGACGTGGCATTGCCGCGTTCTACAACGTGTTACAGCTGGGTTTCCATTTAACTATTTTTAACAAGATCCGATTTGGAATTCATATAACCAGGTGAATATGTACCCGGTATGTTGTAGGTAAAGCGTCCGTATGCGCCAGCCACCCGGGGAATTTCGTATTCCTATCTCAAATCCTAACTGTTTCGCCTATATAGGGGGGGTCGAGAAGCAGGGGTAAATAGAACAAGACGGTTAAATGTAACCACGTTCAGATATTTTATTTGTAATCCATCAACACTGCTCTCGCTCGATTACAATCCATTCGCATTAAACATGATAAATTCGCTTTATTTGTCCATTTCAAGATCGACCTTCGTGAAGGTCAGATAGCTTAAACTGCATACATATATTTGCCAGAGTCAAGAGCTAATCCTGTCTGAAAATAATACATTATTTTTTTCACGTGTAAAGTGAGAGATTTTATAACGTGATAAATATAAAATAATTTGCATCTAATAAAAAAAAATTTAGTCGTGTGACCACACTAAGGTTATAAAGTAGACAAAAGTAAATGTGTAGTGTGAGATAAGCCATTGCAGGGTGTCAAAGGTCAGGCCCGTGACGAAAACAAAAAATGTTAAGTACCGTTCTAAAGTGAGGAGCAAGCTCTGTAGCTTTTCTTAAAGTAAGGGTTTGAACTGTTGGCGTAAACGTAAATAGATGTGAATTGAAATGGTTATAAGAGTCCGCTCCTAGTCTAACTATTTCAAGTATAAATACACAAATCAAGTCAAGTCTCTAGTGAACGAGTTTGTTCTTAAGAACTAACTACCTGGTCCCCAAAGGCATAAAACCAAAGGCAAAATTACTAAATCCTTTACTACAACTTTGAATGAATTTTAGTCTACTCGTTTTAAGGCTGTTTTTAGTAAACAAACTGTATATTTTCAAATAATCCCTTTCGGTATGGCAAATGCAGTCAGCTACGGTCGGCTGAATAGGTAGTCATGCTCCCAAGGTTCATCCTGACTTTCCTGCCACTGGATACAGGACGTTTCCTGTTAATTCGCCTACACAAAGTTTCGAAGAGGTCCTGCTCTAATGTATCCCATCCTACCACGCGCCTTGCACACTTAAGCCGTTTAGATTTGCCTGCAATGTGTGAGCCTAGCACGGTTAATGTAGTTCTAGGATGTGCAACGTCTTTAATCCATGCTTTAATTTTAGTCTCTTAGAGTTAGGTATAAAAGTGGAATTTTCTGACCAGTGTTGGTTACTATCTAGGCGAGCCATAACCTTCCTCTCGTTTCATTCTACGTTCCAGAACCCCTACTGTGTAGGGATGGTCGATATTTCCTGTCACGGTGACTTGTCACTGATATTCGTTTGTCGCTGGTGGTCCAGTGACAAAATATGGAAAATACCAGTTCCAATTGAAATAGATCGATCGAAAATTGCCTCTGTTGTAATTGGGGAAAAAGTCGCGGTCACTGGATGAAACGGCTGCCATTGGTTGATTTGTCGCGGTCACTGGATGAAACGGCTGCCATTGGTTGATTTGTCGCTGTCACTGGCTCTATTTACGTCGTCTGTGGGTGGTCGATTTGTGTCAGGTTTAAAGATAGTGACAGTGATGTATACAGACTCTTTCGCACTCAGTAGTTTGTTCTTAATTTTGCAAGAGTTAATTGTTTAAATAAAATGAGCCTTCCGAAAAGAAAGCGAGATGTAGAATCATTTCACTAGTGTGGTATGCATGCCTGTTGTTGGCACATACAGAACACTCAGTATCCCTTGTCACCAGTGCTAAAATCACAGGTAAAAGTCACTGATCCAAACCTGGCGCTGTTACTAAAATCTTCGATCCCTTAAAGTCACTGGATCAACCATCCCAACTGTGAGATTGGGATAACAGCTACAACCCTCTACATGTCCTTAACAGAGACCCATATGCTTCAAATAAACGACGCTGCCCAAGAAGCTGTGATTCTCCTTTCAGGACCAGAGGACGCCAATGTATCGAATCATGTCTATATTAAATCCACCTAACACGAGGTAAGCTCAGTGCAATCGCCTTAGAAAGCGTAAACGATAATTTACACATCGATTCGATACATTTTCTTATAAGTAATATTTTATATCAAGCTGTTTCATTTCCGACTGACTCCAAATGCAACAACAAGGAGAGGAAATTAAAACACTTTACCATGATATCGATAGAGAGGAACTACATTTAGGATGGAACCCTGCACAATGAGGCTTTGCACACAATTTTGTTACATTGTAAAGCAGCCTATATGGTGTGATAATCTAAATTTTAAAAAAAAACCGTCAAATCCCGAATATCCCCAAGACACGATCACCGCGGACAATCCACACACGGCAAACGCATCCAAATACTGTATAATACAAGGTAATAACTGATAGCTTTAATAACACAGTGTTCTAAATTTACAGTTTTATATAGTACATTACATACTTAATAAAAGCGTACAGATAATACTGTATGTATATAGCACGTACATACGCATATACCCAGAACAATATTTCTAGACTGATTACTAAATCATACTGTTTATTATATCAAATTTAAATCGGGAATTTGTTTTTCAATTTCGCAACAGCGACCGCGGATAACCTGTCGGCGGATAATCGAGAGTTGACTGTATATATTTTAAATATTCGTAAATAAAATAGGATACATAATCGACCTAGTGAAAGACTTCGGAATAGTTTACTATTGGCTATTTCTATTTTTTTAATAGAAAAGATAGAAATGTTTCTTTTCATGTAATGCGACGATTTACTACAATCCAGTTGAAATTACACAGGTATTTGTAATTCGGCAGGGTAAGGACGATTGAACGCGGCTTTGCCACTTCTTTAGCATTCTATTTTCGTTCTCTTCACGGTTTTCAAGAACGAAAGAACAGAAAAGCAAGCGATGGCCGAATAAAAAGTGTAATGATTCAAACGACAAAGTTTTTACTTTTGGTAATTATGATATATCTTTTCTTTGTGTAGATGAGAACTTTGCTGAACCCCCAAAGCGACTTCGACCTTGGTAGAGATGTACCTTTCTAATTTAAAATCTACTAACGTGGACGCTTATACAGATTAGCATCGTACCCTTAGATAGTTTAACCGTTATCTACGGGTTTGTTAATTAGAATGAAATAAAATTATTTTTTAATATAAAGAAATAGGTTTTTAACGCGGGCGCGCACACACACTAATAATCTATTTACTTGTTAAGATTTCTTATATTATTAAATTCCTTCTATTAACTCATACTCTCCTTATATATAACTTGTGTACACATTTTCAATCGTTAATATAATACATTTTTATTCATCCAATCAAATTCAAATACATTTGTTTAAACCTACAGTGAATGACGATTGATGTTAATAAATGTTTTGAAATACTTATTCAATAATTAAATTACAAAAATTTGGGGGACCATCCGGATTCGAACTGTGAATCTTTATCTTCAAAGTCTAGCGCGCTTTGGCACTGCACCAAATTTCCCAACTAAAAAATAAATTTCTCAGACGTATTGAATCCCCCCCCATCTGGTTGTCGTCAAAACCTACATTCTACATTGTACAACCTTAAACTGTTGCCATGGTTACCACAAAATACAATTAATAGTGCTGAGGGGTTAAAAATCAATGAAACTAATAAAATATGCAAACAAACTGGAAATAAGCAACAATGATATAATTTTTCTTTCTTGACCTCAGTAGGAATTTACTTTTAAAAAATTATATTTGTTTATATATTTGTTTTAATAATTTTATTTAAGAGAGGTCTTAATTATCCCGGGAGTTCTAATTTGTAGAAAACAAACTGAGGCCAGCTTTACAAATTTGTGTAGCATTTAAAATCCGACGCAATTAAATTGTTTGTTGCCTACAAACTTCTAGACAGTCGTTGCGACGTCACCTAATGGCTTTACAAACAATTGCGTAGCTCAGTTTCCTGAAAATGAATTAGTTTTCCTGATGTGGCTCCTCTGCATGTCTACCGAACGCTGTCACCAGACATATTTGACAGTAATTGGTGATTAGGCAACCATAATATACAAATGATAGGTTGCGAACAAAGTACAGTGCGATTGCATGACTAGAATTCCGATTGCAGCCTACTAAACAAAGCTAAGATTTCGTCAGAGACAGAGGTCGAAGCCGGCAAATAGGTGACACATTTATCTTTGTCAGAGCATAGTACATTGTTCGAAGAAAGCTTCTTGTACAGGCATAATTACTGGTACAACTTGTATATTAAAATGGCTCAAACATATAAACAGAACAGGTTTCCCAAATCAGGAGATTTCTATGTAGTTTAGGGCTATCATCCAGTGTCGCTATTATTTCCTACGAGCGATAGGAAAGGATCGTATTATCTCCTACGAGCAATAGGAACAGATCGTATTATCTCCTACGAGCGATAGGAAAGGGTCACTATTATGTCCTATGAGCGATATCAAAGGATCGCTATTATCTCCAACGAGAGGATCGTATTATCTCCTACGAGCGATAGGAAAGGATCACTATTAACTCCTACGAGCGATAGTAAAGGATTGTGAATATAAGTAATGCTAAGGGGAGACATGATGGCCGTTGGTGGAAGGTATCGGGATCATGGCACCACGAGTAAAGCGTCGCATATTTAAAGTACACCTAATCTCTGTAGTGGTTATGACGTGCTGTCTTCTCGTAACAAACTTGTAAGGAGGAGGAGGAAGAGAAGAGTAAGTGAGACAAGCACAATGATTCCCAGGGAATAGGAGAAACGTATGTCATAAAGAGACAAAGTGACTTACCTAAATCTACCCTGAACCTGAATGAAGAACCTGTCCTACATTAACCAAATGGAAGGGTAGGTCTCAAAAAGGGGGGTGACTAACGATAGCGGACGGCAACAACTTCATCTAATCAAAGCTGATGAAGTCGGAGGTCTTGGTGTGTAAGTGCAAGTGACGCTTCCAGTAACATTTATTCCTTTATAAGTTTCGTATGTCAGAGTACATCCTCTCGGAGACGCGCCAAAGCACGCTTGACCGACAACCTTCCCAGACAAAAGTTTTGCCTTATTTTAACCCTAATCTCACTATCATCTGAAGTGGGCGAAATTCTAACAAAACCTTCTCTAATCCTTACAAAACATTCTTTGTCGTCAGGTACAAAATTGTAAATAGATTTTTGACTCAAGGAGTGTTTTTATAGTGATATATCCAGAACGTATGAAATCGAAATGCTATCGACATGGAATCAGTTCAGTTTCGAGATTATAAATGGATATGGCCTCGTCATTTTGAATCTTTCTATTCGTTATATTATACATCCTAAACAAAGAAAATTGTTGCATTTTCTCTTGCTTTCCAAGCAATATAAAACCTGGTAATAAAGCAAAACATATGAAGCATTACGTTACACGGGCAACGTAGTACAGCTTTTAGTGCCTAGTTAATACACAAACACAACCAATAAAGTTTTTAGAACTCGTATTATTGTATTTATTTCTTTACCCTATTACCACTGTGACTAGCTTCTTCAGCAGTACTTATATTTGAGTTACTGTTACTCCATAGAGGTTCTGTTCTTCAAAAACATAAATTTTGGAAAAGCATAGTAATTATCAAGTCGCGCAAAACCGAAAGTAAATTAAAGGGCTTTTCATAGTGGATGTCCAGGCTCACTTTTAACATACGATGGGTATTTTTTTTAAACTTTAACTTTTATTCCTTAGACGATCTTTAATGGTAGGCCTATATTCGTTGGAAAAGTTCATAAGTAAGTAGATTCTTTTACAAAATGCAACCCCCCAATCCATTTTGTTTAGTAAATCACTGCCTTCATAACATGATACAATTTATAGGAATTTGTAATATTTATGTACTGCATTGTTATATTTACACGAGTTATAAGTAGGTTCTTTTACAAAATGCCGTCCCCCCAATCCATTTTGTTTAGTAAATCACTGCCTTCATAATATGATACAATTTATAGGAATTTGTAATATTTATGTACTGCATTGTTATATTTACACGAGTTATAAGTAGGTTCTTTTACAAAATGCCGTCCCCCCAATCCATTTTGTTTAGTAAATCACTGCCTTCATAATATGATACAATTTATAGGAATTTGTAATATTTATGTACTGCATTGTTATATTTACACGAGTTATAAGTAGGTTCTTTTACAAAATGCCGTCCCCCCAATCCATTTTGTTTAGTAAATCACTGCCTTCATAATATGATACAATTTATAAGAATTTGTAATATTTATGTACTGCATTGTTATATTTACACGAGTTATAAGTAGGTTCTTTTACAAAATGCCGTCCCCCCAATCCATTTTGTTTAATAAATCACTGCCTTCATAATATGATACAATTTATAGGAATTTGTAATATTTATGTACTGCATTGTTATATTTACAAGAGTTATAATTCGCGTTTTATAAAATGTAGTTGTACTCACTAATGATGGCAGTCACTGAAACGAGTGACATTAAAATAGTTGAATTTCAGACCATTTTAAAACAAAGAAACTTTTTATGTTAGTTACTTATTTTATAATTACAATTAATATAAATATGTACATACATATGTCAGAATCACAATATTAAGTGGCAAAAAAGAATCAGTGTTCCTTGCAATTTTACATTTTCCTCTCTATACAACATGTGTTAGACTATTATTTTCATTTGTTACTATTTATTTGCTTTTTTCGTTTCTAATTTATGAAGCTGGTGGTGGTATATAATTTCTTATTCTATTCATCTCTTGTAATGCTTCTTATTGCAAGGAACTCTTATAATTGCATACACATCTTTAAGTAATAGATTTCTAGTAATATGAAAAGTTGGCTCACGGCCAAAGTGCTGGATTCAAACATGTGGTCATTCAGTTAGAGTCCGACTAAGACATCAACTTTTTAAAATTTAATTAAGGAAAGAAAATTGAAAAAATTGTTAACATCAATTGTGATCCACTACAGGTTAAAAAATTTATTTATTTATTTTTTTTTTTTTTTTTTTTTTTTTTTTTTTTTTTTCCTGGCGAAAAACCAATTGTGGTTATCATCGCCAAACAAAATCTAACACAGCACTCAATATTTTAAATAAAATCAAATAAATTAATAAATAAACAAATAAATAAATACAACAAAAATTACAAAACAAAATAAAACACCAACAATAAAAAACAAAAAACAACAATATAACAATTAAAAAAAATCCTTAAAAACTAAATAACAAAATAACAACAAAGAACAATATAACAGTAAATAAATAATATGTAAAACAATAATAGGTAACAATTTACCAATAAATAAATCTCAATAACAATAACAAGAACAGAAAATAAATTTAATTAAAATAAATAAAAGAAACACAGAGAATTATATGTATAAATAAATTTTAAAAAATATATATATATATTTATGTATTAAATTTTAAAAAATATTTTCAAGTGGTGCAAGAAAGCGATGACTCGGTCAATGGTCGAGGCATCGTCCCTTAGCACCACCTTTAAACTCCCTTTTAAATTAAAAAGGGCACGAACATTACCTACACTAACACAATCTACCAAAATATGTTTTATTGTGAAGATACCCCCGCAGTATTGGCATATTGGTGGATCTTCACGACGCATCAAATATCCATGAGTTGCAAAAGAGTGGCCAACGCGAAGGCGTGTAACCACCACTTCCTCCCTACGTTTTGAACGAATTGAAGACCTCCATGGACGGACGGTATCTTTAATTTCCCTCAGCTTATTATGAATCACGGTATGCCACTCGTCATTCCAAGCAGCGAGCAATAATTGTTTCGCGAAACACACATAATCAGATGCCATAACCAGTTGAGTAAGAGGCACCAAACTTGTAGCTTTCTTCGCCGCTTCATCCGCTTTTGTGTTTCCAAGTATTCCGCAATGTCCAGGAACCCAACAGAAAGTTACCCCCACACCCCTCAATTGAAGCCTGTGTACAGCACACAAAATGTCCCCAACTAAAGGGTTGTTAGAGAAAACATCCTGAAGAGCCTGAAGAGCACTTTTGGAATCCGAACACAAAAGATAATGCGAAGATCGTGATTGAATGACGGTCAAAGCTTTAAAAATAGCAAATAGTTCTGCCGTGAAAACACTGCAAGCTGAGGGCAATCCGTACGTGTAGGTACAACCAGATGCATAAAACGCGCAACCAACGCCATTGTCCAGTTTAGATCCATCAGTGAAAATAATTTCACTGTGTTGGTGAGATTTATAAATGGATGAAAATTCCTGGTGGTAGACCACAACAGGAGTATCGTGTTTTATATAACTGGACAATGAGAAATCGAAGTGCGGCGTTTTTATTATCCATGGAGGTAGATAGCACATTTGTCGTTCAAACATAGTTGGAAGTTGCAACTCAAGGTCATCCAATATTCTTAACGTTCGTATGCCAAATGGAGCGGTCGAACGTTGACGTGTATTGTACACTTCATTTAGCGTATTGTGAAAGACTATTTCAAATGCCGGGTGGTTGGGTTTGCTTCGAAGAACAGAAACGTAAGATATTTGTAGCATCTGACGTCGTCTAGAAAGGGCAGGTTCCCCAGCTTCGACAAGAAGACTAGGGATTGGGCTAGTTCTAAATGCACCAGTAGCCAGTCTAAGTCCAGAGTGGTGGATGGTATCAAGAGTTTTCAGAACTGTAGGTCGTGCAGATGAGTAGACTTGACAACCATAATCTATGCGCGATCTAACGACTGCGCGATAAAATCGAAGCATACTAGTTCTGTCTGCTCCCCAATTCGTACCACTAAGGACTCTTAAAATATCCAATTTCTTGCTGCATCTCACCTTCAAATCACGAACATGTGGACCCCATGAGAGTCTCTTATCAAATAAAAGACCCAAAAATCGAACACTATCCGTGGTTTGAAGCTGAACCCCGTCAAGATAAAGGATCGGCTCCTGGTGTTGCCTACGACGACTAAATGCTACACACTGGGTCTTCGAAGCAGAGAATTTAAAGCCTGTAGTTCTTGACCATTCCTCTAATCTACCTATTGCTAACTGCAAAGATCTTTCCGCAGTTGCCATGCTACGAGCAGGCACATATATACAAAAGTCATCCACAAAAAGGGAACAGTGTACCGGAGATCGTATATTGCTGATGATACTATTTATTGCAACGGCAAATAGCGTGACGCTCAGCACGCTGCCCTGCGGTACACCATTCTCCTGTGTATAGCTGTTTGAATACGTGCCTCCAAGTCGAACGCGGAAAGATCTATTAGAAAGAAAGTTAGCGATGAATGCTAGGATATTCCCTTGTATACCCCATGATTTTAAAGTGTTCAGAATTCCTCTTTTCCATGCCATATCGTATGCCTTCTCAAGGTCGAAGAAAACAGCAACGAGTGTTTGACGCAAGAGAAAGGCATCTTGAATAGCGGATTCTAACAAAACCAATTGGTCAACGGATGATCGTCCTTGCCTGAAACCACACTGTTCGTTGCAAATAAGGTCATTGGTTTCTAGGTACCAGACAAGACGGCGGTTGACCATCTTCTCCAGTAGTTTGCATAAGACGCTTGTAAGGGATATAGGTCTATAACTACTGGGATTGGTTTTGTCTTTACCTGGCTTCAAAAGAGGAATTACAGTCGATTCTAACCATGCATCGGGGAAAGAGCGCTCCTCGAATAAACGATTGTATACTCGAAGGAGGACAAGTTTCGCCGATGATGGTAGATGTTTTAGCATGGAGTACACAATGGAATCAGGACCTGGTGCAGAATCCTTCGTTGACGCAAGAGCTGATTCCAATTCCCCTATAGAGAAAGGAGTGTTTAAAGGAGAGTCCCCAGACGACCCAACAGTAAACGGTATTGCTTCTTCCTTCAGTTTATAAATCTGGAATAATCTATTATAGGCTGTAGTAGCAGAAAAGTTAGAAAAAGATGTTCCAAGTACATTAGCAATGTCATCACTGTTTGTGATTAATCTCCCATCTGGTTGCTTCAGCGCAATGGCTGGCAACGGAATGGAAGTACCACAAACTGATCTTAGTTTCCTCCACACTGTGGAGGACGGAGTTGTTCGTCTAATTGTGCTAATGTACTGTTCCCAAGAGTTCTTTCTACTCAGCCTAAATATCCTCCGTGCTTTCGCACGGAGTATTTTATATTCCTGAAGGTTTCCATTCGTTGGGTGTCGTTTAAATCTCCTAAGAGCTCTTCGTCGTAAACGGAGGATTTCTGTGCATTCATCGTTCCACCACGGCACAGGCGGTCGGCGTGGATGCGTAGAGGTTTTCGGAATGGTCTTTTCAGCGGCATTTAAAATTGCTTTCGTAATATTTTCTATATTTTCATCAATGGGTGTCAAATAATCCATGTCAAGTGATACAAGGTAATTCGAGTATGAGTCCCAGTTGGCTTTTCGCAAAATCCAACTGGGATTTCGAGCATAACAGGGTTGGGAGTCACATAAACTGATCTTAATAGGCACATGGTCGCTACCATACAAATCGTTGAGTACCGACCATGTGCATCTAGTAGCTAATTGTGGGCTGCAAATCGATAGGTCAACAGCTGTCCATCCACCAGTAGATGCTGCTAAATGGGTAGGCGAACCGTCATTTAGCAGATATAAGTCCAGTTCCGTTCTCACACTCTCAACAAGGTCACCTCGAGAGTTCCTAGTCGGAGATCCCCAAGACGAATGGTGGGCATTAAAATCCCCTACCAATAAGAACGGAGTTGGTAACTGGCCTATTAAATTCACTAAATCACTGTGATGCAGGTTTTCTTGTGGTGGCAAGTAGACACAACACACAGTGATTTTATACGGGACAGCTGTTTGAACGGCTACTGCTTGTAAAGGAGTTATTAAGCTTAGAGAAACAGCATCGATACAGTCACGGGCTAGGATGGCTACGCCACCTCTAGCTCGATCTTCTGTAACGAAGTCCGATCTAAAAACTGAATACTCCCTTAAATGGAAATTATGCGATTCGTGGAGATGTGTCTCCTGTAGACATACAAACATTGGGTACACATCTCGCACGAGTACTTTAAGTTCTTCTATGTGACTCCTAACACCGTTGACGTTCCATTGTATCACTGACTTCCTAAGCAAAGACATTTATTAGCTTAGCAAAGGGTTTATTTGACACCCATTGGTGCTCTCTCCTTTCTTGCCTGGGACGTTTTGGGACGTCTCAGGCTTACATTTCTCAGATTCCATATCCACCCGTTCAGGGATGGAATCCGAGGAAGTTTTGGGTTTAGGAGGGGTAGTTTTCACATTCCCCCCTTTGTTTGCATTTTTCTTAATCTGTAACGACTGTGACGATGTGGTCTGTCGTAACTCCGGTCTACGTGGTTTGGATTTTTCCAACGTCTTCTGCACAGATGGTTTACTACCCGTTGATAATTTCTTCTGCACCGAAACACAAGGCTCACTTAGTGATTTATTTCGTGCTCCAATCCCCCCAGTGGAAGGGATAGGTACACGAGGTAAAACACTATCAGTTGCTGCAGGTTGTACCAAATTTAGAGACGATCCATTTGTGACTAAGCACAAAAGGCGAGACACTTGTTCAGTTAGAGCTTCAATCTTCTTGGACAGCTCAGCACAGTTGGTACAAGACGATTTCGAAGCGGTCAGGGTAGCGGCATAAGTCTTACTGTCTGCCTTTGGCTGAGTGGATCTATAGAGTTTTTTGGCCTCTGGAAACGACAGCTTGTCTTTCGCCATGATGCCTAGGATAGCTTTCTCTTCCTTAAATGTAGGGCAGTTGTAGGATCGCGCTGGGTGGTCACCACCACAGTTGGCGCATTTCGGAGAATTAATACATTCCTTGTCATCATGGCCTTCAGCGCTACATATACCGCATACGTTCTGCTTCGAACACGTAGAGCTGATATGCCCAAATCGCTGGCACTTGAAGCAGCGCCTAGGGTTAGCCACGTATGGTCTCACTGAGATCCTTTGATAACCTGCATGCAAGTATTCGGGTATTTCCGGCTTTCCAAAGGTTACAATAAAAGACGCTGTTGCTACTTTTTCTCCTTTGTCCATTTTCATTATGGGGATAACCTCCGTAACTAACTGAGACGACAGTTCGGATTTAATTTCATCAACTGAAATGTACATTAAGTCCCTACATGTGATGACCCCCTTTGAGTAATTCAAGGATCTGTGGGGAGCCACAGATACCTTGACCTGGTCAAAGAAAGAGGTCATTTTAGATAGAGCACGGGTTTGTCTCTCGGTGGAAGTCGCAACTAACAGTGTTCCGTTTCTGAGTTTCTTAATAGAGGCTACTGGGCCTCCAGCACAAGCAGTAATAGCCTTGTTAATAAGGAAGGGAGAAACTTTGGAAAGATCTTTCCCTTCTTCGGCACTAGAAAAAACTAAATACTTTGCTGATGGCAATGTCTGCGACGTTGCCACCATCAACTTTTTGCTCAAATCTTGACTATCGTCAGGAGAATCCTGGCGTGTCCTCTTCAGACTAGTCATATTTGACGTGGTTTTGGAATCCATAAATATTTTTTGCCAGCCATCGTGTCAAGCGTTACGGGCGAGACTATAGGAACGGGTACACCCTTGGATCACATTAAGATCATTTCCAATCCTCAGAACTCTGAGGCCTATAGCTTTTCTCCTTAGCTCGACTGGATGGGCATCAGTCGAGAACTCGTAATACTGTGCACAGGCTCCGACACCCATGCACCGCGGACACTCCCTGACCAAGGACCGAAGCGGCTGGTAGACCAGAAACCGCGCTTACGTCTTCGGCAGAGCAAGCTCACATCAGCGTCCCAGACCAGAGTTTGTCACGCTCTGGACTTTTCAGCACTCCCAACGCGCAACGGTTCTGACCAGTCAAAATTCCCTAAGCGAAGATGTAAGTGTTGAAATGTGTATAGATTGTGTTGGTGTGTGTATGTGTGTGTGTATGTTTTTGTGAGTGGTGTAGTGTTAGGCTAGGGTACCGCGAGGGACGCCAAATCCCTCGTAGGTGCGGCTAGTCCGCACCCCCCTGCGGGGAAAAATTTATTTAAACGTAATTGTTGGAACAAAGACGTATTTTATTAACTACTGTAAATTTGTATCCAAGAGAGTGTGAACTGATAGATGGGATTTGAATAAAAAGAGGAACGCGACCAGTAACAGCACAAGACGAGACCATGAATTACGGAACGCTCTGTACAGTATATTGCTCACATTTTAGGCTCGGTTCCGTTACGTCAAAGCGTGTCCCTCCGCTACTATCTACATCCGTCAGCATGGATCCGTACATTCAGGCAGCTCTGGTTCTCGGACGTCAATACTAGTTGGCATGCAGGCGATGTAACGCTGTTCGCGACACAGCAATGTTTCACGTACATAGCCCGATCTTTCTTTATTTTATTATAATTTCCAGGTACTACTTGAACTGGTTTTATTAAGTTGACTACAGTTTTGAAACTAGTTGATATTTTCGGCAAACAGTAACAAGGTGTATCTTTCATATATATAAACCGATATATATATATATATATATATATATATATATATTATGGACCGCTGAACACAAGTTAATGAAATATGGAGGGATTGTTTAACATATCTCCAGAACTGTTCGTGTGAAGTTTAGTGTAGATCCATCCACAGGGCTCCGTCCCAGAGCCTTAGGATGGTTCAGTGTACAGCCTTCCATAAAATGTGTGTTCATACTAGCATTACGTAATTAATTAAAAAAATTATAGACATAATGTAAAAATAAAAATACATCATTAATTATTTGAAATTGCTAAATTCTTTGTTCAATTATTGCTATCACACTTATTGATATTAAAAGTAGGATCGCCTATAATACTCTTGCGAAGTTTGAATCCACCAAAGCTGTGCAACGAAACCAGACTGACAACAAAAAAACGGATGCCCAAATAGATGGAGGTAGTGGCAAGTTCAAAGGAGAGACGGTCTTAATTCCATGAATACCGATGATTTCATCAGATCTACCTACTGATATCAAACGACTATGATTGCCTTCGCGTCTTGCATTTGCAACCATAAACAAGGGACAAGGACAATCATTGACCATTGCTGGACTAAATTTGGAACATTCGTGCTTTTCTCACGTGCTCACATGTTGGGACACCTAAAATTTGTATGTTTATACGCCTAATGAAATGACGAAAAACATTGTCTATCCTCTAGCATTGCAGTAAATAAAATATAAATATTTAGATGTTTGATTTGCTTTTCCTATTGGAAAATGCATTAGTAATTTTCCATTTTCCATTATAAAACTTATATCGGGCGCAGCAACGCGTGCCAGGTAACGCTAATCTTGTATATAGGATTAGAACCTTTAGTCGGACTCCAGATTCGTGGCACTAGATGGTTTGTTTTCGTAAACGAACATTATAGGAAGAGTATCTTTACATAGGTAAGCGTAAAACAAACACTCGAGAAAGATAACAAAAGCACTTAATTGTCCTTTATTCAGGAAAAATACTTTCAAATTAAAACCGATGAATCATATCAATCGCTGTCATGCAAGAACTAATCTCTGGCAGATTAGGTTGCACCACATCCTTCACAAATTAAGTGGAATCAATGATGTTTTGCGTTCTATAACGAACTGAGCAATTTAGGTTATTATCAAGATAGGGAAATAGAATATTCCTAACATAATATACGGATGGGTTATACTTGGGCTCAGGTATTCAAGCTTTGCATGCTTTAGGTAGGCCTAATTTTTATCCAAGAGTTCCCTATCGGCTCCACAAACAGGGATAAATGAATTAAATAGGACTATGAAAAGGGCAATGCTTGCAAGTAGCTGGAGGGTGGACATGGGTCTCTTGAAGCAGCCCTGTTTTTTTGTTGCGGTCAAAGAGAACAGAGATAGGTTCCTACTCCTTACCGGTGAAACTAAATCTCTCTCTCTCTCTCTCTCACACACACACACACACACACACACACACACACACACACACACGCGCGCGCGCGCGCGCGCGCGCACGCACACGCACACACACACACACACACACACACACAAAATGTCGTTTCTCCTCTTAGAGGTTTCAAATGTTATTCTTTAAAGTATATGAATGCAATTATTCAAAATAGGATCAATAAAAGACAGCCTCGTCTTAATTACCCACGTTTTCTTTGCCAAGTGGAGGTTTTACCAAGTGCTTTTTATCCATTGGAGGTGCTTCAGGATGTTTAGATCCTTAATACCCACTGGAGCTATTGCCTTAACAAAAGTCAAGTCCTTTTTGATCCAATCTAATATTTGTGTTTTAAGGAAAAAAACAGTTATGATTTCGTCGTTGCGGAAATGGTAAAGCCCCTAAGAAACTTGTAGAAAAGACGCATTTTGAAAAAGAATATTTTATGAATGAACAAGGATGGACTTAGCAAACGAGCCCACCTTCAAAACAAAGCAAAAAACAATGTAGCTTATCATTTCGAGCACTGGCTTAAGGCAAATGGGTCTCCAGAACGAACAAAACCTGAGATCATCTAAATAAGTACTGAAGGAGTGGAAGATAAAGATCGCATTTTGTAAAAGAAAAACAGTCTAAATTAATTTTAAAAGCCCAGAATATTCTATGGAGCTTATATTACGTGGTATTTATGTGGCATACATAATAATTAACAACTGAGGGAAACAATAGCTAAGATTGAGGAAAATCTAGCCTAACCTCTTTTTTATATAAAAGAAAAAATTTATTTTACGACTGAATATCGGTGGCACAGTTTTTTGTTTGTTAAAAACGAAATGAAACTATCATCGCCAGAGCTGTAAGAAGCTCGTCACGGCGGAACCATTGGGATGCGGACTTCAACAACAGAGTAATGTTATAAATAATATTCGGGGGTGGCTTGTGAGTTAAGGTTATTAAACACAAGAAATATGTACAACTCACAATTTTATAAAACTTTAATCTCTAACGCGTTTCAATGACACGACATCATTTTCAGTGATGCTATAACAAACAAAAGTTTAATTAAAAAACTGTCAATGTCCATTTTTTAAAAATTAAAGTTTTGTTTATGATGGCATTACTAAAGATGATGTAAATGTCATTAAAACGCGTTTGAGATCAAAATTTTTATAATTGTTAATTGTATATTTCTCGTGTTTATAAAAGTAAAGTTGCCTAATTTGTTTGAAGAAGATGGGATTTTCCTGTGTAACTCTAAAGGCAATGAAGTCAGAACACTAGGACAGTGACACTATCTGGCAACACCGCCTCCTCCACGGGTCTCGTCGCTTTCAACCACGATTAGGAAGTTAACACAATAACAACGCTTTACATTGTCAAGCCGTGGACCCTGGCTTCTGTTAGTTTCGGAAATCACAAAAGGCCAGTTTCTTCTAACCCTGCGTGAGGTGAATTCTCCCTTAGTGATCCTGAGTTGCAGTTAGTTCTAAATCCAGGCTGTAGATTCCGTTTTACCGGAATGTGAGGCAAAATGAACTTTGGGAAATGACTTTTTCACTTATAACGCTCGCTAGTAAATACAATTTATCCAAGTTTGATAGCTGGCACATGGCAAACGCGTACACGGGCCTGGCCAATCGCATGCTTATATATGCCCACCGTTTTATCTACGCCTAATGGACTTTGAAGTTCCGGGAGTGTAGTGATAGCCCTATATCGAATACAGCGCTACAACGGGATTATTTCTAACTATTCTCATTCGGAAAATTACAAGATAAGTTTATCTATAGCTATCTTGTCTCGTAAAGCATTATCTGGCACCGCCAAGAGCTCGTTTTAGATGGCCGTTTTAACGCCGTTTGAGTTATAAAGAAAAACACGGATTACAAAGCATACAAAATCTGTGCGACATGCATCCTGAAATAATCAGCTGTGCTTGTTCAACCCGACAATAGAGCAAATGATTACAAAACACAATCCATCACCAATTACACCGCTCAATACGTTCATCAATAACTAAGCGAATATCACAAAAGCTACAATCAAAAACGTATTGTTGACAGAATTAAAAATATATATTTGAAAAAGTGGAAATGAGTTAGGTTATGTTTTGGCCTAAAACTGACAAAGTCCTTTATTTTTAAATGCAATTATGACAAAACACATTTATATTGGCCTTGAGATTTATAATGTTTATTTTTGGGTAGAAATGTACAGCTCTGAAGTTCTGTTTTGCTTCGCTCGTATAATATGAAACCTATACACAGTACATTAACTATATTTCGACACAGGTCAAAGAAAATACAAAACTAAATATCTCAAGTAAAATGCTAATGGTGCGTATGAGATATTTCTGATATAAAACCCAAAAAATTATTGATTTTCAGAAAGCTGTGAGCAGAATTTATAGCAATAGCAAAATGCGAATGATCCTGGAAGCCAGGTCAGTTTCTTTCGCACGTACGCACATTCGCCCTTACGAGCTCAGAGAATAGGGCAGACCCGAGACTGGCCTTATTTCCGCTCCAAATTCTGGCTATTTTCTAACCAAACTCTTAACTTTTTAAGTTAACTAAAATAGTTAATAGATATATATTCTACTTAAAAGTACAAGAAAAATTATACCCATCATTTACTTAAGTAGTTAATAATCACTTAACGCAAATACAGTTAACACATTTTTATTTCATGTTATTCCCTCATAAACAGTGAGAATAAATTGTATACTGTTTGGTATCAATTTTCTCTTATTGATGTGCAGAATTAATTTATGCTAAACTGTCTGAGGTGTGTTATCAAATTTTTAAAAACATAAGAGTTTGGTCAAGAAAGCACCACTATGTGACTAATAAGGTTAAAGCCGGAAGAGATGAGGCTTATCCAAATATTCCGCCTTTGTGTGTGTGTGTGTGTGTGTGTGTGTGTGTGTGTGTGTGTGTGTGTGTGTGTGTGTGTGTGTGTGTGTGTGTGTGTGTGTGTGTAGGCTTATCCAAATATCCCGCCTTTGTGTGTCTGTGTGTGTGTGTGTGTGTAGGCTTATCCAAATATCCCGCCTTTGTGTGTGTGTGTGTCGCGCGCGCGCGCAGGCGAGAGAGAGAGCCTAACTGGCGTTCAGTGGCACTTGCATTTTGCTTTTACTGTAATTTCTATTATTTAATTAAAATAACAATCCTAATGATTCTCTCAAGATATAATTTAAATTATCTCAAAAAATATGTAAAGATTATACAAATCTGTTCCCGTAAATGTTCGAAAGAAATATTAGATCGGCATCGAAACCTTCAACAGAATGTTTTGTTTTATTTCCAAAAAAAAGTTTAATATCATGAATCATTATTATTACATTATGGAAATAATATTTTAAAACTTTATTTAACCTTATTTAATGTCTATTAATAATTATTCAATGCTGTTTAGGTTAATGACAGATCACAGACCAATATTTACGTTTTTACAAATACTCTACGTTTCGATATTCTATCAGAAAATCGTTTTCAAGAACTAAAAATTATTAATCTTATATTAAGCCATAATTTACAGTATATAAGACGCATAATATTTTAACAAACTTAAAACCAAACATTTCACTTAATAAATATTCACAATCTGTGATAAAAATTTGACTTGTGAATGTGAATACTTATTAAGAGTAGTTGAAATGTTTGACTTTAATTATGTTAAAAGTAGTGTTGTGAATGTTATAAACTGTAAGCTATGGGTTAATATTAGATTAAAATATTTTTAGCTCTTGAAAAGAATTTTCTTAACATAGGAATATCGAAACGTAGGGCATTTGTAGAAACATGAATTGGTCAGTGATCTGTCATTAACCTAATCAATTTTCAAACTTAATAAAATTGATCACATTGCAGTTTAAACTATTGCAACGGGGTTTTCACTAACGCTAAACCGAAGTATATTTCTAACGTATTTTACGCTAATATTGTATACTGAAAGAGGATTTTCCTACATCTCTGGGATTTCTTTTCCTTAAGTTATTCCAAATGCTTTGGTAGCTTCTAGGCAAAGTAAAACAGAAAACCTAATTAAATACATAAGAATTCATAACCATTATATGACTGTGTCAGCTACATCACAAACACAGGTAGTGTTCTTTATAATCGAAATATCTAAGAAATAGGAAAAATTCATTTTACGTCAGTAAATCGGCTTTATGAAAATTTAAACTTTTACACGTTTTTCACTTTAAAAAATACTTGCACCTTTTAAAATAAAACATATCTGAAACATTTTTAATATTAATATACAGCCTAATTTTACAGTAGTGCCATTGTCCTTATTTAAATATATTCAAGATTGCTCTCCGTCAGGTGTAGCAAGACCGACATCATCTAGATCTAGATTATATTTCCTCTGGAGAGAGGTTGCACCTACTGAGAAGGGTCTGAGATCCTCGCCGTACCCCAAATACACCCATTCCACCTTGTGTCACACTTCACATCCCGGCAAAGAGAAGATCTGTCTAGGTGAACAACTAACAATATATTATCTACAGTGGAGCAGAAATAACTCTCCTATTAGGAAAGCTTAAAAAACCAAGTAAGATGGGAATTTTTTTCTCTAGACTAAAAGCACATATAAAGCAGTTTAATATAAGAATTAAAGTGTTTTATGTAATATGTCACTGTGAGTAATTATCTGAAGTCGACCATTGCTCTACGAGTCGTTTGGTCGGTTTCCTCCAAGCAGGACTAAGCGGACATTTTAATAAGATTGAAAATGAGTGGTTCCAATACGAAGACCCTACGACCTACGCAGAATTCCAACCGCTCGCGTTCGTGAGGTGGGTGGTCAGCACATCGAATAGTAGCGGACCTCTATGGACCTCTAACATATTGAACCTCTATGTGCTGTCATATATGATAGCCGCACAACTAATAAAGCAAATCTCATCTTTATTTGTATCTTTTTATTAGCTCCCCTAATAGGAGAGTTCTTTCTGTTTCAACCTGAAGCTTTCAAGGTCTAACTGGATGGGCTTATGTCCAACATTCGATTGCACTGCCTGGACCAGACGGGGTATTGAGGTACGGAAACCTGGCCGTTCCGAATACGTCCTGAGTAGTTCTGGAAAACCGGTCGAACCGGAGTGTATTGGAGTTCGTCTAGTCCCAGGGGCGGTCAACACTCCAGGCCTTATAGTAATGTAACAAGACTTCCATACTGGAACCACGGGTAGCGGCACCAAGGCCGTCTCTGGTCTGAAGCTAGCCACCCAGGCGGCAGTCAGGTGGATCCAGAGGTAGTGCTTTCACCTGCTCCAGCATGTAGATTCCCCACGTACGGAAATATGTTTGTGTCGTTGGACGAGTAGGAGAGCCGTCAGAACCAAATACTCCTTGTCAAAACTCTTCTTTTTCACGATCTTTCTTTCTTCTACATTTTTCACGTAACACATAACCGAACCTCAACCTGTATCACTACCAAAGAGTCATGCTTTTCTCAATCCTACCATTATCTTCCATGTATGTAGGTCGGTACGCAACTCAGCGCTCGTGACTCAATCATTCCCTATAACCCAGTAAAGGGTTTTATATTCTGTCCCTTAAAGGTCTTTAACCATTAGACCGTATCATACTAGAACAGTCTCCGTACCGACACACGCGATAAATATTACGAGCATAATTTGTAATGGACAACGCCCATTAGACAGTTCCGTCACCGGCCAACACAGTAGCGAACCATGCCCGGTAAGCTCGACATTTGTCGGTCAGCATATTCTGTCGATGACGGACAGATCCATGCATGATACGCGATGTCGTCAGGCACCGTTGCAACCGCGTATGCTCCGCGTTGCTATTTTGTTCAGACACAAAACCTGCTCTTTGTTTGTTTTTGAAAAAAACACGTGCTCTAATTGAGAAAAAAATTTCAATAATTCTTTAAACAGGAATGACCTTGTACGAAAATACTGGTAAAACTTTTCTTCGTCATCAACTAGGTGTTAATATACCGTCCAATATTCTCCCACAGTTTACCATTCCTTAGACATTTGTGAATCCAATTGCATCTCTGAGTCTTGTTTTCATTTCCCCCTTACTCGTTTAAAATAATGGCAAAATTGCCAATTCTGTTAATACAACTATTCTTTGAGTTTAGCTTGTGAAATTATGTTAATACAAATAAAAAACGTACAAAAAACTCACAAACTAATCATTTATCAACTAATACGTGTTTCAATGACAAAGTCATCATCATCAGAGATGTGTTGCTACTAAAAACTCTTGGGTTGTAAGTTAGAGTTTGTAGTAGTAACATTCACTGATGATGATGATGAAGAATTTGTCATTGAAACACGTATTAGTTAATAAATAATTAATTTGAGAGTTTTTTGTACGTCTTTTATTTGTATTAATTCTGTTAATGGCAATCGAATAACAGACATTTTATGTTTTCATATAAAACAACTAACAGAATTACTACAAGTTCATATTTAGTATAGTTCTATATTTAGTTCACAATTCACAACACAGCAAAATTATATATAAATATTAATTCAATTTATAAAGTAGAGACTGTACTACTAAAGTAGTCTCTTGACGCAAGAAATACAGCACAGATGCAGGACTCGGCTAATGAACAGGTATCATGCGCGTTGTATACGCGTTCCATACGGGTATAGAACGCAGTCGGTCCGTTGCAGTGGGCATAGTAGTGACCGAAACGTTTTTCCTCGTGCCTGACACGGTCCTATGACGGCCATGATACGTTCTAGTGGTTAAAGACCTTAATCCTATTTACGGGTATATTCCCAACCCTTTATAGGCTCTTAGGCAATACTTACTGATAGGCCCTAAAATTTAAAGCACGCACCTTTTGTTTCGTAGCCAATAAGTTACCTCAAGATAACAAATGCAGTAGCATTGAGATGTTCTAGCTTTACTTGATGGAGCGAGGAACCGTTAGCGCGAACACAAAAGTAACAAGAGAAAGCCTAAACTCTCGGGTATTTCAACGTATTTGCTTTTACCTGTCGCACCAAAATAAACACAAAATGGAAAGTAAAGTGGTATAGCTATAAGCATTGCCTAATTCTACGAAGTGGAAAGTTCTGAAGTCAAAAGGGCATGAGCATTGTTTTACTTAGACATGTATTTGCGACGGCAACATTTCGGAAACCACGACGACTCTAGCAGAAATGTTTAGAACTTCTTGTGTTTACGGTGGTAAAAAAATATTTTAATATAAAAAGGTCTAGCGAAAATATTTGCGTTTGCCAGGTTGTGATCAGGTTAGCATGAAAATTTTTATTATAGAACTATACCAAAATAATGTATAAAAGATACGCGGTCATATATTACATTCTCAAGAGAAAAATTTGAAGATGTACCACACTTGATTTAGAAACGTGTTAAAATCTTTCGAAAACAATATGGACACCAGGTTTTCAGAAATAAAGTTTCAAACATGCAAACTTACTGTTTAAAAAAAACCTACTAAATATTTTTTTCTGGCAAGTACGTAAATAAATAAATTGAGAAAAAATATATAAATATGAAAAATTACTTTTTATTTAAAGTTGTTTTGGGAGGGAGCGAAAACTTAGAGGAAGTTAGTGTCGTTTATAATAAATACTTTCCACTATCAATAAAAATCAAATGTATAAAATCGAAGACAACAACTAAATGAAGCATAAATTGTTTACGCCCGAATTGTCAAAATATTATGTTCTAAATTCAGTATAAAAGGCGGACACAATGTGTCCTCTAACTACACCAACTAGTTTGTCGAGAAAAAAATAGATTTTTGAAAAACTGAATGTATTAATTTTCATCGACCCTGTGATTTTTTTTTTCATTGATATATTATTAGTGTACATGGTGGACATTTGAATTCAATCTCACAAATAAACAGTTTATATGGTAGACACCTTAAAATCCTTCCGCTACTTATTTGCAAAGATTTTAGTCTATGGTGCTGGCAATGCGAAGATCCGTCAAAAAATCAAACCTCACAGTCAACGAAATGAAATACTGCTTTCAACAAACGCTCCATGCCTTAAAAATGTCTAAATGTCATCGCGACGGGCGGTAACGCGCGGAAACAAAGACAATGCCATTTCATAACCACATCATTGCTTTTTGGACCTTAGGCAATCATCAGAGGAAACGTCTAGCCTCCAATATATTACTATTGTCTAAAAACCTGCCATGTGTTGGTCAAAGGACGCCACACTTGACCAACAGGTAGAGACGTTCTAAACAAGACACTGCGCTTCTCGGGCTTAGTACAGTCACACTCAGAAGTTGCGAATGCACTGGCTTAAATAAACAAGACTTCTTGAAAATATAAAGTCTTTTGAAAAAAAGCGCAAAAGAGTTTGTTACTTTTAAAATGATGTATCACGCTAAAATTGGTTAAACCCTAAACGAGTTCTTTATGTATGAGGACATACAACACTTTTATTATTAAAGTTAAAGCTTACTTCAAGTATTCCTACTTCAAGTTTAACCGAATTGGAATGGTTCCAAGAATAAATTTGGAACACCTTTAGATGCATGAATTATTATTTTGGGAACTTATAACATTTTCTCATTTTTCCAATATCTCATGACGCATAAAGCACCGCGTAAAGCAAACAGGCTTATAGCCAATTAATTATTAACCTCAGTTCGAATTTGGATCCATGTTGACATCAATATTTTCTAAAGGTTTGAACAGAATACGAGGTATTTGTGTGTCTCGCTCTTTACTAAAAATTTAAGACAATAAAAATGATTTGTGTAAAAAAACGTTTGCGCGAGAATGCCCGGAAGGATAGGCAACATTTGCTTAACCAACAGACAACGATTAAAAAAGCAGTAGCCAGTCGCCATTTCGCCTCAAATAACAAGGTGGATATCGGGTCCGTATTAACACTTTTTTAACGTATGATTTATTATAACTTAGCCACTCGATAGCTGAATTAAAATTAGAAAAGTATTTAAAGACGGATTAATGGGCGAACCACAGTATAGCCTACTACTACTGTTTTTAAGTTCAGACCTCTAATAAAGTTTCATCGCACAAAAACTATTATACACGCAAAGGAGGAGGCAAAAAAGTAATATTATGTGCCCATTGTTATGGAAACTTTGATTAAAAGAACACTGTGAAATCACTTCAACCTTGGATAGCAAAATCCTTTTTTAATTATAATTCTAATATAACTTTACCTCTCGACGAACGAATAATCACAGTGTATTCTCTCGCCAAACATTCATTCCATACCATGGCAACTTTTACTACGGCAACGTGAGAGTGGTGACGAGCGGTGTTCGTTAGGAAATGACGTCAGTGCCTTCCGGACCCAGCACACCTTCCAGAGCCAAAATTACGCGAGTATGTCTTGTTTTCGTTTTCCCCTTTAACGTTCAAAATAATGGGAAACATTGCCAATTCTGTTACTGGCAATCGCCTAAGAGCCGTGTTTTATGTTTTCACATAAAACAACAGACGAAGTTAGTTCACCACACGGAAAAATAAAGTATAAATATTAATCCAATTTATAAAGGTAAATAACAATAAAACAGGAGACACTATAGTATACATAGTCTCCTGATACAACACAGATGCAGGACTCAACGGCTACCGAACGGGTATCTGCGCGTTGTATACGAGGAACGCTGTGCATAGTAGCGACCGAAACGTTTTTTCTCGTGCCTGACACGGTCTTATACGTTGTAGTGGGTAAAGGCCTTTAATCAGAAAGAAAAGAAAAATTACAGAGTCTAAAATCTAAATAAAATCTCATTTTAACATTACGCAAGCAAAAGTTTAAAAAATTATTTTCAGTGTTCTATTGTAGTTATTTCAATATCTTTCAAATTTTCTTCCAGTGCATTGTAAAAGGAATTCCGTATAATTCATCACTTTGAGGAAAGTGGACGAAATATTACAATACACAAGAATTTCACAAGGCCGCGTCAAGTGGCTGAACTAACGATTTCTCGAACAGGAAATCAGATAGCCTGATAGCGTTACCACTCACCGAAGACTACTCACAGCCACGTAGCCAACCTTCTGATAAGAAAACCACCGCGCCAAAGTGGCCACTATTGCCTAGGCATGTTACAACATTTCCACGTTTGCATTCTGCTGGCTACACACTTTCAGAATAATTCTGTGTTTGCGAAATACAATAAACAGTACACAAAGTTGCACAATCTTTCTCACACGAGTAACTCGACCGGGGGAAATAACACGTCTATGAAAACGTAGAAAGGCTGCGAACACTGAAGATAAAACACGCCAAGTATGTGATGGTATTATAAATTAATAGTGTGATCTAAAAGGAAATATTTATAGATATATCGTCGTATTTAATTTTGTTCCAACTTTCTTTGTATAGCCTAAAAACCTGCACAAATGTGTAAATAAAGCGATTTTTAAAACCTACTGTTACGCAACACTTTCGACAGCACTATGGAATAATTATCATTGTCTCCTATTTACCTTTATGAAACACTGAATATGATCGCCTGTACACACACGAGTGGAAGCGCCCTAGCGTGTGAGGCGACTGTTTGCACCTCCACGCGCTGACCTGCCTATCTGTTGGTCATTAGTCACTACTAGGCCTTGGTCTACTTAACTAAAATTGTGTATCTGTTAAATTACGGTAATTTCTACTGACATTTATGAATTGTACATATTATTCCTTACAATAAAATAATATTTTTCCTTAGAAATTATGTAGATATTTGAAAATGTAGAAAATCTGAGAAGAAATTAATTTAAATAAATAAAACTTCCATATCACAAATAATTTTTTTCATTTATTTAACACCTAAAGTACATTTTGATCGCACAACAATCATCCTCAGAGGTAATTTACAATACTAAATACCTTTACTACCTCCTTACAAGCAATATATATAAAAATGTTTCAAGTAAATTCCTACTTAGGTTAATAAAGAAAAATTTTATTTTATTTACCCTAGAGCACTATTTATAATATTGTGTATTAACCATGGCAACAGTTAAGGTTGTACAATGAAGGTTTTGACAACATGGGATGGAGGGAATAAAAAATCTATAAATCTTTGAAAAATATATTTCTAGGTATTGGAAAGTTGGCGGCATTGACAAGGCGCGCTTAGACTTCTAACATGAAGATTCTCAGTTCGAATCCGGCTGGACCCTACAAACTTTATAATTATTGAAAAAAATATTTGTAAAACTATATTAACATCAATTATCATTTACTATAGGTTTAAAAAAATGTGTATTTGAACTTGATTGGATGAATAAAAACATATTTTATTACCGATTGAAAATTTGTATAAGATATATATCAGGAGAGTGTGAGCTAATAAAAATAATTCAATTAAAAAATTAGTAGGTTTTATAAATTACCTCTGAGGATGATTGCTGTACAATCGAAATGTACGTAAGGTGTTAGATAAATGGGGAAAAATATTTAAGGTATAAAGGTTTTATTTATTTAAATTAAACATTACGCCACAGTTGTTTTATGTTGTTATAACTAGAAAATAGTTTACGCCAAACCTTTCTTACATCTCTAGCAGTTGTATAATTCCGTTGCATTGAGCTTTATTTCCAAGGAATAACAGGTAGGCCTACAATCCAAAAATGTCGGAAGAAATAGCCTAAATGTTACAGATAAACAATTTTAGTTTTGTAGACCAAGGTCTAGTCGGCGACGCATCGGCGGTGAGTAAGCAGGTAGGTTGCAGGGCCGGGTCAGAGCGAGTGTGTGTGGGAGGGTCGCCTAATCCTCTAGGGCGCTTACGAGCCTGGATGCAGCAGAGTGCAGACGAAAATGTTTTGTGCCAGTATTACAAAAGACTTAATTATAACCACTACAAATATCAAACCGACACTAATACTAATACTAGCCAGCAGTTCCTGGGGATAGACCAATAATGTGGTAACGTCTCTGGCCAACTAAAAATTATTCATTTGCCTTTTAACGCCGAATATTGTATATTTCGAAAAAAGTATTACAAGCGTTTCTATAGCAAAGCGTCCTATATCGGCTGGCTAAAGACATTTGCACCTTCGTTTTGTCTCTCGACACGCCTCCCACAGACAAAATAACCACTATAGATATACCTGTAGCTTAATTCTGTCATGAATTTTGCTAATACTAGCCGCCTGCATGGGTGTACCTGGGAATGGACGAACATGACAACATGACGTCACGAGCCAACCAGTAACTAGTGTGTTGCACTAGCCACGCCCATTATTAAATGAAGAATATCAACTGAAGAGTAGAATTATACTATTACAAGCGTATCTATAGCAACGAGTCTTACATTAACTGGCTAAACACAGCAGTGCCTTCGTACGTCTGTTGACACGCCTCCCACAGACAAAACTATCTGCATTCTGTGATGAACATTATTTGCTATATGTTACACAAATGGAATCATAAGTAAACTCTATAAACATGTATTTAAAGCGACAGTAAATCACGTTTTCATTATTTATGAACGCTATTTATTTATGCATACTATCTTAGCTAAAGAACCTCGAAAAATGCACTTAGTCATCGAATTCATTATATCTTTTACCGAAAAATTAGGACAAAGTGTACAGAACTTTTCAAGTCCTGTGACCAGCTGTTACGTTTTCTCGATGATCCCTGTGAAGTGCTTAGCAATTATAATAACATATACAACAGAAATATAATACAACATTTAACCCATTTAGGTTATACGTAACTGAAAGTATATGTTTCGTCTAAATCCGAAAGAAAATTACATTAGTTCACCAACACATCGCTAGGTTCGCTATTCACAGCTGAAATAAATGATTGTCCATTGCGACAATGTATATAACTAGTAGACATCCCGTCCTACGATCTCGTTAGAGGAACAGGCATCGGGGAAGGGACTCTGCCTACGTGAAATTCATATCCCTAACCTAATCTAAACCCCTCCTACCTCCCACATCCCTACAGTGTGACATCTTGCGTCTCTAAAAAGCCTTTATAGACGATATTTTTTACTCTACTTTGTATTTAACAGGCTGTTGGTTTCAATTTATTACAAAAAGATTACAATCATAATAAAGGTCTAAGAAAACAAGGTTTAATTTGGTTTTAAATGCAGCTAACTCAACTAACCTCCAAATGACCCATGCAAAATGACCTTAAGATTTATTTATATCTGTATCTAACGATAGCTTCTGAACCAGGTCGTCCGATTGCTGTAAATGTTTTATAGTGTTCAGCATTTGTAATCAGTTTGGTCACAAAAAGGGTCAACAAAATTGTGCGAAGCTTAAACTACAAAGCTTAACTAAAGGGGATTCCACTCTAAAATTTACAGTACAAAGAGTTCAAGTTCTCGGCATGGTAGGGCACTGCCGAGCGTAGCGTTGCCACTTAGTGCAGTTATATTAAACCAGAGAGGGAGTCACGATAGAATGAACGCTCATTTAACAACATGACAACGTTGTCAATTCAGATTCAGATTGAAACGAACTATTTTGACTGGCTATAACTGTCTCAGGCATCCGGAAAAATACTTTTCTAATTTTACTTTTACTATAATTTTTAACTAATGTGTGTTTTACTAGATGAATATTAGACTCTACAACACCAAACTAATACCAATTTTTACAAAGTTATTATCCACACCATTCAAACCAATTAAACTAAATACAATTTCACTAAATTTCGTTTTTCAGCTGTGGCGCTGCTTATCAGAACACCACAGTCCTACTGAACCTAAAAACGTGACTGTCTTTATCTCGTATTAATATCAGTCGACAAATATATTTTTTGATCGCTTAATACGGTAGCTTAAATAAAAATAAGTAGCAGTTGTAAATACGTTGATAGGCTACTACCAGATTAAAAAAACATTCGTACGTCACCAAGGACCAATAGTTTTTTTCCATTGTACATGACCAACATCTTTCTACTTAAACATTACTTATTTTTCGTCTTATTCTTATCATGAGGTTGGCTTAAGTCTTAAAATATTAAAATAATAACTAATACTCTTATGACATTAACAATTTCATTTCTTTTTTTCAAAAGGCATTAGGATTATTGTATTTTATAAGTTTATTTACTGTTTAGTTTTCAAAGCATACGGACAGTTAAAATGAAGGGCAAATGCGAAGGCTTTTCTCCGGGTATCTGTGCGCGCGCGCGCGCGTGTGTGTTTCCAGTTAACAACAATGTTGAGCGGGGTAGTTTACAATAATCCTAGAAACCCTATACCACGGTTTCATTCATCTTTTGCTTTTTTCCCACCTCGAGTTGAAATATCGTAGCGACAGGCATGTGGCCAGGATTTTGGAAACGGAGGGGGTCCAGTTAGAATGAAGTGACTCGCGATTATAAATTATAAATTATATTCGACCTGGCTTGTGAGTTAAAGTTATAAACACAACAAACATACACAATTCACAATTATAAAACTTTAATTTCATACGCGTTTCAATGACACATGCCCTCATCCGTGATGCCAACACAAAGATGTTAAATTAAAGAAAATATCAATTATGTTAATGGTTTTACGTTGTTTTTTTAAACCGAAATTAACTATTACGTTTTAAGTAAAAAATATAACTGTTATACAATGTATAACTGCATCGCAAGAAATAAGAGCCACATAGGAGCTTGGCAAACGAAAGTGATAGATAAACATTGAAAGATAAACATAAAAAGCAAAAATAAACCGCACATAATCTTACAATACTTCCATAACCTTTGTAATTAAAAGATCCAGCGAAGGGAGCCAGGGCCTCTCGGACCCTCTTTGGCTACGCCCTGTGATGTGAACTTTCAGTGAAACTTGAAACCACGAGTATTGTTCTGTGTGAAACCTTTTGTTGTTTAATTTATTATTGAAAGTTTAACTTTTAATTGTGTCATGCATTTTAACGAGCATTAGCTGCTTAATCAGTATTCCCATTAGTAAAGGTAAAATGTTCATTATTTGTAGCAATATTATTTTGAGAATGGATAAACACGTACAAATTAGCCAGAATAACCACCATTCCTGTTTACATGACTTTTTTAATTGTTGTGATATTACTATGAATTACAAGTAATATTAGCAAAACTTTTGATATCAATTCCTACTTAGGTCAAAAAGCGTTTATATTAGTTAATTTTTATTAAATAATTACAATTATTACAAATAAAGTAACATAACCTTTACAAATAAAGTAACATAAAACAGCTGTTTTACCACATAACCTATAACATAAAATCAGCTGTTTTATGAACTCATGTTATCACTTATTTTAAGCTAAATGGGACGAAATAATTATTTGCATACCTTGCCCCTTGTATAAAAAGTTTTTCTCGCCTATAGAACTAAAGGGAGGGGAGTATGTATATGATTTAATTAATTATAGGGAGAGTGTGAGCTAATATGAGGTATAAAATGAAAAATACTTATATAAGTAACGTAAACAGTAATTATATTATAACTAAAGCAATTCTGTACTATGTAGAATGTTTTTTATGTACAACCAATTTTTTAAATTATTAATGATTAAAATATAAATATGAAACATTTTACAAAAACTGAATAGTTAGGTTAAATTAGTGTGGTATTTAACGGCTTTGGAGTGATAGTACACAAGGTAGGCAAAATAGTTATTCGTTCCATTTGGCTCAAATTATGTAATAACACATGATTTCATAAAATATCTAATTTTATATTATAGGTTATGTGGTAGAGTAGTTGTTTTAACGCATAGGTTATGTTACTTTATTTATATTAATTGTAATTATTTAATAAGAAGTAACGAAAATAATATTTTTCTTTGTTGACCCAAGTAGGAATTGACTTGAATTCTTTTTTATTTATATTGCTTGTTTTATAACCAGGAGAAAAAATACGTACTCGACAGTTTCCGTTCTAGAATCTACACGACCTTAGAAAGGTTAAAACGTTGTTTATCCTAGTCCAGTGAAAATCGCTAACACTGACTAACTAAAAATATTTGAATAATCCCAGTTTTCTCACGGTTTGCTCATTTTACGCCATTCCTCCCGGTTTGTTACAATTATACAACCAGCTTCACAGCTGATCCTTTAATTCTCCGAGCAGATGTGCTCTCGATTCTTGAACAGCGCGAATAAAATGATTTAATTGACAGAACAGGCATTCAATCGTAAGTTGGATGTGATAATATCCAAGTATTTTCTAAATTTGGCCGTGTCAGCTCCAACTGGCCTAGATGTTGACGCCGTGTTAGTTGGCTGACCCGATTGCAGAGGTCAACCGCTTCCTCTGGCTTATTTATATCTACACAAACATTCATGGTCAGATAACACGTAATTTATATTCTACATAGGTTCTTCATATACGGCTGCTATTTATAGGAAGTTATTTTGTTGTAGCGTGAATTAATGGTCGATAGAAAAAGTAGATTTAACTCCTACCAGCGTGCAAAACAAGTGTCTTGAACAAATGTAATTGTTTTTTAAAATTTTGCCAATGGTTTGTCAGTACGATTTCAGGTTCGGGCGAAACGGGAACCCCCCGGAACACCGCGTCCGGGACTCCACATCAATGTGTATTTACAGAAAATGTTGTATTTTTAACGCCAATGAAACTTGAAATATCTTACACTTGTTTGTTTATGTTGGCAAAAAACACTTTACTAATTCTATTAAGAAATTACTGAATAAAATCAGTAGGTAGTGATTTTTGCCAAGATAAACAAACAAATGTAATTTTTATAAAAAAACCTCAAGATATACAACACAAAAACTGCAAGTTCTAAAAATATCTGTTTAAAATGACAGTCGACGTCGACAGTCCCGTATAAGTGCTAGGCAACGTAATTGTTTTCTTGTGTTTCCCTTCTTACTTTTAATGTTTTTATTGCGTAATGCTATGTGTACTATTAATAGCTTCAAGATTTTTTTTATCATACATACTCGTGTCATACCGCCAATAATTAGATAACTAACCAAGAAAGTGCTGCCTTTCCATTCCAGTGTTGTCACGATAGACATTAGGTGTTTGATGACCTAAAACCAAGTAAAATGTGAGTTTTGAGCATGTAATTTTGACCAGACAACCCCTCTTTGGTCCGCCTATGTCTAGATCCACTATTACATTCAACGGACACAACTTACTGTGGCGTCGCTGAAGAACATACCAAGAATCAGCTGATACGATTGTTGTGGAACTGTTATGTCAGAGGATCACGTCGATATAATCTAGTCTTATTTACAGAGTGCCAGCGAGTCGGGTGGTCAATGTAAGCAGCTGAGCAAACAGCTGTGCCGCGGTTAAAAAGTAGAGCAGCACCCTCCCCATTATAGTCCTAAACATCTAAATTTATCCACCCTTTACCTGTAACTATGTTTCCATATTATTATTGCAGTGTATTTTTTTAAGAAATAAACTACAACTATAAAGTTTATATTATAATTTTTATTGATAAGAGTACACATTACTAAAAACATACGATTTTCTTTAAACGGTTAACCAAGGCCGAAGAAAGGAAATACATTTAATAAGACAAATTTTTCTCCTCTTTCAAAGTGCATCCTTTTACTTACCTGTTCAGTCTTCGTTTCAGCTAAAGTTTCTTTTTGCCGTTGATTGTTGTGTCTCCTTTGTGCGCTGTATTTCATCACATATTTAATAGTTCTACTTTCGAACAGAGATTTCTTGACTTCTTATACACAATCTCTTTCTACTTTTTATATTTTATCTTCAAATGAATACATTCAGCCCTTACGCCTCGAATATAATCTTTGATTTTAAATTCTATACAAATTAAAAATGCCTTTACAGCTGATTGTTTTGATATTTAGGAAAGAAAATCAAGTACAAATATATCTCTCTCTACGTATAGGCGCGCGCGCGCGCGCACACACACACACACACACACACACACACACACACACACACACACACACACACACACACACACACACACACACACACACACACACACACACACACCACACACGACACACGACACACGACACAGACACAGACACAGACACAGACACAGACACAGACACAGAGAGAGAGAGAGAGAGAGAGAGAGAGAGAGAGAGAGAGAGAGAGAGAGAGAGCTCCACACACAGACGAAAATAATTACAGAAATTGATGAAAAATAGCAACTTGATTAAAATAACGTAGCGCTTATATATAAAAAACCAAGTGTGTGTGTGTGTGTGTGTGTGTGTGTGTGTGTGTGTGTGTGTGTGTGTGTGTGTGTGTGTGTGTGTGTGTGTGTGTGTGTGTGTGTGTGTGTGTGTGTGTGTGTGTGTGTGTGTGTGTGTGTGTGTGTGTGTGTGTGTGTGTGTGTGTGTGTGTGTGTGTGTGTGTGTGTGTGTGTGTGTGTGTGTGTGTGTGTGTGTGTGTGTGTGTGTGTGTGTGTGTGTGTGTGTGTGTGTGTGTGTGTGTGTGTGTGTGTGTGTGTGTGTGTGTGTGTGTGTGTACTGTTTTGAATATATTTTTGGACCAACAGTTATTTTTTATCATGCAATCTATGTTTCTCCATGCACTAATGTTTTATCAACATATGTTTATTTATTGTAGTTTTGTTTATTCAACATAATCTAGACCAAAACTGATCGACAAAGATGTATACAGTATTAGTACGCAAAATAAGAACCAAAGCATCCAAGATTGTCATATTCTATTTAAAACTGAGGAAGATGACAAGGCCAAAATAATTCTTTTTTTCTTGTTTGGACTTAATGTGCTACACAATACCACGGAGCTGCGATAAGAACTAACAATTTTATATTTCTAACAACTGTCAATAAAAAAATTAATCATCTAAATCACATCTCCAAATGTAGATGTAATTTCAAACAAAATTTGTATGATTTTATCAATGACTTCGGTATGAAAAACAATACAATTACAGTTTATAAGTAACCGCCTCCGCGTTATGGTATCTAGTATTGTCTACCGCTAATAGTTTTGCCTCTGGTAGTGTGACGGTCTTTAGCCAACCAATAATTGTGTGTGTTACGTAGGTACGAGCCTATAACTGGTTGGTTACACACGTCACTAGGTGCTTTCGTACCAACGAAGAACAATTACTACTCCCAGGAGGTAATGGGATACATTGCCCCCTCTGATTCAACGAATTCACCAATTTATTTAAAATGTTTCACCAATTCTGTTCATTGACGGAGTATACAATCCAAATCAGGAAAAACAAGCGCAACGAAGGCGTGCTTGCGGTAGGCGAAGCAGCACTGAAGGGCTTCTCGCAGAGATGCACAAGTGAACTACTTACAAACTACAACAAAACTTTATAGTTCTAAAGAACTATTTCAAGTCGGGAAAAGATTTTTGGTTAGCAGATGTTTTTGTTACGGTCAATATTTATCGACAAAGTGGCTATTAAATAAAATCTACGTGCCACGATCCATGGTGTACGATGGCTATCTCAACTGCTGGTGATTATAGTTAAACAGTTCCCAACTATCGACAGTGGCACGATCCAGTGAGGCGTTCGTGTCGAGAGGGCGATACTTGCCGGATAAACTGGCATATGCCTAATCTTGCAGCAGGTTTCGATTTATCGAAGTTTAAATTGCCTCAACCTTAATGTGATGTTGACAATCAATACGATGAATGCTGTAACCTACAGATAACCTCTGCGTATATCACTGTGCTAATTTAAATCATAGTTGATACGGGCTTGGCATTGATTAGGAAACATTGATTCGAATTCGAGTGAAATTGTTATTAACTACTGTTTAATAGGTTATACTCACGATGTATGAGAGCTGTTTAAGCAAAGAGGTTGGGGGCAGCAATCCTTTTTTTACCTAAGTCGCTGCCACAATATTATTACGGAGGTGGGTATTTCTCTCCATGAGATTTTTCCTCCCGTATTTCGAAATTTTTGTTAATCTAGTACTAAGTAAACGTTATGCAAGAAGATATTGAATACTCGTAAAATATATGGCTCAGTGGGGTACAATATGGCTTATCATGAAATATTGGAAATGTCAACTGAGGAAGAAGTTGACTTTACTTTATCCGACGCCCATACATGCTTCTTCAACCATTTGACGTCAAACCTTCCAGTAGCAATGAATGATGCCGTCAGTCCGATACGCTATACCCTGGTATTCCCGTGGATGTACACTGTCCATTCTCGCAAGACTGCACAATGTACAGGTTTCATCGGCAGCAAGGCCAATGCAGTGGATATGGACTTGGAGGTAGTCAAGTTTTGTGGCTAAGCCGAACCTAACCACAGCTTCAGTTCTTTCCAGATATATCCTGAGATTGGTCCCACGGTAGCAAGGCTCTCAAAGTGGGGAGATGGACTCGCAGATAGTAATGTCCTGTGGAAGCGAAACACAGCTTGGGATTGGTCCCACGGTACCAAGGCTCTTTCACTGTGGGCAAGAGTGACTCGGATGTAGTCATGCCATCTGACTAAGCGGAAGCGAACCACAGCCTCTTTTCAGATATCCTGGAATTGGTCTCAAGGAGGAAGGCTCTCTCACTGTGGGCAAGAGTGACTCGCAGGTAGTCATGCCCCGTGACTAAGTGGAAGCGAATCACAGCTTCTTTTCAGATATCTTGGGATTGGTCCCACGGTACCAAGGCTCTCTCACTTCGAAGAAGATGAACTCACAAGTAGTCATACTCTGTGATCAAGCGGAAGCGGACCAAACTTCTTTAACTTCTTTCCAAATATCCTGGGATTGGTCCCACGGTACCAAGGCTCTCTCATTGTGGGTAAAAGTGATTCGCAGGTAGCCATGCCCTGTGACTAAGCGGAAGCGAATCACAGCTTCTTTTTAAATATCCTGGGATTGGTCTCCAGGTAGCAAGGCTCTCTCACTTTGGGGGAAATAAACTTGCTAGTAGTCATACTCTGCGAACAAAGCTTAACTTCTTTCCAAATATCCTGGGATTGGTCTCAAGGTAGCAAGGCTCTCTCACTTTGGGGGAAATAAACGTGCTAGTAGTCATACTCTGCGAACAAAGCTTAACTTCTTTCCAAATATCCTGGGATTGGTGTCAAGATAGCAAGGCTCTATCACTTTGGGGGAAATAAACTTGCTAGTAGTCATACTCTGCGAACAAAGCTTAACTTCTTTCCAAATATCCTGGGATTGGTCTCAAGGTAGCAAGGCTCTATCACTTTGGGGGAAATAAACTTGCTAGTAGTCATACTCTGCTAACAAAGCTTAACTTCTTTGCAAATATCCTGGGATTGGTCTCAAGGTAGCAAGGCTCTCTCACTTTGGGGGAAATAAACTTGCTAGTAGTCATACTCTGCGAACAGAGCTCAACTTCTTTCCAAATATCCTGGGATTGGTCACACGGTACTAAGGGTCTACCACCTCTTGCTGTCCGCATGATCTTCAGAGTTAATCGTGGGCATTGGTGAATGCATACTGTAGTATTTATCAGATACTTGGATCTACTCAGAGCGAGCAGAATGCCATGTAGGCTGACTCAGCTCCTTGCTTGGCCTTAACGTCGGCTCTTTCACTACCAGGAATTCCTACGTGGCTGGGTACCCACTGAGATAGACACGTTTCTTCGACGTGTCACACGGTTAAATTATTAAACAACCCGAAGACGGCATGTGGGCCGGCAGTTGGACAGTTCAGTATAAACGTTAAAAGATTTAACATTATAAGTTCTTAACAATTTCACATCGTCCAACAATAAAAGAGAAGAGAATCGGATAAAAGAATCAATAAAAGAGAATCAGATCCACAAAACTGATACTTGTTTTTGTAGTGACGTTTTTTAAAACTAGTTTTATTTACTAGTGGTCGGTAGCAGCATATCAACACAAACAGATGATCTCCTTAGGCGGCGACCGTCTAGGTGATGATGTCGCCTACGCGAACGTGTTTGTTATCGCTTCTCCTTCATAACAAAGAACGCCCTGAACATAAAGATCACCTTAACCTAAGAACGGGTTAGAAACAATCTTTCCCTCTGAGGTTTAAACAATAACATAGTTAAAAATACACCTAGCTATTTTGGAAAATATTCTCATTAGGGTGAGGTTGTATAGAAATATAACAACACAAATAAGTCTGAAAGAAACGAGTTGAGATTTAATTAAAAACCTCTATCTTTCTAATAATGTAATAAAGCGTGTAACCAGTCAGCCAAGAGGGATCAACGACAGATTTAGAGGAAAAATATGTCCCAAGGACAGACATACTGTATAGGCAGCATCAATGTAGGAGCGGCTGGTTAATTAAAACTCCGCGGGGTAGTAAGGACTGACAAGTTTTACCCTCACTACCCCAGTAAAACCACACAACACATTTAACGTACCCACTCCCACCATAGGGGTAGGACTGGGTCCAAATCCATGAAGCCACATCACCTCCCCGAGGCAAAATTTTAGCGCACTCAAGGGTCATAATGACCTGCCTAGTTACTGTTGAAATGAATGGAGTTCTTTATGAGTCCGAGAGAAGTCCTGTTTAATACATGAGATATATAACCACTGCTTTCGTCTCAAATCAAGCCCTCACCTTCACCCTGGAACTCGCCTCTTCCCGTGAGTCGAGAGTAATATAGAAGTAACCTATAATACTATTTGAGTTTATAATGAAGTAAAAACGACAATATCTATCTCGGAAATCCGTTTATATTTTTATTACCTAACTGTAATGTAGGTTTTTATTGGCTTGTGTAGGCCATTACGTGTGTAGGACATCCTTCTAGGTCGTTCAGTAAAATTCCAAGGTAACCAGTGGAATTTCCATATTTTGGGAGTTTGACGACAAGCCTATTATGTAAGGATGTGCTTATACGGCATTAATGTTTCTGTAGGCCGAAAGAGAACATTGCCTATAGGTTAGCTCGAGTAATGAAACCCCCAACACACGTCAACAAGTTGATTAGGGAAAACAAAACTTTAGCGTTCAATGGAGGAACAATTTTTACTCGGAAAAGTCGTATGGTCTAGAAACGCCTATGACAAGCAAGACATAAACTTTATCACATTTAATATGACAATACAAAGTAAGATGGGGTTAATGAAATAGAATTGTACAAAACCGCAAAAACAATTTGCTAACAACATTAACTATACAATATCAAGAACACAGTGGACGATATATAACAGTTCCAATACCACAAAAATAATATAAAATAAATACAAGTTACTTAAGATTAAACCCTTGTGTACATTTCAATGACCATATAATCATCATCAGAGGGTCTTATTACAAAATTACAATCTAGCAAACAAGAAGTTACGAGTACAAACTAGAGTGGCATTTAACGTTTGCAATATTTTTTTTGTCCCTCTAGTTTGTAACTTCTCGTTTGATAGATTGTAATAAGACCCTATAATGATGATGACATGGTCATCGAAATGTACATAAGGGTTTAATCTTAAGTAACCTGTATTATTTCTTATTTTTTCTATTATTTTTATGGCAGGGCCTACTGGGGGGGGGGGGGTCCAATATTTTCATTGTAACAATATTAAAGAATGAGAAATATTTTGAGTACATTATTACAACACGATCAAATTTTCCCCGGCAACGCCTTTTATTTAATAAATAAATCTGACTTATAGTAAAGTTAAAATTAAAAAAGTATTTTGTACTTTTCTTATATGATTTTAAGGGGAACAGGAAGTACGATTATTATGATAGAAAAGTATCTTGAACATTAAGTTGGAATATTAAGATACCCCCCCCCCCCGGTAGAGTATAGGAAGGGATTCTTCCTATACTTACAATTAGAATAGTTCGCTGAGCTATAACGATGTCTCAAAATTTAATTACTAAACAATGCACTTTTAATACAATTTTAATTCCATCAAATATACTCCCCGCCCACTATCCATCTCGGCTACCATAGTATATCGTTAATTGGCTGAAATACAAGTGGGAGGAGCTTTGTAACTATCTAGGTAGTAGCCTACTGTGTATCATTTTAGGTTTGTCGTTTCTCAGAGCGAATAATATATAATTAAAATTGAATAACTTCTAATAATAACAGTTAAAAACATAAATTTATATTATAGTTGAATGTCAATGTAAATACAAAATGATTAAAATCGAACAGTTTTAAAAAGAAAAAAAATATTGGGCTTTCAAGTCTGTAAGAACTACAGATTCAAGAAATTGTATATATATATTAACTAATTTATATTCCTACACTTAAAATTTGGTAAACTATTTGCACGGCCTAACTATTAATTATCATTAATTGACAGGTATACTTTTTTCTACCTGACAGTTTGCTATTGAAACTAAAATTAAATATAGCAAAATTTCATTTGCAAAGGTATAACCAAAATTTCTGAAAAGTTTACTTTCAATAGGCAAAAATGGAGTTTCATTACCTAACTTGCGTTAATCAAAAGCTAATTGGAAATTTCTTGTGACTCACACAGGGCGTGGCCGCCTTTGATCAATAGGCCAAACCGTTTTAAGAACGGTTGCAGAAACGCAGTCATTGTCTGAGACTTGACTTGGGGCCGCAAATAGAAACCCTCTGTTACCTACTGCAAGGGCGCTGTTTTCACGTTCAAATATGAGAAAAAGGCAAGTTAGTGTATATTAAAAACACTACATTCTAAGTTATACCTTAATACAAAATGTGCCTTACTGAAAGTTCATGTAGGCTATTGGTGTACAATAACGGATCGCGAAAAATAAATTACGATTCCGACCAAAATAAACTAATTGGATTTAAGTTTACATACACAGCTAAAGTATATAGCAAAGCTAACACGCCAAACAATGCTGATTGTAGCTCTATTATTCTGATTCAAATTTTAAAATATTTACAAAACTGGGCATGTGACCAGGATTTTGGTTGGGGAGGAGCTAAGTTGAAAAGGGGGAAAAGTTTGCTCCATTACGATACCTAAATGTATTAGTATTTCAACAATGAATAGCTTGTTGTTGGATAACAACCAGAATAACTAGAAGGAATGAAAGGTAAAAGTTGGAATTTAAATCTCAGTTTGTGTAATTTCACAAAAAATAAAATTTGTAACTTCAATTGCTCCTAAATCAAAAATAAATTTTCAAAGATTGTTAGTTTTATAATGCCATTCTTTTTCGTAATAAGAAGTCTTTTTCCCCCTTACCAGCCATTTTATCAATCGCTATATAATTTCTAACAAAAATAAATAAATGTAACTTTATTTGGTTGCAAATCAAAAGTAAATTTTCAAAACTTTTTAAAAAAATATTGTTACTTTTATGGTTCTACTAAACGTTTTCTCTATATCAAGTCCTCTTTTCCCCTCACCAGCCACTTCATCAATCACTACATCTGATTTTTTTTTTTTTTTAATTTATCAACCATAAACTTCAGGAGACCGGAAGTCACAACCCGCTGGCTACGTGCCTGTACAAAGCTATTTGACATATCGGCATGGAACATAAACATGCAGGCCTACTAAAACTGCAAAACATTTTAAACAAGAACAAGTTGTCTGAATCATCCACTATGTTCCGTCATATGGCAATAAGGAAACCCATTTCCAGAAACTAAAATACCCTTGGTAACATTTATCTAAAGAACAAATATACATTACTCACTTGGAGGTAAACTTAAAAGCAGGCATAGATACAATTTTGGACACTTAAGTAGCACTAAAAAGACAAATGAATAAATAAAATTGATTGGGTATTGTAAAACCTTGAATTAGAGAGAAATTTGTTTGTATTTAACTAGTACAATCTACTGAAAAATTTACAAAAATTGTATTTGGTATTTTTCTTATGAAAAAAGTAATACAAAAAAATGTTTAACGTAGATTCCTACTGAGGAAACAAAAAATATTATTTTAGTTACCTTAGAGCACTATTTACGATATTGTGTGGTAACCATGGCAACAGTTTAAGGTTGTACAATGGAGGTTTCGACAACCAGGTGAGGGGAAAAATTTATATATAAATTTGAGAAATATATTTCTAGGTATTGGAAAGTTGTCGCAGTGCCAAGGCACGCTAGACTTCGAAACAAGAAGATTCTCAGTTCGAATCCAGCTGGACCCCATAAATTTATAGTTTAATTATTGAATAAATATTTGAAAAAACCTTATCAACGTCAATTCTTATCCACTATAGGTTTAGAAAAATGTATTTGAACTTGATTGGATGAATATAAACGTATTTTATTAACGATTGAAAATTTGTAAAGATATATTATTAAAACTATCTGTTATAGAGTGTCTACTAATAGAAGAAATAAAAAAAAAAAAATGTGCCATTAACTTAGTCATGATTCTTGAAAAAGTATTTAAAATTTGTTGATATGTAAAAGAGTACGCGCACATTGGCATAGTTTCTTCACGACGCCACGGCAAAGTGCAACAACAAATTGTCGCTGAAAGAAAATGTTTCCTTAAAATTAGCTTTTGATAGTAGACAGTTAAATTTTGTCGCAGATATTTCACTATAAGAGGTAATAGAATTGTTTGTCTACTGTTAAAAGTCATGAAGCACCCTTAAGCTATCAGGGTTTGAACCAAACGTAGATGCAAATGCGAGAATAGAGTTAATGTATCCTAACCGCTGGTGACCGCTTCTCCAGGATGGGACGGCGAGAAAGGATGATGGACGACTGCGAACCAATAACCCAAGTCTGTATTAGGGAGGAGCTGCCTTCTAAATATACATTCATCCACGTATTTACATGAACCTAAGGGTTGAGGAGCGTTGTGAAAGCATGTACACGTCGTAGCCTGTGGGTGAAGCACTAGCCAGTAACCGGACCAGAGCACACAGTAAGGTCCTTGGACTCCTACATACTGGTACCACGGGATCGTGACTCGAGATCCCCACCCAGGATGACCTCGGTCACTCGAATGCGGGAGTCACGATTATGAAGACTGTTTCGTGGGGGTACGAAATAGATTATTATCCACTTCGGTGGGATATATAATTTACTTATTTTGATAATTGTCGTTAATAAGAATAATTATAAAATTTAAATAAAAAACAATTCATTAATTTTTTTGTTTAAATATATTTTAAACTTATTTAAACACATAAACCAAAACAAGTAATATAAAAAAATAAAATCAATTCCTACTCAGCACAACAACGAAAAAGAATAATACTTTTTGTTAAATAATTACGTAAACATAAGCTACGCATTAAAACAGCTGTTCTGTCACATAACCTATAACGTAAAATCAGCTGTTTTATGAAATCATATGCTATCCCTTATTTTAAGCCAAATGAGATGAAATAACTATATTGTATACATAACCTCTCTTTTTGTGCATTTTCCCTCGTAAAACTAAAATTAATTTATTATTAAATTGAATTAATGAATTATTATTTGAAAAAAAAAACTATATTAACATTAAGTGTCATTCTACTACAGGTTTAAAAATATGTTCTTGAACTTGAGTGGATGAATAAAAAGGAGTTTATTAACTATTGAAAATTTGAACAAGAATTATTATATAGAAAGGGAGTGTTAACTATTGGAAGGAATTGAATAAAAACCAAACACACTTTAACTCTCGTAGATAACTTGCACATCTGATAAAGATCGCCTGGAGCAATGGAAGATACGTCTTTCATAAATTTACTTAAATTATAATTAATGAGGCAAGTTTTATTTTATTGTGTACATTTTTATCTTAATATAATACTAATTATCCACTTAAATTTATTAGATATATTTTTACGCCAAATGCAATTTTCAAAGTGACAGTTTTTGTAATGTTATTACAAAACAAATTTTATAAAAATTTTCTTTATTTTTGACATAAAATATCTAATATAAATTTAGGACAGCTTCCTTAGACCGAGGGAAAATATTTTAAGGGAGAACGCTTGCAAAATTGATCCTAAAGTTTAGCTAAACTAAAAGAGTGGTTATCCGAGTCCTGTATTAAGGCTGAGCGTAGATGTAAAGTTTAGTTAGCGACGAAGCTATATATATGGTTCGGCTCCATCTTACGTGCCCGACGAAGCCTTTTAACTAAGGGACTATCCAGCGAAGTTCTACAAATTCTGCCAACAAAGGCGAGTTCAAGCTACAATCATCTGCAAAAGTCTGACGCACTGCAGAGAAATGGCGGCGAATATGTGCACCAGTACGTTACTGTGCGTATTTATAATGTTACTTATCTAACAAAGCAAGGCGCAATATCAAGCAGATAAGTAGCGAGAATTGCACAATATCATTTGAAAGTCGTAAGAGAAAGATATCAAATTTACTTCGTTTTGTAGAATTGGGGTTTTAAAAGAACGGTGAATTTGTGTCTATTCCTTTAGCAGTAGAGATCCCGTACATTGTGTGTTAAGCTTGGGAAGAGCTCTGTGCCCTTAGGCTGCCTGTTGACCCTTCTATCACAGCTGGGCCTGGCAATTAGTCACCTATTGTACACTTCAAAACGAAAACTTATTATAATTATTTACAAAAATTACTTATAAAGCTGTAGTTTCATTAAAATTAGACATTTTTTCCTCTTTGGTTATTTCTTCTTAATTTTCAATTCTTTCCATTAGTTCACACTCTGAATATTTTGTTCAAATTTTCATTCGCTAGTAAAATACTTTTTATCCAGCCACCTAAGTTCAAATAGATGTTTTAAGCTTGTAGTCGTCGACAATTGATGTCAATACTGTGTTCAAATTTCAATTCGTAGATTAAATTTAATTAATGTTAGTTTAATTTTGGAGAAAAAATTTCACAAATGGGGCAGAGTATGAAATATAATTATTTCGTCGCATTTGGCTTAAAATAAGTGATAACATGATTTCATAAAACAACGGATTTCATTTTATACTTTATCTGGTAGAACAGCCGTTTTAACACATAGATTATACTACTTTATTTATAGTTATTGTAATGAATAACTAAAAAGTAAGTGAAATAAAATTTCTTTTTCTAGACCAGAGTAAAATTACCTTAAACACTATGTTTTTATATTCCTTTTTCTTTCTACTTACTGAATGTCGTAAACCAACAGTGGTTATTATATTAAAAGATACAAACGTAACCTGTATTTACCAAAACACTCAAAACAGTATAAATTGAAAATTACACACAGCACTATATTATACATGCATTATAATAGGAGTTAAAAAGTATCATGTTACTATATGTTTGGTTACAAAATTAAAACCACCAGTGCAATGTGGTCATGGTGTGTCAACATTCATGCGTTGTGACAAGATATAATAATAGAGGTCAGTATTTCAGTTCAGCAATAAGATTCTTTACGTATAAAAGTTAACATTTGCCTAAAACCTAACTTAGTTACATTTTAATATAGTAATGCAGCATAACATGGTGCGGTAATTTGATGAATTACTTGATGAAAAAGAGTGTTTTAAAGCTGAGCTTTTGTTTGTATGACAATAGTTTAGCGTGTAGGCACTGTTTCTAGTTAACGATATTAAAAATCACTCATTCCTTACTTGTTTAGAATTAATTTTAAAAGAAACATAAAATATGTGACAAGTAATATAAACAAATATTTTTAAAGTCAACTCCTACTTAGATCAACAAAGAAGAATTTGACTTTAATGGCTTTTTATTAAATAGTTACATTTAATATAGATAAAATAGCATAACCTATGCGTTAAAACAGCTGTTCTACAACATAACCTATAACATAAAATCAGCTGTTTTAAGAAATCATTTATTATTACTTATTTTGAGCCAAATGATACGTAATAACTGCATTGCATACTTTGTCACTTTTGTAAAAAGTTTTTCTCTTTAAAAACTAAAATAATTTTTATTAATAAATTTAATTAATGAATTAATATTTGAAAAAACTTTATTAACATCAAATGTTATCCACTAAAAGTTTTAAAAATGTATTTGAACTTGAGTAATACCAAATAACATACTTTTATGGTAATAAATCTGACTTGTCAACAAAACTTTTAATTATTCTTAACTTTGTACTGTGCTTAAGTAAACACTTTTTGTTAGAAACTGTAGTTACATTTATTAACGCATTATTGCTGTATAATAAAAGAGTTTAAAATGTACAACATGTCAGACACACAATTGTGCAAACATTAAACCATTGAGTCGACCGGATAGAAACTGTATTGACAAAATACTAGATAGCGAATAATAGAAAGTAGGTCAAGAGAGTGCCGAAACCTTCAGAAAGTGTTCAAGAACCGAAACGCGTGTTTTAAGGCGATAAAAATCAGTAAAAAAAAAAACCGCCCGAAGATGACTGAACGGAGTGACTCATTGCATCTGCAATAACCACGAGTCATGTGTAACAGAGATGGTGCGGTGTTGTCAGATCGCCCGGCTTGTGCACAGGACGTTGTCACACTGTGCAGCGGAATCAATCGCCGAACCCTAAACAGGCGGCGAGCCCTGGCAAAACCCCGCCTCGTCTCCTTCAATATTTTATTACTCCTTACACTCCCTGATAGTGTAGGGTGTAATCAATTCCTTTAATAAATTCAATACTTTTTATGCATAATTCGCAAAGGAGAATGCCAACCTGACTGGAACTGAATACTGGTTTAAAGCTAGGTAGGTACTAAAAAAAATAATTTCTAGATTTTATTTTGATCTTTCTTTTTTTTACACAAGAGATGAACAAAACGACAAAACCAATAACTATCTTTTTTAGGGACAACATTTAATATTTATTTGCGATTTATAAAACAGTAAATCATAGGTACACTTTCATGAGTTTTAAATAACAAGTAAAATACTTTTTGTAGGAAACAATAAATAAGACATATTTTAAAGCTTGCTTTTGTTCTTTAATTAGCTATTATGTATACAATAAATGCATGTCTTTGAGATAGTAAGTTTACTAATTGAAAATAAGAATATGCCTACAGACAGAAATTCAACAGATTAGTTGCACTTATGTTTTCTAACAATTCTAGACAAATCTGTGAGGATGCGTTTGTGTTTACAAGGTAAATGGGTGTCTTAAATAAAACTTTGCTCTTTCCCTTAACAACAGTTAAAACAAATATTAAAAAATTAAGTCAATTTCTAAGTTATTAAATAATTACAATTAATATAAATATGTATATACATATATGATAGAATCACTATTTTAGGCGACAAAACAGAAAAACGAATTAATTATTAAAATTAAATTTAATCAATGAAATATTTTTTAAACTGTATTTGAACTTAAATGGATGAATAAAAAGTATTTATTAACGATTAATAATTTAAACAAGATAAATAAATACATATGGGGAGTGTTAACTAATAAAAGGAATTGAAAAAAATAAAGCATAAACACTAGGTCAGGACAATTTTGTATTATATGTTTAGTAAAAGGTTTTATTAAAATACTGTGTATACTTTAGAAAGCAATATTATAAAAGCAAGAAGCACAAGGTAACCCTATAACCGTAACTTATTTTCCCTCATTGTTTCACAACCTAACCTATTTTCTTATCCTGGACTAATAAAAAGTATTTCTGTTTCACCTTCATTTCATTTAATGAAAGGACGACGTAAATGTCGTTTTAGACGTGACTTTTATGCAAAAACGACATTTAATTAAACTAAAGTCGCTTCTCCCTTAAACAACTAAAGAAAAAACTAAATATAAATTCAACGCAATAAAATGAATAAAATCAATGATGAGCGAAACTACACAAGAAAATTAAATTACACATTTCTATACGGCAGATGCTATTTGTGGTTTAAATCAGCCTGTATTCCCAGCAGTAGCAGGAGTTGAAAACATGTGACGCCATCTTAATTTATCATAACGTCACAGCCTGCTTACCTCCACAAAACAATACGTGCAATATCTAACCTATCGGTATAATTATTAGGTGTTTAAACACCCTTACCGTCATTAAAACCAGCGTGTGTATTGTGTATAGAGAACCACTTGCGCCATTAAGATAATCAACTTCTTAATATTTATATTTATAAATAGCCTACGACTGAAGATAAATCTGTAGGCCTACCTTGAGATATTTAGACTCAGAAATTTGTTCTGAGGAAAGGACTCTTTTCTCCATTCATTTTCTCTTGACTGGAGAAAGCGCTACCTCCATTAAAAGTCCATTGTCTGTCGGTCTGAGAAACTGGCAAAATTCGTGGTTATTTATTGTGATGATAAAACTTTAAAGTCAGACGCGGAGCACACAATTAAGCTCCATCTGCATGCAAGAGCGTTTTCCCGGAATGCTTATGTGATTTGGAAAGTTCAAGACAGCTGTATACCTGTAGCATAGCTGATCTCAGATTTCAAATTGAAAAGTGTAGTGTTTAATCTGTGACTTCAATACGTAAAAATATTCCCCTGGATTTAAAAAGTTTAAATACAATTTTTAAAACCTACAGTGGATGACATTTGATGCTAATAGAAATTTCTCAATATTAATTCATCAAGTTTTATAATTAATTTCGTTTTCTATTTTGCCACTTAACATTGTGATTCTGGTGTGTGTGTGTGTGTGTGTATGTGACTTTACAATAACTGTAATTATTTAATAAAAAGTAAAATTTTTGTTTGTTAATCTATGTAGAAATTGACTTTATAGAATTTCCTTCGATATTACTTGTTAGTATTTTAATCTTTCAAAACACTTCAAAAAACATAAAATATAAATTGTTTCAGTAAATTCCTTCTGAGGTCATGAAAGAAAAATTGTATCATTGTTTCCTTATTTCCAGTTTCTTTCTTTTATTCGTTTTATTTATTTTTAACCTTACGGTACTATTTATGATATTTTGTGGTAGCCCTAGCAACAGTTTAAGGTTGTACAATGGAGGTTTCTACGACAACCAGATGAGGGGAAAAAATTCATATATGTTTTTGAGTAACTAAATTCTCGGTGTTGGAAAGTTGGCGCAGTGAAAAAGGGCGCTAGATTTTGAACATGAAGATTATTTTAACTATTGATTACATATTTGAAAAAACTTTATCAGCATCAATTGTCGTCCAATACCGGTTAAAAGATATGTATTTGAACTTGATTGGACGAATAAAACCGTTTTTATTAACGACAACGCTTGAATATTTATACAAGAAAGATTTATATATATATATATATATATATTATAACATAAACATATGAGGTTAAAGAATAAATTCAGTTTATATTTAAAAAAAAAATAGTCGGAAGAAATATTAAGCAAAAGCGACAAGAATAGTTACTAAGAATGCTAACAAAGTACTTAACCATTGTTCTATTTCAAGTGTAGTCATAAATTGGCTGGGGAATCTTCAACAAAAGAAGGGTCCAACTAATTTAAGATAGGACTTTCCAAGGACCAAAATACCTGGGTTATAATAACACTGTACAGTTAGAGAAGGCTCTTTTTTAATGGGTGTGGGGATAACCAAATTAACTAAAATATGCAAAGGGGAGGTGAGGTTGAAAAAGGAAGTGATCAGGGTGCCTTGGAGGAACTTCAGAAGACGGCAAACGTATTTTAGGGGAACCCAGTGTCAGCAATGTTAATAAGGGGTAAATTTTGTTTAATGGAATTCAGGGAATTGTAATTTTTGTATGTGTATAATTTAGTGCGATGTAAATAATTTAGTAAAGAATTAGGAAAAATAAGTTAGTTATGTGAAAAAGTGCATCGAAGCAGTATTAACAGTCAAGATCCCAGGAACTCAACAAACAACAAGTACTTTCTTGTTACAATAAAATTAGCCAACAGAGCTTTATAAACTTAATAACTTCAGAACAATTTTAAATGCATCGGTATAAAATATTAATTTAGTTTTTCCCCCACTTCCTAATTTATAAAAGATCCATTAAAACGACCCAAGAGAAAGAGAAATTAACACTGTAATTATTAAACTTTATTGCAATAAACCTAAAGCCTCAAGAGTCCACCTTTTAAGTAATTGTAACATTAGTTAAGCAATCAATCTTGTCACTAAATAGTATTAAGGTAATTTGGTATAGTGTGTACTAATTAAATGTCAGGAATAAAATCAAGTGATGTTAAATTTGATATTGGTGTTAATTATTTAGAAACATGAAGGTGAGACGGTAGATGGTAAGGTAATTAAATATATAACCTAAAGGTAAAAAACCATATTTCAAATAACTTAGGTTATAATATATATATATATATATATATATATATATATATATATATATATATATGAGCACACACACACACCACACACACACACACACACACACACACACACACACACACACACACACACACACACATATACATACATACATACATATATATATATATATATATATATATATATATATATATATATATATATTTCAATAGGGAAATAAAACCTTTATATTTTTCTCGTTAAAAAATGACATTTTACAGTGTATGAAAATTACACTAATAACAATTGTTTATGCGACACCCAAGAAAGAAACCTCTGTCTTTCCTTCAGCCCCGTTTATGAAATCCGTTATCTTGCAGCACTTCCGGTGGACTTTAACCACTAAGCAGTATTATAATTTGGATTTTTCAATTTTATATTCAGAATTTCGAGGCACACGCTTTGGGAAACGCTAAGAGAGAAGAGTCGTTTAGGAGGTACCACTGAAAAAAAACCGACTGTAATACAGGCCCATATTGTATGGGCTTATTAATAGCCACCATATGAGAAAAAATATTTGGAGGAAAAAGTGGCGGTGAATTAGACAAAATCATTTTAAATAAACCTGCAACACGAAATCAAAATTATCAGTAATCCTAAATTTAATTTCGTTTTTTAATTACTGAATGTACAGTGCAGTAAAATTTTTATTCACATTTACCTAAATAAAACTATGACTAAATGGCAAATTGTAAAGCTACAATAAATCATGGCGAGAACAAAGAAAAGGCATAAATCTAGTTTGTTTTACAGCCTATTATTACTGCGCCTGAGACAAAGCCTTATATAGAGAGAAACTGTAGTACAGTAGTTCAAAGATTAGAAGTGCAAAGAGCTAAGATAACAGAAACAATTTTGAGACCTTGAAATTGTTAGAAAACCCTAATACTATTACTGCAAGTTAGCAAAATTTTTGTAAATCCTTAAATCAACTTTCTGAATTAGCAAAGTTGACAAGTACGATAAATATTTATTAATCAGTAACGCAACAAACAACATTTATCTTGTTTGTATCCCAATGTCAGAAAGGGGGAAAATATTATTTAAGACTAATACAAAAAATAAAAACTTGAAGTTAGAATATAGAATTGAGAAAACTATGGACATGAGGTTCTTAATCTTTCAGGCCCTGCGTGCCGCTTCATAAAATCTCTTGTTTCGAGGACCAAGAGGAAAGCCCAATCCACGTACTCTGCGAGAGCCCTGCTTCGGGAGCTGCAAGGAGAAAGTGGTTTGGCTGGCAGGAATGTACACCAGAGGACATCAGAAGATTCTGGTGGCTACTTGGATTCTGCAAAGAGTAGTAGGTATCCACTAAGCTAGTCGAGTACAAAGGCTGTAACTAAGTGCTCTACACCGATAAGGTCTCTCCGAGTCTCTAATTATAATAATAGGTCAATTAAACATCAGATACTTGTATTTAACCTTTAATATAAATATAACCCTACACCTGATAATGCTGCGATCCTACAATGACAGGAGTTCACTTGATTCGGGCTTTGTAAGATCATATATCTTGAAAAATTTTATTAATGCATTATGTAGGTAAAAATACAATGTTTGTTATCTACTAAGGAATATTATAGATTTCACAATCAATTGGAGAAAAGGACTATATAATAAGACTTATCTACGCTCCACAGCTGGTATCCATAAGCACAAAGTCACAGATCATGACTCAGTAACAAGGGCCTAACAATGCTAAACGTTCTACAAAAAAAATCAATGACGTAGTTCAGTGCGGCATGTCACGTCAGTTACCCGCTGCTACACCTAATTGAGGACGCACAACTTTACTATGTAGGCAGTTCCAGTGCACTTATTCAAGCCCCCCATTTTGAGAACTTCTATAAAGGATCAGAATTCCATTTAAATATTTTTAAAACTTACTTAAAATTCACAATGATATTTGATTATACCGTGGAACTTCGATACAATAAGATTTCTGATGATGCAACGTCTGATTCGCGTGGCGAAAGCACTCAACAGAGGAAACAGTAAATTCATAATCAAAGCTCCGATGAACTGAGCAAAAGACAAATACCGTAAGCTCTCACTAATCCGGCAGATATGGGGTTGGGATACTGCCGGATTACTGGAGGGTCCAACAGTTTTGTACTCTAGGTCTACTTCAGATGCAAGACGAGAATGAATATACTGGCCTGTACTTTACTTAAAGGTTAACTTTCCTCTAAGAGTAAAAACAAAAATGTAAATATGATTCTCTTTACATTGCAACGGTGACAACATAGAGCTCGAATTCGTTTGTATATCACGAGCTCACAACTAGAACCGGGCGGCGTGGAGGTCACTCGGTCACTGACCATGGACGGAGTTACAAATTTTGTTCTGGGGAGCACAAGATTGCCCTGGACGGTATCAGATGGGGTCCGAGGTACTCCATTCAAAAAAAAAAGAACATTTAAAAGTTGTAGACAACATCCTACAACTTACATTATAAGGTACATGTTTTAAACTACTTTTTTAATTGGAAGGTTAGAGTGTGGTATTCAACAATATGTTTCTCAAAGAACGGGTGGTTTTAACAACATATAGAATTACAACATTTTTTTTATTTAAATTTTGCCGTGATAAGTTAAAAAATAAGCCGGACTTTGTTTCTAAAATCACGTTAACTACTAAACTTGTGTGTAACGATTCCTCAAATTTCATTTCGAACATCATTACTTGTAAGATTAAAATAAAGTTCATATTTTTCTTTGAACTTACAGTTATATTTAGAAAATAACTCACATACGATCAAAGTAACAACTGATACTGCCGAGTATATTTCTTGACAGCACTATTATTATTTTTGTAGTATTTTAATGAATTCTTTGTCAGCTTTTAACTATAAAAAAGTAATACACTTGTCCAGAAAGTTGAGGGGGCAGAGCTCCCCCTTATGCACGTTATGTTTATACGTTAATTATGTTTACATCTTAAGGAAAATGCCGGATTACTGGAGGAACCGGATTTACTGTATACAACTATATTTATCCAATTTATTCAAAATTTAATATATATCACAAGATGTTAGATTTATCAACAATTATGCAAGAAGATGCCCTGACTGAATGATTCATGATCAACTCACAGCCTAAAATACAGTAGGTAGACTTGAAATTTGGAGTCAACCCTTGTTGGTAATGTGGAGACGCTCAAGCAGAGGATTTTTGAAAAAAATTATTTTAGACAATTGTTTAAAATTTTTTCACAGAAGAGCTGAAGCTATGACTCATGTAAGCGATCACAGCTGCTGCATTCAACAGAACAGCTGTAGCCTATGGATCACGTGACCGATCAGCTGTTTAGGTCGTGTTTTCCTAGCGACGTGTTTCTTGCATAGCAGGAATATGTACTCACAATTCACGTCGAGAGAAATGCGTTACGGCGGCGAAAAGTGTTTTCGTACAGCAGCGTGTTGCTGTGTAAACGTCTCATTGTTGAAATGCCTCAAAATAGAAAAAAAATTGGGATTATCATCAATCTCATTGAGCATGAAACTGACAAACACGGTAAACAAAACTTATTCCAACTTCAGATTGATGTTTAAATAGTTATCTTGGACAGTCTTTCAGTATCGCCCTTTATCTTGGACAGTCTTTCAGTATCGCCCTATCTAAATTCTGGTAGTCTTTTTGGAATTATCAATGCCGTAAGCACTATGGGACCTTGGGTAGAAATTAAAACCTCTCATTAGAAAATATAATGTCTTCAAATCAGATTTTGAAACCAGTTTGACTGTAGGGCGCCAACTATGGGGACGTGCAAAGGAATCTAATGTAGAAATTCTTCAGATGTGTCAAAATAAGGTACTGAGAACTATGGTTAGTGCCGTTATCTCGATAACCAGTGCATTGTTAGAAGATTAAAGAGAACCAAACCATTTGAGTTAGTGTAGTGCTGTGCTGTGCTAGTTCCTAACGTAATTGGTGTAACTGACAACGTCTAGACAAGAACTAAAGAGTTAATGGCACTTTTACTTATATGAGTATTTAGGTTAAGATAATGCAAGAAGAGTTGTTGGTTGTTCTAATATGATCAGTTTAATAATAATAATAATAATAATAATAATAAAAACAATTTTTCTGAACACCCTGTATTGTGGTAACTAAAAATTGAGAGTGAAGCCGAAGGGGTCAATAGCCATATTATGGAAAGTATATTTCTTCCATAAAATAGTTTTATAAAAAATACTAATTAATTTAAGCTAGAAATGCATTTTCAACGTAAAGCAACAAACATAAAAGAATAAAAAAAAAGTTTTTACATTTAGTGACTGTCCTTACCTCAACAGGGTCGGCTTTTGACGTGAGTACTTCTGAAGACAACTGCTTGAGTGTCTGCGTAAGGTTCCTGGAAGCCTCCGCTAGAGCGCGCGTGTCCAAGGTAGGTTTCGGCGGCGTCGCGACGATCCTGTCGCACGTGCACTGCAGCGACTTCACAGCATTGTCCCCAACACCACCACATTTAACACCAACACTATCAACATCCATACCCGCACCGGAACTACTTAGAATATCGGCAACACTGTGTCTCGGCGAACGTTCGACACTAGGGGTTTCGTCTGTGGGTATCGAGTCTTCGGCGACGCGGGCCGGACGGACTTCAGCGGCGTTCGTGTCCGCCAACGCCAGCACTCCGGCCCGTTTAGTTGCTAATTGTTTGTCTTTCAGTTTGTTCGGAGACGGAGAACAGCTTTCCTCGATGGATTTGTTCACAATAGAAGTGAGAGACGCTAACGGGTCCGGTGTTACGGGTTTCGACACATTTTTAGCCGTCGCGGCCGGAACTGACTTGGTGACCGTGGAACGTTTTGCCGAGCTCGATACGCCGCTGCTGCTGGGCGTCACGGTGGACAGCTGTAGCTGGATCAGCATCATGTGGTCTCCGAGGCGCATGGTAAGGTTCAACGGGGCTTTACCGGATAGGAAATCATTCACCTGCAACATATATACACATTACTAAATATACATATAGGCCTATACTATTACCCTATGGGGGTTAATTGGGGGTGGAGGCGTGAAGGCAAATCAGGGGGGCGCGAGGCCAGTTGGAAAGTAATAACATAAATTAAATATATTTAATTTTATAGAAACAAACTTGATGTTGCTAACGGCTTGGATTGTGCTCTTACTAAAATATAACCTTAAACAGGTATGCTAATGTAAACCAAGCCCAATACCATGCTAATGTCTATGCAAGCTCAAACATCTCACTAATAGATTTTTCTCTTATCAGTTAAAATTTACCTTGCAAATTAAAACTTGATGTTATATCATGTTTCTTGTGAAAGTATGTATAAATAAATAAATTGTTTTAATTATATATAATACTTGATTCTTTTTCATATGCCCATGTCATTTTCTTATAGTGTAAAGTTAAGGGGGGCCTGGGAGGATTTCACCTCAAGAGGAGGGGGCGTGGACCCAAAAGGTTATACCTGCCGTAATGCAATGTATGTTTTCATGATAAAATTACTTGTCAATATTTCCAATTGTTTTTATAAGCTTAGACTGTCAGAAAATTTACCTTCACATGTAGAATAAACTAATAGACTGACAATGAGCGTGTAATGCATTCAATAAGAGCAAAACACATCACATAACTATCAAACTTAAACTAAAACTGTGAGTTAGTGTGCAAGCTCGCGGGTGCACTTACAATCAATAGCAATAAATTATTATATTCAGACACATGAAAAGATAATAACGTAGGAAAGAAGTTGAATTTGTGTCAATGTCAAGATGTGGCGTTGGATAATGTGTTTGTTAAGTGGGCACTACAAAGGTCTGTCTCTTTCTCGCAGCCCGCACGCGCGTGCGCGTCAGCCAACAACTTCACACGGTTACAATTATTTTAGGCTATCTCCCTATTCATTCTCTGAATCAGATAAATGTTTGTATATTTGCAAAACCGTATATATATACATACACCGTTCAGTTATTATTTAATTTAAAGGTCATGTTTATTTACACGAATTAACCAACTGTTCTTGATTTCTCTTTAAAACGATAGCGTTACATTTACCCCATTGAAGGCCTTTTAAAATTCTCAACATTTAAACCTCATGATCGATATAATCACTGTACTATTCTTAACAAAAACGTCATAGAAACTGCAAAATACTAAATTATGGCCAAGATATAAGTCTCAACATTTAAACCTCACAATCGATATAATCATTGTACTATTCTTAACAAAAACCTCCTTCGTAAAAACTGGAAAATACTACATTATAGCCACGATTCAACTCTGAATATTTAAACCTCATGATCGATATAATCACTGTACTATTTTTAACAAAAACATTGTTCCTAAAACTGAAAAATATTACATTATAGCCACGATTCAACTCTGAATATTTAAACCTCATGATCGATATAATCACTGTACTATTTTTAACAAAAACATTGTTCCTAAAACTGAAAAATATTACATTATAGCCTCGATTTAAGTCTCAATATTTAAACCTCATGATCGATATAATCACTGTACTATTTTTAACAAAAACATTGTTCCTAAAACTGAAAAATATTACATTATAGCCTCGATTTAAGTCTCAATATTTAAACCTCATGATCGATATAATCACTGTACTATTTTTAACAAAAACATTGTTCCTAAAACTGAAAAATATTACATTATAGCCTCGATTTAAGTCTCAATATTTAAACCTCATGATCGATATAATCTCTGTACTATTTTTAACAAAAACATTCTTCCTAAAACTGAAAAATATTACATTATAGCCTCGATTTAAGTCTCAATATTTAAACCTCATGATCGATATAATCACTGTACTATTTTTAACAAAAACATTGTTCCTAAAACTGAAAAATATTATATTATAGCCTCGATTTAAGTCTCAATATTTAAACCTCATGATCGATATAATCACTGTACTATTTTTAACAAAAACATTGTTCCTAAAACTGAAAAATATTATATTATAGCCTCGATTTAAGTCTCAATATTTAAACCTCATGATCGATATAATCACTATACTATTTTTAACAAAAACATTGTTCCTAAAACTGAAAAATATTACATTATAGCCTCGATTTAAGTCTCAATATTTAAACCTCATGATCGGTATAATCACTGTACTATTTTTAACAAAAACATTGTTCCTAAAACTGAAAAATATTACATTATAGCCTCGATTTTAAGTCTCAATATTTAAACCTCATGATCGATATAATCACTGTACTATTTTTAACAAAAACATTGTTCCTAAAACTGAAAAATATTACATTATAACCTCGATTTAAGTCTCAATATTTAAACCTCATGATCGGTATAATCACTGTACTATTTTTAACAAAAACATTGTTCCTAAAACTGAAAAATATTACATTATAGCCTCGATTTAAGTCTCAATATTTAAACCTCATGATCGATATAATCACTGTACTATTTTTAACAAAAACATTGTTCCTAAAACTGAAAAATATTACATTATAGCCTCGATTTAAGTCTCAGCATTTGGAACCTTGCGATTGATATACGCACAGTACTATTCTTAACAAAAACATTGTTCCTAAAACTGACAAATACACATTGTAGCCACGAAATAAGTCTCAACATTTAAACTTCACAGTCGATATAATCATTGTACTATTGTTAACAAAAAAAATACTACATTATAGCCACAATTTACATCTCAACATTTAAACCTCACAGTCGATATAATCACTATACAACTCTTTACATCTCAACATTTAAACCTCACAGTCGATATAATCACTATACTACTCTTAACAGAAACATCGTAAAATTGCAAAATACTACATTATAGCAACAATTTAAGTTTCAACATTTATATCTCACAGTCGATATAATCATTGTACTAATCTTAACTTAAAAATCGTAAAAACTGAAAAATGCTACATTATAGCCACGATTTAAGTCTCAATATTTATACCTCATGATAGATATAATCACTGTACTATTCTTTACAAAAACATTCTTCCTAAAACTAAAAAATACTACATTATAGCCACAATTTACATCTCAACATTTAAACCTCACAGTCGATATAATCACTATACAACTCTTTACATCTCAACATTTAAACCTCACAGTCGATATAATCACTATACTACTCTTAACAGAAACATCGTAAAATTGCAAAATACTACATTATAGCAACAATTTAAGTTTCAACATTTATATCTCACAGTCGATATAATCATTGTACTAATCTTAACTTAAAAATCGTAAAAACTGAAAAATGCTACATTATAGCCACGATTTAAGTCTCAATATTTATACCTCACGATCGATATAATCATTGTACTAATCTTAACAAAAACATCCTTAGTAAAAACTGAGAAATACTGCATTGTAGCCTCGATTAATTCAAGTAATGTAAGCCCGAGTCGTCTTGGATAATACGGACTCTATAAAAATCAAGTGGAACATAAGGTAAGCAAATGGATGAAATCTTGGATGAAGATGTAAAAGTGGTATTTTCTGTACTATTGCATTTAAAAATGTATTTTTACGTTGTTTCTCTAAGAGTCGAGTACCACAACGTGCATAGTGTATATTTTTTTACTATCTCGATTAGTTGAGGTATAATCGGAGTACCATTACAAATGATGCAAGCTATAGTTGAAAGGTTTACTTCTAAAGCGATCCCTATACGATCAATAAATTCCACAATATTTTGCACGGTAGTATTACTTGGCCAACCCACTCGTTGCAGTATGATTGCGCAATAAATTAGTACCCTAGTGATACTTGTGCAGTCAACATGTGGATAAAAACACGCAAGTTGTGTGGCTAGTAGTGGCCCTCGGTATGACAGATGTGGAAACGTTTATAGCTCGTCTACAGAAATTTTGAACTGAGAAAAATATTTAATATTGCGTAGTGAGAAATTACCTAAGCATTTGTTATCAGACGCACATAATAATGTTTTCCAAGGGACGTAGCCAAGGAGGCACAGGGGACAGGTACTCCCCCAAACCAAATAATTTTAGTAAAAAATATTCACCTATAAAACAGCTCTAAGTTTTTAGCAAAATATCTTCCCGATGGCCCAACAATTGTGTAATTTCAAATGCTAAAAAAGTAAAAAATATGATTTCTAAATATAAAAATGTTCAAAATTTCCTCAGGGTGATTTTGGCCACAAACCCCGCGAATCATGCCCCCTCCCCCAAACCATCATCCTGGGTACGCCTCTGAAGTTTTTTTAATTTCAAAAATTGGATTAAAAATACACAATTTATTACAATCGTTATATTGAGTTTTTGTATTGAGATTTAACACAATATATAAAGTTTTTAAAAAATAAAGAAAAATTCTTTTTTAATTTCTTTTTACTTTATAATCACAATTAATATCTATGTATAGACATGTATCAAAATAACAATAATAAGTGGAAAAATCGAAAGCGAATTTCCTTGCAATTATCCATTTTTCTTTCTACGTATGGTGTTGGACTATTAATTTTGTTTGTTACTATTTATACGCTTTCTTCTTTTTTGTCGCTTGCATTATGTTGTAGCTTCTTTTCGCTTTCCTTCCGTTTGTGAAGCAAGGTATAATCCTCGAGCATTATTCATGATATTGTGTGGTAACCATGGCAAACAATTTAAGGTTGCGCAATGGAGGTTTCGACGACAACCAGATAGGAGCAAAAGAAAAATTCATATACATTTTTGAAAAGTACATTACTAGTTATGGGAAAGTTGGCTTATTGCCAAACACGCTAGACATCGAACACGAAGATAAACAGTTCGAATCCGGCCTAAACCCAAAAGTTTTTTTATAATTTAAGTATTGAATAAATATTTTAAAAAGCTGTATTACATCAAATTATAATTCACTATAGGTTTAAAAAAAATTATTTGAAGTTGATTGGATGAATAAAAACGTATTTTATTAAGGATTAAAAATTTGTACAAGATATAAATCAGAGAGTGTGAGCTAATAGAAGGAATTTAAAGTTATTAACAAACGTTCACTGTAACGGAACAAAAATTTACACTATGCTAGATACAACCGGTTTTAAGCGCAATATATATGGTTAAAAATAATGTTCCTGCTATCGAACATATATTCAAGGCAATACAAGTGAACATTCGCTCGATAAATCGGTTAAACAGTTCGCTTTATTAAACGAAGGTAAAAAGATAAATTCAAAATTTCACTAAACATGAATGAAAGTTTTTTTCTTAATCTACCTTTGGTGACATGTCCTCTCTAGCTAAGCCCTTCGTGACTATAATTGGTTCACTTTAGTATTAACGAAATATTAAAGCTTTTTATTTAACTTATTTTTTAAACAAGTGATATAAAAAAAATATTTTAATGACCTAGAGCAGTATTTTTGATACTGTGTGGTAACTATGGCAACAGTTTAAGATGATACAATGAAGGTTTCGACGACAACCCCATTAAGGAAAAAATTCATATACATCTTTGAGAAATATAGTTCTACGTATTGGAAAGTGCCAAGGCGCGCTAGACGTCGATTATGAAGATTCTCAGTTCGAATCAAGCTGGACCCCACAAATTTAATAATTTAATTTATGAATAAATATTTGAAAAAACAGTATTTGAACTTGATGGGATGAATAAAAACTTATTTTATTAAGGTTTGAAAATTTGTACAAGAGATATATCAGGAAAGTGTGAGTTCATAAAGTTTTTTAAAAAATTAAGCGAATTGCTACTGAGGTAAACAAAGAATATTTTAACACTGTTTCCTTATTTCCAGTTTGTTTCTTTATTTTATTCTTTTCATCCATTTTTAACCCAACAGCACTATTCATGATATTGTGTGATAACCCTGGCAACAGTGTAAGGTTGTACAATGGAGGTATCAACGACAACCAGATAGGGCGAAAAACATCCATATATCCTATATCTTTGAGAAATACAATTCTAGGTGTTGGAAAGTTGGCGCAGTGTCAAAACGCGCTATAGACTTCGAACATGAGGATTTTAAGTTCGAATCCCGAAAGACTCCCCAAATTTTTATAATTTAATTATTATTAATTATTGAATACATTTTTTTTAAAACTGTAACATCAATCCATTATAGGTTAAAAAAATGTATTAGAACTTGATTGGATAAATAAAAACGTAATTTATTAACGATTGAAAATTTTTACAAAATATATATCAGGAGACTGTGAGCTAATAGAAGGAATTGAAAAAGCCCCAAACTGAAATATTATAATATGTACAAGGAGAAAGTAAAAATTTTAAAATATGTAATTTTTTCGTGCCTATTTATTTGTAAATATGACGAACTCCGCGCGAAGCAATAAATTCTGTAAAAAGAAGAAAATGGCGTAACAAAAGATACTCAATCGTCGGGTAGCTTTAGAAACAACAAAACAGAAACTTTACAAAGTGAGGTAAAGGCAATCACTTAGACAACATAATCCTTAAATGCGTCCCTTCAGCAATGCAATCCTCCCATAGGAATACCAGGCTACCATGCAAACCCGCAATGCGTTACTATAACAACGGGGGCGGATCGGGTCGAGTCGGCCTTGACTGCTGCCATAGCGATGGCGTCACTGACGCAACACAATGGTTTTAAAGTGACGCATTAAAGGTATTTAGTTGTAGGCGACTGTACTGCATCACGGTGCTGTTATGGGGAACTAGACGTGATAATTTACGCTTAAACTTCACAAACCTTTATATTATATTTGGGGATTCTTCTTAGAAACCATTGTAAAAGTATAAACGTACGAGGTAAACCTTCCTACATCCTCTGATTTCGAATGGTTCCTCTAGAATCACCTGAAAGTAAATGCTTTTTGACTTCTCTCTACAAAACTCTTCAGCAGAAATAGAGAGAAAAAAGTTTTTATTTTTGTTTTCAAAAAGCCTGATTCTTATTTTAGACCTTGAGGCGAACCGAAAGGGAGCCTTGAACCTCCTCCATAAAAAAAATACGGGCGTTATCCCTCGTTGAAAAAGGTATAAGTGTTATTAATACATTTTATATTTTTATTTGTGCCTGAAATATAAGGTGCATTTTTTAATTAGCAAATTAAAACATTAATAATATTTAAATGCATCAGTAATTTCCCTTAAACGTACACAGTTGTTAAGTTTGCGCCCTGAAGTAACTTGGGGGATTTGGGGGAATATTACAACCGAGTTGATGCCCACTGTTATTGATGTCTTTGGCCACCCTTAACGAAATTCTGGGTCCGCCGCTGATTAGACCATCCTAATTTCGTTTCAAAACAAAGTTACAATACTGTTCTTAACCATGTTCAAATCAAAACTACAACTGTAGAACTACAAACATTATACTTAGAATGTATTTAAAGTAGGCTGAGTGGGAAGATGAGCGATTGCTGTGTTGCCACATCGACAATATGTAGCTGTCGTTGCCACGTTAATACTTCTCAAACAGTAAGAGGACGGCCCACGAGGAGATAGAGTATTTACGAAGTGACAACTAAACTGAGAAACATAAGTCAGCTCCAGTTATTATGGAAAGAAGTATTCTCTGATCGTCATCCTAAATCATAGAGTCTCAAGGCTTAGGGTTCAGTTCACTGGAGGCCTCCACTATCCAATTTTCCGTTTACTCCCCACTGAGAGTAATTCCACCAAGGTTCAGCTCTCTTCCCCAAACACCGAAGTAAGCGCCTACAGTGCGGATCCTGAATCAGTGAGAACGCAAATGTTCTCTTCAGTCCTCGGGGCCCAACGCCGCATTGAAGACAAGTAGTTCATCCTCCATGTTGACCCGACATTTGCTGCAACGTAGTACCTTTCTCTTGATTGTTCGTGAACACTCCGGCGCCAGACTTCCCTCGATGCATATGCAACCGACCCATCTGTGTAGTCTGACATTTTGTTGGTAGTTTTGTGTGGATAATTTCCTTAGTTTTCTTTATCTGGATGACACTCGGAGCAAGCCAGAATGGCCACCAGCAAAAAAATTTTAAAGTAGTTTCTCTTGATTTGTTTTTAGCTCTTTAAAATAAATTGTAATACGAGGACAAAGAAGTGTTTTTGATCACTATTGTTTCCCGTCATTTCCAAAATGAAATGGTTTAATCTTTAAAGATTAACACAATATAGTTGAAATTGTAGTTGGTTTTTGAGGGGGGGGCTGTTTAAGGGTACTAGTGAGCCATTCAACGCGACTAACGAGTGACACAGAACCTAGAGTTGCTCCAATCACGGCATGCTGTAAACTCGTTGCTCAGTTTCTCGGTTGCCAGCAGTATTGTTGTGCTGTGTATGCGTTTCTCAAGAGTGATACCGTATTTAAATGATAATAATTTTTATTTGTATTTTTTGTATTTCTGTTTCTTTGAATAGTGTTTTATTATAGTGGTATATCATGGCAAAAAAAAAAAAATATTTCTGGTTCTGGTCATGATTTGTGTATCCAACAACTTCAAAACGATACGAATGATTACCAACAATTTGTTCAAAATATTTAAAATCGGCAATTGAAGTATAACATTTTATTTGTTTAAAAACTAATTTTTATTTCATTGAAATGTAACGTTATTTTAAGTTTTGCAGTTATACATAAAAGTAAATACATAAACGAGTAATTAGCCTTAGCTGAGTGTTATTGTTAATCTTTCTCAAAATAAAATTTATTTCTCCATCTTTCTCGCCAATTAGGCCTATTTGTTTTTTTCTTGATGTTCTAAAATACATTACTTAAAATGTAGTTGTAACTACTAATCCTCATGCGATAGTAATTAAAAAATTGGTCTCGGTAATTTCGTGAATTTTGCACAGCAATATATTGACTTTGTCTGGCATGAATAGCGTCATAGAGGTGTAGGCCTACACTGAATGGTCTTTTTTTGTAACGTTTTTGTAGTATCTTAATTAAAGTATAGACAACCTTCTTCTGGCAACGACATAACTGACAACTAAACTAGCAACTTTATATGAACAATCGTGTAAACCGACTAGCAACTTTTCTAATAGCAACTCAAGTTTACGTTGCGTTGCGATCACAAGTTGCTTTCTATATGTTCGCAGCTTAACTGTTAAAACATCCTGACTGAGATCGAATCTTTTTTCTAAGTAAATAAAATCAAACTGATTTAAAAACAAAACAATTTATAAAAAGAAACAAAAGTTGTTAAAATATTCTGCCTACTTCCAGCACCTCATGATTAATCCGGGTTTTCAGTGCCCGGAATAGATTTTACCGGTAAAATTCGATAATAAAATGTAAAGCTCATGTGACTATGACTCATGCAGAAGTGACATTGCAGTTTGGTAAATACTCATTATCTCTTACGACTTCAGCAATTTGAACTAGACACTAATAAAATATTTCCACGCAAACATTCTGTGAAGGTTTAAAGTATTGCTTAATATATTTGCATTGTTGTATAATGCATTGTTATATGCAATAGATTTGTAAATGCCTCGTTTATAAACAATACGGTACAAAGTATGTTACCAATTAAATACAAAAATATTTACCAGCCTGTGGCTTTTTCTCGCCTTCACAAGTTGTCAGCAAATAGTTGTAAAACTTAGAAAATACGTAACATTAAAACACATATTATTATTTAATTCAACTCGTTATTGTTGCTAGTCGTTGTTTATAGATTTCGACCGCCATTTTGAATCCTGGCTTAAACAGATACTTTACCCAAATATTTACCTAAACGTTGCTAAACACAGGGTCTAACTACAATTACTATTTATCCCCTACATTCAGTTCCACGTGATTCTTATGTAACTGAAATGTGCACAAATTAAGTAAACAAATAGTCGAGATTAAACTGTGTTTTTATACTAACTGACCAGGAGAACTTCGCACCTCCTAAAATTAAATGAATGGCGTGTTAACATTAGCTAAACTTAATTTAAAATTTTATTAACATAATAATTAATAGCTGAACGTATAGTAGTCGATCGTGAAAAGGGTGACAATAAAAGTTCTTGATTGAATGTTATTTATTGAAGTGCACTAGGATATACAATATGCTTCTCTCTGGTGCGTACACAAGTACTGTATATCCGGTTTCCGACGCGTGAGAAAGCCACATACAGCTGTTAAAGTAAAAGGCATGGATTTCCAAAGTTAAGTCAAATTATTTTAAATTTGTTGAGTGTTGCAAAGTCTTAGGATAAGATAGAAAATCATAGTTAATGCTATTTTGGTACTTAAAAAATACATCTTGGAAAAGATTGTTAAGTTATCGGGAAGCTGTTTTGCTAAAAGCCTAACGCCGTTTTATAAGTTAATATTTTTCTTTTAAAATTAATTGGTTCAGGGGGCGCGTGCCCCCGCCCCCCGGCTACGCCATTGAGACTTACTGTGCCAGAAAACATCCCGTGAATGTAATCAACAATTTCCCAAAGTTTCATGATGGTTTAATAACACATAAGGCGCATACATACAAACATTCATTTATATATATATTATGAAGTCACCACAGTTTTCAACAATTAGTGACAAAATTGGCCTTTTAATAATAACTCGTTACTAAGCCACTATTTATGTGAAAACATTGCTGCCAACTTAGCAACATCTCCTAGTTGTCTACTTAAGGCTAAACATTCGTAAACCACATAACGAAAACATTAGGGAAGGGGTCAGATTGTTAAAAACTGTTACTTTGACACTCCGCCTACAAAAGTAACAGTTCCTCTACGGTGTTCCAAGGCACAAGTAACAGTACTCCGAATAACAGCTAACAGGTTGTGCAACAGTCAACAAGAAAAGAGATAACAGGTCTTATGAATGCTAAGTTCAAGCCGTATATACGCCAGAAACGGTTTCATATTACTCTGTAACACCACTGGCTTTAACTAGCCACACTAATTTTTTTATATGCGGCACCATATGACTTTCCACTTTAAAATATAATTTATACAAAAACCTCAAGCATATACAAAAATAAAAATAATCATATAATAAAAAAACACAATAGCAAAATAGCAAGAATTTTTAAAATAATCACAAGTGTCAAACTAAAAATCCGCCATAAACACAACCTTTTCATAAGTCAAAAAAAAGAGAAGTATAGCAACAGAATTAAGAAATAATACAACCACTCTAAAAGTATAAAGCAATATCCAATCCAACAGTAGGTAATAAGCAATCGCAAATACTTATTATATAAACATCGGGTTAACCGAGGTAGAGGGAAAATACCCTTTTGACTCTCGATCCTTAGAGCAAATAGGTTTTCAATTTATGAATGACATTTTTATTTGTACGTCACTTTTTTAATTTGATAACATAGTAGATGCCTTTCTTCACATCTTTGAAAACGTTTTCATTCATTTCACCAGATTACCATACTCTTCCCTCTCAAACCTTGATATAGTCCGTGTTATCCGAGTTTTCAGTTATCCAACATACCCTCGTTCTACGAGTACATTGCCTCGGAAAATCGAGGCTTTACAATATACAGCACACACGAACGTTTGCTGAACATTACTGTAAATGTTTTCCTCAGTAGCTACTTTTTGGTGGGAGGATGAAGACGGAGACCCATCACTTTAAGCGCATTCAGGTCATGGAAGTAGACTGACCGCGCCGGTCCTTCCCATTCAGCATTACTACACGGCAGGAAAGTTATATGATCATGTGTAGTAACATTATTAATTCAACCTACTGAATCCATCTTATCGTTTTCTCACCCGACCCTATCCCTCCGGAAGTGTAGCGAGTAGGACGCGATCCTTACCCATGTCACATATTTCCTGAAGGTGGAATTCTGTAGCATACCTCATCAAATTCAGCCCACGTTTTTACCATGGGACAATATAGCCTGGTATAGCATTTTCCATGAAAAAACACCCATGCTCAGGGCATGAGAGTATACTTGGACGCGCGTACACACACACACACGCACTCTCTCTCTCTCTCTCTCTCCCTCACACACACACCCACGCGCGCGCGCGCGCGCGCACACACACACACACACACACACACACACACACACACACACACACAGACGTTGGGGGGAGAGAGAAAGAGAGAGTACGGTCAGAGGTCATGAGAGGATACACACAAATAAATAAATACACACACACACACACACACACACATTCCGTTCTAGTGCGTTCGCCTATACACACACAGGACGTTGGAGGGAGGGAGGAGGGGAGTGAGGGAGGGAGGAGGGGGAGTGAGGGAGGGAGGAGGGGGAATGAGGGAGGGAGGGGGATAGAGACAGCACACGGGTCATAAGAATATGCACACAGAGCGTTGGAGAGAGAGAGAGAGAGAGCGCGCACGCGCACATACACACACAGGGAGTGTCAAAACCCGCACGCATGACGTTCGAGCGCGCGCATACTCATACAAAGGTTTTCTTTGGACGTTATGATCACTAATAGTCAGTTTTTTACTCTTTTTTGTAGAACAATATAAGCTTCACTTCACTAAATTAAAATCAATTGATCTTTCGTTAAAAAAAATACAGAAAAAGCAATTAAATACTACTTGGAGTCTACGAGTAGGAAGAAGGCTAGCTGCAGGACTAGCTTCTCCCATCTGGACAGTTCTACAGGACACAACTCCCTTGTTTACCACTAAACGGTGCCTGTAACGGCTTACATTAAATATCCTATAAATGCGTTCATCTATGTATCATGCTTTCTCTAAGCTGCGCTAATTACGTAGTGAAACCAACCAACCTGTGAGTCATTGAGGCTTTCCAACGCTTGCATGACGCTCTGCTCGGGCCGTTGTGCCTGCAAAATAAAGCATTAGGTAAATAATAGCGTATTACGAACACATTTAGTACAAATATAAGTAACACAATCGTGAGCACGCAGCTGTGTAGATAATTAAACCTCATCACTATCAACCGGCTCAAATATAAGTACAGAGTGTGTTTAGATACACCTTACCAGTTCGTCTACAAGGGATCAATGAGTTGTTACAGCAGAAAGATACGCTGAGACATATGATTAGAACACAAGAAGGGCTGTACGCCGGATTCAACAGCTGCACATATGTTTCCCTTGGGCGTCACACATATGTAACGAATTTGGATTTTTGTTCAGAGGGAAAGAGCAGAACAAGGCTATTAATATGTGTGGGATGGAACCTGCTACGTGAGGCATAATGCTCCATTGTACCCCCAACCCGCAACATTTTATGGCTCTACCGGATGGGTCCATATCCTATAACCTTAGAGCTCTAGGCATGCGCCTTACAAAGTAAATTTAGTTTACTAAAAGTGCCCAAGAATATTTAAAATTCAAAATTAGTCGAAATTTCATTCTGCTTTTATACTTTTTAAATGCCTATTCTCACATACTAAGTTGATAACAAAATAACAATACTGAACTTTCTTTAAGGGTTTTTGAAATATCTCTACAAGCCCTGGTTTGTTTGTTTTATTATATTTTTGTAACATTAAGTTCCTTGCATACTATTCTACTAACTGTATACAAAATATCATCATACGATAACAATAGAATCACATTAAAACACACACACCCACACACACGTACGCACGCACACACACCCACACACACCAACCAATACATACACACGCACACGCACACGCATACGCACACACACACACACACACACACACACACACACACACACAATGGTTAAAAGATGTGATTTAATAATCCCTCCTCGAAATTGACAACAAACTACTAAGAAACCATTTTTAAAATGCCTTTATATATAAACCTACAAAAAATTCACTTGTTCCATGAAAAATAATTGAAAAATAAAAAAATAACACATGCTAAACTTTCATAAAAATAAAAACTGCAATCTACATAAAATAATATCTTAAGGCAATTTTTAAAGCAAAATCATTATTGTAGTCAAATTTACTCTGAACAGGTTATTGCTGTATTTAATTTTTAGTTAATTAAATGTCTAGAATATTTTCTTCGTCGGAATTTTGTTGTCAGCTGAATGAGTGGTTATTAAACTTATGTCACAGTAAACAATTATATAGTTTTTAAAACAGGGCCCCATTGTCTTATGACGAAACCTGTCATTCAGTCAACATGATAGCAAGCAAAAACATACTGATTTAAAACCACATAATGGGACGTTTTTAAATTAAAACAAGTATTTTGCAGGAAACATAAGATCAATATAGCTGGTTCTACGTCAAATAATGTTCTTTAATGAAAATCCCATTAAACGCGTCTCTTTTCAATTCTTTTTGTTAGCTCACACTCTGTTCAAATTTTCAATTGTTAATAGAATACTTTTTATTCATCCATTCAAGTTCAAATACATATATTTAAACGTGTAGTGGATGACAATTGGTGTTAATGAAGTTTTTTATAAACATTAATTAATTTTACATGGGGAAAAACTTTTCACATAAGGGGCAAGGAATGGAACATAGTTATATCGTCTCATTTGGCTTAAAATAAGTGATAACATATGATTTCTTAAAACAGCTGATTTTATCTTGTAGGTAATGTGGTAGGACAGCTGTTTTAAGGCATAGGTTATGCTATCTTATCTATATTAAATGTTACCATTTAATAAAAAGCCGTTAAAGTCAAATTTTTCTTTGTTGACTTTAAAAATGTTTGTTTATATTACTTGTTACACATTTTATGTTTCTTTTAAAATTAATTCTAAACAAGTAAGGAATGAGTGATTTTTAATATCGCAAAGTAGAAACAGTGCCTACACGCTAAACTATTGTCATACAAACATAAGCTCACCATTGTTTAATTGTAAATATTTAATAAAAATAAACTAAAATAATGTTTTCTTTGTTGACCCAAGTAAGAATTGAGTTTAAACATTTTTTGTTTATATTATTTGTTTAAGCTACAAAATTTTGTAAAGTTACAATTTAAGCATATTAAGACTAAAACTTAAACTTAATAACTATTAGCCCATTCTAGGAGGCGAGAGGTAGACGGTTTCGTACTGGAAGGAGAAGTAAAAATACCTGTTAACAACATACTCATTATCGGGGTTACAGATGTATGTCTATTCGCCATACTAATGTCTATTCCGTGTAAGAATAAGAATGTAGGGGTTCAGCGTTTAGGAAGCTGCAAATACCCACTGACGATATCTCCGAAAGGTCAGCAACTCCGTGGCACCTGTTAGTGCTCTGGTATGGTACCCGTAAAAAATCTTGTGTATTTTAGGACAAGGAAAAAATAAAGAGTTCTGGTAAAAATACTACCTAAACGACGTCAGATACTGTGTGCTAGGTTAATTAGTAACAACCCATCAATGTCACTTTAGATAAAGAACTGAACGTCTTTGAGTGCTCCATAGCAGTCTCACGACATTGCGTTTCAGGAATGCTACACTGAGTTAACTACTCAAGCGGAAGAAGGGGCTCCAGAAGGGCCACCCCACCTCTCACAGCAGCGAGCTCCGAACAAGCAATCAGGTGTTTCCCCCAATAACAAACCCTGGCTTAGTTGGACACATTTCCCCTCACATCCCCATTCCATTCAAGCTCCCCCTAGCAGCTTATCTTGTCTTTCATCGTTCAGGTGATGCCGGCGTTCATCTGTAAGCTTACATCCCCATTTGTTGTTATTTTAGTACGTAAATCAAACTGAAGTGTTTTTACTCAGGTTTTGGACATTAGTATTTATGTAACTGTAATAGAAGATAAAGTTTATGTCCTCAAAGCTTTTCGTAGAGTATATCTCAATGAATGAAAGAGGTTATTAAATATTATAGTACATGAGCGAAAAAATGTTAAAATATTTAATAAATAACTCAAGAGAAACAAATCAACTAAACAAATTGTGGTTATATCTTTAAAACGTGTTGATGCCAAAAATAAGAAAACAAAAATTTAAAATAACACTTATTTATCAATTTACTTAACAAAAATCTACTTACTGAAATATCTCAGGACGGTTCCGCACTTGGGCAGTGCTTTGTTCAAGTTAGTAAAGGTTTTATACAGGGATTGCTATTTTTTCCGACAGTCAGGCAGCAATTAAGGCAGTAAACGGACATGTGGTCACCTCGGCCATAGTCAGGGAGTGCCTAAATAACCTAGAAGCCCTGGCAAGGTACAATCAAATCAAGATAGGTTGGGTGCCAGGGCATAGGGGAATATTTGGAAATGAAGCCGCAGATGCACTAGCCAGAGAAGGGTCTCCACTCCCCTGATTGGACTGGAGCCGGCGGTAGGTATTTCCAAATCCATGGTCAAGATTGCAGTGCGAAGATGGATGGCTGAAAGACACTGTGAGCACTGGTTCAGAGCTGAAGGAATGAGACACAGTAAGCTAACCCTTAGGAAACCTTCCTTGGGGCTACAGGAGAGTCTCGTCTATCTGTCTAGGCAGGAATTAAGGATAGCCACAGGTCTACTCACGGGACACTGTGGACTAAGGAAACATCTGCATAAAATGGGTATCTTCAAAGATGAACCAGTGTGCAGATAATGCGGGCAAGAACTGGAGACTGCCACACACATCAAAAAAAAAGGTTTTATACCAAGTAAATTAATAAACAAGCAATATAAAAAAAATCTAAGTAAATGCCTACTGTCAAGAAAAAAAAATCGTATCATTGTTTGCTTATTTCCAGTTTGTTTTATTCGTTTCATTCATTTTTAACCCTACAGCACTATTTATATTTTGTAGTAACCATGGCAACAGTTTAAGGTTGTACAATATAGGTTTCAACGACAACCAGATGGGAGCAAACGAAAGGTTTATATACATCTTTGAAATATTAATATCTTGGTATTGGAAGTGACCTAGTCTTTGAACTTGAAGATTCACAGTTCAAATCCGGATAAAACCCCAAATTTTTATAATTTAATCATTGAATAAATATTTGAAAAAACTTTATTAGCATCAACTGTTTTTTTTCAAAAAGAATTGCAAAGAAAGTTTAAATTAATTTGTAATATATTCATTACTTGAGGGTTTCCAACACTAAAAAGTACAGAAATGTTATGGAATAAAAATTCCACAACCCTGTTCCCAAACAAAACATGAAACAAATTACAACTTCACCTAATGAAAGAAAAAACCAACGATATTTAACTGAAAGCCTCTCAAGAAGTAAACACTAATAGACTGGACTAGCCTGATATAAAACCTTTGTATAACAAGTTATATTACCAAGACGTTTTACGATTACAATTTCCCTTGTAATTAACAAAACTTAACCATCCTGTACGATGTAATCAAGCATATGACGCAGAATTAATTAATCAAGCTTTAAAGATAAAGATAAATCAGACCTATGATGAAGCACACCTCTAATATAGGACATTCCAAAACGTCTTACTCACATATTTTTAACATATACAGACACATATTTATATTTAATCTATATGATAAAATGAAATAAATATACAAGCTAGAAAAAAAAGGATTGCTATATGGTTGGAATAATAAATAAACTATTAATAATCAGGAACATGCAATGATGTTAATATTAAAAGAATTAAAAAACTAATAGAAACAAACAAATTAGAGCAAAGGGACATTTTTCCCATTTTAAATATAATAGGCCTCAAAAGTCAGCTATGGCGAAGCATTGTACATTGACAAGAACCATATATTTAGAAGTGAAAATGTTATCCTTTTAAAAAATGTGATAAATTTTAATGAATTAGATGCATGGGAAACTTTATTTATAAATAGAAATAAAAATAAAAAGGTTAATAATAAATTAGGACCAATTCAATATTATTGTAAAATAATTTAATTTTAAATATTATCTTTAATTTAAATTATTTAAATAAATAAGTTTAAATTACGTTTTAATAATATTATAGCTTCACCAAAACTAAATATTTGTAGTTATCATATGTTGTTCAATGTAAATATATTAGTAGCCGTGGTTGTAAATTTGGCAATGCCCAGATCCAGTTCTTACTTTTGTTAAAATATTATAGGTTATGTTCAAGTTGTTAAAATTAATGTTTTTTGTGATAACATCATTGAAGATAATGGCATAATTTCATTGAAACGCGTTTGAGGTTAAAACTTATAAAATTGGGAATTTTATATATTTCTTATGTTTATAACCTTAACTCACAAGCCAACTCGAATATTATTTATTAAAATAATTAATAAAAGTTAATTATTCTGAACGAGCACGATACACATACAAACGACATTTACAAATGCGTTGCACACAATAATACATTTATCAAAATTTTGAAATACGAAACAGTACACCAATAGTAGCAACCTGGCTAACGAAACTAAAGTCGGAGCAAAAAGTTCGAATTATCGATTACTTTCACTAAACTATGTTCTGTGTTACCGAGGAAAAAAATCGCCAACCTCGACCTAGACCCAACTTTGGCACTAGGCTGTACTTATAATAAGTTTAACTGAAAGTTATTCTAAGTATAAATAAAAAAATAAAACGCGCATAAACTGCACCCTGTTACTGTAAAATTACTGTTCATATTACTCCAAAAGTTTTTTTTTGCAAATCGTACGTAGACTTACACGTTGTAGAAGACAATGTTGCGCTACTTTGATTTTTTTTAAAGCGCTCTAGCCTTAGCCGCGAGTTTTAGAAGTTAATCAAGAAATTCGACTTATACAGGTCATGCAAAACCAAAACTGTTTATGAATGTTTTAACTTCAAAATATTCGATTTCTAAAGACGATCAACATTAAATATTACGAGATGTTCAAGGAAATTGAAACATTTCGAGTAATCGATATTTTCTACTTATTCAGGATCGAGTTGGCGAGGTTGCACTCTAACTAACAATATGGAAATAATTTTGTGAAGTAATAAAAGTTGTAATCACGGATACTGTTCCTCGATAATTTTTTCCCGTTCAGTCAGACTTTGCAAACTAGATGAAAATATATTATTCCATAAAATCTACTTGATTACCACCTTCAAGGCACGATAAAGAATGAATAAGTTGGAGAAAAGTAAACACGTCGAGGCCGAAACCAGTCGTCTCGGTACACAGCCATCCGTAACTACAGTTTCCTTGACACATTTCGTGCGTTCCTAAGAGGCATAAACGTTTCATATTACAGATTCACTGACCATCCTGCTTAGGCATTACAGCTATCAGGCTCTACAGAACCAATTCAATGGCTGTCCTGCACAAAACTTACACGTGATAAATTAAAGCAAATTTAATAACCATCTCTTCTGCGTATGAATTACGGCTACCAGCCTGTATAAAGCCGATTTATTGGACCTCCTGCATAGAAATTACAGCTAACAGTCTGTACACAACCGATTTACCGGGTAACCTACATAAGAATTACAGCAGTCAATTTATTGGACCTCCTGCATAGAAATTAGTTACCAGACTGTACGCAGACGATTTACAGGGCAACCTACACAAGAATTACAGCAGTCGATTTATTGGACATCCTGCATAGAAATTACAGCTACCAGCCTGCATAAACCCAATTTATTAGACATCCTGCATAGAAATTACAGCTACCAGCCTGCATAAACCCAATTTATTAGACTTCCTGCATAGAAATTACAGCTAACAGCCTGTACACAACCGATTTACCGGGCAACCTACATAAGAATTACAGTAGTCGATATATTGGACATCCTGCATAGAAATTACAGCTACCAGCTTGCATAAACCCAATTTATTGGACATCCTGCATCGAAATTACAGCTACCAGACTGTACGCAGTTGATTTACAAGGCAACCTACATATGAATTACAGCAGCAGATTTATTGGACATCATGCATAGACATTACAGCTAAAACTATATAAAGCCGATTTAATAGCCATCCTGCGATAAAATTAAGGCTGACACACTGTACAAAGCAGATTCACTATTCCGCTTAGGAATTACAGCCACCAGACTGTACGAAAGCGATTCACTGATCACTCCGATTGGGAATTACAACCACCAGACTGTACAAAATCGTTTCACTGACTGCTTAGGAATTATAGCCACCAGACTGTACAAAACCAATTCACTGGCCATTCCGGTTAGGAATTACAGCCACCAGAGTACAAAACCAATTCACTGACCATTATGCTTAGGAATTACAACCACCAGACTGTACAAAGCCGATTCAATGCCCTTACATTACGCGTAAGAATTATTTCTACTCGAGTGTACAAAGCGGTCGTATCATCCCTTCTTGTAGCCTACCCTCGGTATTAGAGAATGTTAATTGCAAACAGATCCGTGTGGGGTGACAAATCAAAGCCGTTACAACCAGGCAACTCCTCTTGAGAGGAGTCATGACTTACTTGCAAGATGTATATATATTTCGTTCAAACGAAATTTGAGGAATTGTTTCAGACGAAGTTTGGTATTTAACGTTATGTTTCTTATTGAAACAAAATCAGGCGTATTTTTGGACTTTGCAAAATTCGAAAAACATTTTTTTTAATTTTACAATTTATAAGTTTAAACGACCTTGTGTCCTATGAGAAACATATCGTTGAATACCATACCCTAACTTTAAAAAACAAGTAGATTAAAACATGCACCTTATAATGTAAGGTTTTGGATGGTGGCTCATTATCGACAAGCTTGTAAACGTTCTCTATTCTTAAGGGGGGAGTACCCCCGAACTCATTTGATACCCCCAGGGCAATCGTATGCCCCCTCCGAACAAAACTTGTAACTCCGCCCATGGTCTGAGTCAGAGAAAAATAAACAGCAGGGGAGTTGAGAAACAAGAATTAGTATCTGAGCCAATAGCAGCAAAGGTTTGGCACCAGAACTGGCAAAATGCAACATTGTATATGAAAACAAATTTCAGCAAACGCTCAAAACATGTTTGAAAATGTTTCTGATGTTGACAAAACCCCCCAGAAGTGCATCAGCCAAGTGCTCGCTTGTTGTGCTGCAATTGTTCGTGTTGCAATTAATTAAACACAGTTAAGTATTTCGTTCTCATTTATCGAAGTCTGTGAAATGTACAAATGGAAGACGTCCAAGATTAAAATCTTTGGTAGTTTCGGAGAAAAACAACATTTTGGGAAGAAGGGACTGCAAAGAAACATTTTATGATTAATTGATTCAATTTAAAACATATTCAACGCAATTTGACACATTTTAGACTAAAAGTGTCGGCTATAAATAATTCCTTGTCTCGTTTTTATTTTCAATTGGACGAGATTTAAATTGGAAAAAACACGTTTTTTAATAAAAGTATTTATTTAAACTGAAAGACTGTGCCCACGCAGTAACTCAGTTCTACGCCCACCGAGCCCTCACCCTTATCATGTTGTGGCGTGGGAGGTTACGCTAGCAAGAATATTGGAACGGACTCCACACTACGTCACTACGGCGGAACGCTCACGTCAATACGCGCCTGCAGGGACGCGCGACGCAAGGAAACCTTACGCTTCCAGGGAGAATAATATAACAACCAAGTGCAAAGGGCGTGACTTTTCTACACAAACACCTTTAAAAACAAGTAATTTACAGTATCATAAATAAAATCGTAGTAAAAAACATAAATCGATAAATATTATACCAGACAAAATCATACGCATACACAATCAAACACATAATACACGGGAGAACGTAAGAATACATAGATAATAAAATAAAAATATGATGTAATAAAGATTTAATTAATTGGCAAAACAGTAAGAGTGGGACATAATAAAGATGAGAAAAATAGGTAGGAATAAGGAGAGTACACAATGTTTAATAAGTAATGTGTGAAGAAACCTATAACAAGCAAGAAACGCATAACACGCAAGAAACCTAAAACAAGCAAGAAACCTTTAACGAACAAGAAACCTATAACAAGCAAGAAACCTATAGCAAGCAAGAAACGCATAACAAGCAAGAAACCTATAACAAGCAAGGAACGCATGACAAGCAAAAACCCTATAACAAGCAAGAAACCTATATCAAGCAAGAAACGCATAACAAGCAAGAAACCTGTACGAGCAAGAAACCTATAACAAGCAAGAAACGCATGACAAGCAAAACCCCCTATAACAAGCAAGAAACCTATATCAAGCAAGAAACGCATGACAAGAAGAAGCCTATAACAAGCAAGAAACCTATAGTAAGCAAGAAACCTATAACAAGCAAGAAACCTATAACAAGCAAGAAACGCATGACAAGCAAAACCCCTATAACAAGCAAGAAACCTATACAATATCACCTCCAGTTAACTTACCGGAGTCACGATGAGGTTACAGATTACATCCACCATACACGTATAAAGATAGGGTAGATTACTGTTAAAATTACAAAGGGACCAAAAGCTCTTTTGGTAGTGGGTGTAGGACTACTTACAACTAGTGTTACAATGAAAATATTGGAAAACACCCAATACGACAAAAATTACTGATAAAACAAGTTAATTAAGATTAAACTCTTATGTACATTTCGATGACCGTATTCATCGTCTTATTATAAAAATACGATCTAGAAACAGTAAGTTACAAACCGACTGACCTTCTAGAACAGTGGCTCTCAACCTTTTTCATTTTAAGTACCCTTAAAACAGTTTTACCAATGACAAGTACCCTTAAAACAGTTTTACCAATGACAAGTACCCCCTATTCCTATAAGTGGTTCAAACAAAGAGTAGTTGGCCTGACTGGCTTGTAAGAAATGGTGGAGCGGGGGCAAAACGACTGTGATATTTTTGTAGGGGGGAACACGACATCGAGTTCCCTGAAGGTTTCTTATCATCAAATCATAAAAGTATTCCTGCATTTGTATTGTTCACCTAAATCTGAAATGGACGTTTCCCACCGCTATTATATTCTGTGCTTTAATCGCACACAATCATACAAGCTCCACGCAATTTCTGATCAACAACACATCAACTATCTCGTCAACTACTAGTGTAACCTCGTATTTGTTTCAAATCTAAGGTGTGAAATATTGATGTCCACATTATTGGTATTATTTTCCCATACCCCCCACAGGCTTCTACGTACCCCTCTGGGAGTACGTGTACCACAGGTTGGGAACCGCTATTCTAGAATGTAAGTCTAGTTTGTAACTTATTGTTTATTAGATCGTATTTTTGTAATAAGACCCTCTGATGATGATAACATGGTCATCGAAATGTAAGAGTTTAATCTTAGGTAACTTGTTTTACCAGTTGCTTTTTTGATATTGGGGTCGTTCCAACATTTTCATTGTAGTATATTGCACCACTGTGCTCCTGATATTGTATACAACTAGCTTGGCAAGATGGTTTAAATGAAATATACCTACTATCTACCGGCACTACAGAGAAATGTGTACCCTTCTACATGCGGGTAACAGAGTGTGGTAACGTGTTACGTCAGTGTTGTGAGTATTGTTTAATTGCGGTACTGCAAGGGACAGGAAACCTTTTGCAGTAGTCGTGACTATATCTTACGCAGTGACGCTTAGGTCACTCCCGGAACTGTCCGGCTCACCGACCCTAAACTTCACCCCGTCATTCAAGTCGATTCCTTAGTCATCTACTGCTAAAAAAAAAAAAATATTTGATTATAACGTTTCAATATCATTTTAATGTTATTATAGCCAAAGGAAACTGAAATATATGGAATGAATACTGTATATTATTGTTTTATTTGCCAAATAGTAATATTTTTTATAGATTTGTATTTATTATTAAAACCTATAAAGTGTTTGCTAAATATAAAATTACTAATAAATATTTAAACAAACAAAAAGAAATTCTTGAACATCTATGTAACTTCACTGCATCCTGTACTTATAACAAAGGACCAGACTATTTATCAACATATAGTTTATAAAGTCATTTTTTTCTTTTAATACGCGATGGTTAACATCTAAATGAGGTTATGTCGGCTTTGCTTCATAAACTCCCTTATAAAGTAACACTTGTATCTGCTCATGAAAAATATTAAATGCTTTTATAATGGCGACATAATTATAAAAAATAGTTCAAGTAAAGAACGGAGTCTTATTTAAACCTGTGGTAAATCATTGATCCTGTATTGTAAATTAGATTGTAAAGCAGATACAATTTATGTAATTTGTGCAATTTTCTTGGTAATTTCATGTGGTTTGCATAAAAATTTAATTAAATAGTTGTGAAATGTTGAATAAAAAAAAAAATTGCCAACATTTAGCCAATAGGTGACTTGAAACTAGAACTCTAAATATGAAATTTCGTAAATTACACAAATTATGTAATTCGTGTAATTTTCTTCCGAATTTTACAGATTTCAAAAAAATTTAAATGGTTGTAAAAAATTGAATTAAAAAGAAATATTGTCAATATTTAGCCAGTGGGTGACTTAAAACTAGATCTCTAAATATGAAATTTCGTAAATTACACAAATTATGTAACTAGTGTAATTTTCTTTGTAATTTCATGTAAATAGCAGAAACACTTTAATGATTGTAAAAAGTTGAATAAAAAAGTAACATTGCCAATATTTTGGCCAGTAGGTCCCTTAGAACTTGACCGCTAAATATGTAATTTTGTAAACTACACAAATTACGTAATTTGTGAATTTTTTTTGAAATTTTATGTAGGTTGGAAAAACATCTAAATAGCTGTGAAAAGTTAAATAAAAAAAGAAATGTTGCTAATATATTGGTCAGTAGGTGACTCGGAATTTCATCTTCAAATAAATCTTGTAAATTACACAAATTATATTATTTGTGCAATTTTCTTTGGAGTTGTATGGATACAAAAACATTTAAATTGTTGTAAAAAGTTAAATAAAAAAAGCAATACTGCCAATAATTTGACCAGTAGGTGACTTAGAACTAGATCTCTAAATAAAGTGCGTGTTTAAGGGTGGGAAGACGAGCAACGTTCACCCTGCTGTGTCTCTGATGAAGGGGAAAAGAGAAGCAATCTGTGTAAATCTATTGCCTCCTTCCAGTATTGAACCCAACACCACTTGTTAGTCACGAAAGGACACAGACCAGCTAAATGATTTTCTAAAAGCTTGTGTTCATTGCCTTGAGCGAGTAAATATTCACAAAAACTAACGCCAATGTTGCCATTTTACTGGAATCGCGTGCAAGTGGCAAACGGCAAACACTGTAGTGTAGGCGCTCGGCTGGCGCGGCAGGTACAGGCAACTGTGTCGTTACAGTTTGGGTAACGGGGGCACGAGGCTCGGAACGGTACCACAAGTCGACCAAGACGGTACCTACCGAGTACTGTTAGCAGAACCGTCGCCGTTGCGCTTCTCTCTGCGTCCATTCCCAAAACGCACACCTTCTGTTGTTCCTTTAACTAAATACAGATGTGTACCTGTGTGACCTGAATAAACATCGCCTATTAAGCAAATAACGCGTCGCGTTGCAAAATAACCTACATTCATAACAATAACAGTTTTTTGTTCGTTATTCTAAATGAGGATTTGTATATGTAAACTGTTTGGAATTAAGGTTGAACCATTTGTGCAAGCATATAGTACAATATGCCACAGTAGATATGTTTTTACAGTTTAAAAAACATTAATTTTTGCCGATCTTTAAAAAAGCCCCTCTCAGTCTCTAACTGAAGCCCCCCTTCAGAGATTTTACTAAACAAGTATAGTAGAGTCGATATCCGAATTATTTAGGACTAGAGGGCGTTCGGACAAACATATTGTTTATATAAGACGTAAACTACAGTTTAGGTTTTAGAAAACATTTAGGGTGTACTATTGACCTGTACGTACAGTACCTTACATCCTGTTACTGAAATACCACAACCTATTTGTTATTAGATAAAGGGACGGGCTGCTACATAATTGCATGGACCTATGTGTAATAATGTATAGGCCTATAGTATACATAAACTTTAAAATTTACATGTAGGCCTACATGTACTACAGTACAGCGGCGCACCCAGAATTTCGTTAAGGGGGGCCAAGGACATCAACAACAGGGGGGACATCAACTCTGTTGCAATATTCCCCCAAATCAGTCGTTACATTATTACATAATTTTTTTTCGTTTGTTCACAAACTCAACAACTGTGTATAAGGGATATTCCTGAAGCTTTTCATTATTAATGCATTTAAATATGATTAACATTTTAAATTGCTAATTAACTATTGCTCCTAATACTTCACCCACAAATAAAACTAAACAAAAACGTATTAATAACACTTATTTATTGTTAAATCTTGATAGTTAAATTTATATACGGCGCATGCGCACTAAACATTTTCCAGTGAAGGATGGTATGTAATTTCTTTTTTTATGAGGCCATCTCTTCTGTGCTCCACTGCTACAGTATTTACGTACAATCGTACTGCCACTGCAAAAGAATATAAAGAAGTAATTGTTACATAGCCTAGGTTCCTAACAGGTGATCCTTGGGTGTCCGTGATATGTCACTGAAATTTAAATATTTTCCAATTAAATTAAAACATGTTCGCTGCGGCCATATCCGTAACTATGTGCATCATGAAAAGTAAATATATGAATCGGCTTGATATGTAGTATGTTTTCAGAGTAAATGTGTCAAGTATGGAAGCTAACATTTCTAAAATCATGAACTCAAAGGACAGATTCACTGAAATTATTGTTAAAACGAGAGTAATTGCAATTTCATTCTATAATAATTTTGAGTTAATAATATTATTATTGCTTATACTTATTTTTAATAAATATATTCTTATTATATTTTTATTCAATAGATTTTCTCTGTCTATCGCAATTAAAACAGCTTGTGATGCTTGTTTTACTTCACTAATTCCTTGTTCCAAAAAAAATATTATTATAAATAAATTTAATGAATTTCGCCTGGACCTACAAACTTTAACATGTTGATAGTTTTACTTTTTGTAACTTAAGAAAAAACCCCTTCTTGAATGTATTTGTAATAAACTTGTGGTAGCATCAAATTTAATTTCTATATATAAGAACAGTTTCCACCTTAAAGTAAATGGATAGATAAACCATAAATTACTTACTAATAACTATTATAACTTAAGTTATTTTACGTGTAATCTACAATTTAAGTTAAGGAATGTAAGGGGTCCTTGTCAAAATAGCGACCGATGAAAATAAAGGGGGTCGTTGAAAATAATTTGTTGGGAACCGCTGGCTTAGGAAATGTTCCACTAACGCCCACCACTCACCTTTGTACCCTATTATCGTGTGTCTACTATATAAATATTTTCTTTCGGTCTATTTTCCATGTTCGGATAATTGACCCTCGGATAATCGACGCCCGACTGTGACTGAATAATGCAAAACCTCCTCGTTTAATACAAATAATATAATCTTCTTTTATTTGCTTAAAATAGTAATTAAAAATTCCAGGGGACCAAAGTTTTAACCAAAACAAACTAGCTTTTACCATCTCAAGTATATTCAAATGTTTCTAAGGATATTTTGAAAACATTTTTGAAAGGAAAACTCAAAGCTCACATTTTATTGGTAAAACTACGTAGGGACGTTGTCATCTAACGTAAACTCATTGCAATAATAGTTTTTCTTCGTTATTCTCACACGAAAATTTGTGGATGAAAACTGTCATGATTGAAATTAAAGTCAATTCATTTTCCCAAAGAGTACAATAAGTCGGAGTGAAACGTTTTATGGGTAAAAAATCCAGGAATTTGTGTTCCCGTTTCTGAAACAATCACAAGCTCGATGTCTCTAAACCAAGCCTACTGCTTTCAAATAAAGCAAATACGTATTAATTTTTTAATGAGTTAACTAAAAAATATTAAACTTATTAGCTCAATAGAATATAAGCTCCGTTTCCAATGGTCTAAAGTTTAGAAAATTAATAACAAACAAAATAGAATTTTAAGCCAAGCTTTACCATCCATCAAAGAAAGTTAAAATATTTTTCAAGAGAAACTTGAGATGTACGCATATTAGAAACTAACTTACTAAAATAATACTAAGCTAAAATGTTCTGCCAAAATTATGTATACAGCTTAAATCAATTATAGTGCGGACAACGTAACCGTGCACTTGACCTTGATAAATCGCAGTAGGTGAGACGGGAGGTAGGTAGATGGTCCGGTATAAGTACTTTTTCTAAAAACAAAATAAGGACTGTCAAAACACTAATTTGCATTAGATAAATCATCTTCAATATGATATAATAAATATTCTGGGAATATGTGTAGACATATCGAATGTAGAAGCTGCTGATGCATCGAACATTCTCAAGATGCAATAAGTTTTCAGAAGTGGTAGTACACGCAAGGCCAAGCGCACGTTTACGTGGTCCGTACTACACACTCAGAATCTAAAAAAAATTCGTAAATTCCTCAAAACTACAAAATGTTGGAAATAGCCTTTCCTCTCTGCGTTCCTTAATAATACGCTGTAAGCGTGTTGTAAGTTGTTTCAATATATAAATAATTAATAATACATTTTAGAAAAACTACATTTACGTACAATTAACTACAAATAGTGTTAAAACTATTAAACATGAAATGTTTACCTAAAAAATAATACTCAAACATTTCTAACCACAAATATTTTTAATAATATTAATATTTGTGGTTAGAGGTTTTTGAATATTATTTATTATTGTTAAACCATAGTTTATTCAGATATATAGGGAATATTTACCTGCTTACAATTTGTTACATAATACCCTTAAAACTGTTAATTCCCCATTTGTGGACATTACAAGACATTATTAGCGTTTCCTCCTAACAATAGACAGGCGGGGAGCGCTTTCCTCCCTCAATAAAACTCACCCCCAAACTTTCACCTGTCCGATTTTAAAATCACAATCTACTTGATCCTCAGGACAAAGCTTATTATTGTGAAGACGAAATTTTCGAAAAACCTACCCTCTGTCAGAATGGGGAAGATTGGACTCGTAACAGTACTTGGGGCGAGGGTGTGCACAAAAACCCAGGTAGCGGGTGTACAGGTGCACATTAGGTTCTGTAAGGACTGTTTTTACATTCCTGTAAGAAACCGTGCACTATTCACTGCCGGTGCCGGTGCGTAGGTGAGCCTGACCTCTCATTAGTAAACAAAATGGCCGACAAGAATGTTTTCACAAATTCTTCATTTCAACAAATATTTCAAGGAACTCAATCGTGCTATACGGGGGACTTAGATGCAAACAAGCAAATTACCTCTTGCAGATCAGAGTCCCATAAAGGGACACAGATAACTTCTCCGCAGGGAATCGCAGACATATATGTGTTAGGTAAATCTGTGAATCGTTCAGTGGTTAAAACAGATCTTTCTAATATTTTTATGGTTGGCTATTACGTCGTCATCAAAGACACTCTATTGTGAACATTTTCAGTTAACATTTGTTATCTGAACACAAACGGAAAATCTGTTACAAAACCAGAACTACACTGAAACTAACTAAAATATTATTTTATACTCATTGTGCCTAAATTTGAAGAAAAAATAGCAATTGTTTCCCAAAGTAACCGACAATGCACCTTATCCAATACTCCTAATTAGATTCTAATTTTGAAGGAAATCCACAACCACGGTAAATTTATACGAGTATATAAAAACATGTAATAATGAAAAAATATTTATGCCAGGCCATTGGAATTCATTATTGAATATCGATTTTCCCTTTTTCATCTAAAGCAAGTAATATAAACAAAAATTGTTCAAAGTCAATTCCTAAACAGGTCAACATAGAAGAATTTTATTTCAGTTACTTTTTATTGAATATTTACAATTAATATAAATAAAGTAATATAACCTATGCTTTAAAACAGCTGTTCTACCACATAACCTATAACATAAAATCAGCTGTTTTATGAAATGATATCCTATCACTTATTTTAATACAAATGGGACGAATATGGGACTTTGCCCCTTTTGTGAAAAGATTTTCTCTCATATAAAAATAAATATATTAATTTAATTATATTTAGTTGTTGAACTAATATTTGAAAATATGTATTAACATTTAATTGTGAAACACTACAAGTTAAAAAAAAAATTATTTGAACTTTGGTGGGTGAATAAAACTATTTTATTAACAATTGAAAATTTGAACAAGATTTATATAAAGAGAGTGTGAACTAATAGAAGGAATTGAAAAATTTTCATATGTGTGGAATAAACATAAAAAATTATTACAAATAAATTTGTAACAGCAGTCAAATAATTGTATATTGCTAATAGGTTTTTATTTTTGTATAGATATTTTATCATTTTTTCATTATTTGTCGGACTGTTATTGTTTGTAGTCACCCCCACACACACATACTAACCAAGTAGGGACTGGAGTAACAGCTTTCCACCAGAAGACATATTGTTACCGAGGCCTTATTGTAAAATTTCAACCTGAGATAAGTTTCCAAATACAGTTCGACAATTAAACGAGTCTCAAGCGGATCTTTCCACACGTCCGTCACCTCTCCAACAACGAGAGCAGTCGCAACCGGTTTCGGCGACGGGACGTATTATCACTGAAAAAAGCACCGATCACGAGGTCTCTTTGGGCAATGACTTGCTGAGCTATCAAACATAAACCTGGAAGCTAGTCATAAAATACTTGCCGTCCGCGAGCGTTGCAAAGCATTTCGAAAAACATGCATAAGCGGTAATGTTGCTGTCTTGGAAAAACATTCATAAGCGGCAATGTTGCTATCTTGAAAAAACATGCATAAGCGGTAATGTTGCTATCTTAAAATCCTAAACGTATTAAACGCGCACTACCAACCGTCTTCTACCCAAACCAACTTGACTCTTTAATTATTGAATGACCCTCGTACAAAGAAAGTCAAGTTTCAACTCCGTATATTCTACAAGTGAAACCTGATACCAACACGAGCCCTTGCCTGGCGTCACAACTCCCCACACGCAGAGCTCAATCAAGTTAATGAAAGGAGATGGATATTCTAGTGAGGACAAAGATCAGATTATGCATAGAAACAAGTCATTTAATCACTAGAAGAACTCTTAGGCGATATTTTGAATTTAATCTGTGGCAATTAATGGAAAATATTAAGAGGCTGAAGTACTCGCGACAAAGCTTATTAGGTATCGTAACCCTTGAAAGAATCACAAAACTGTAAACCTTCCTTCCAGGAGGCATTGAAAAGTGGAGTATTTCTTGCTTTGGAGTATTCTTTAACAAGAAGCGATAACTCTTTCAATTAAAGCCAATAAAACACATCTGCATAAGAAAATATTTCCGCAGGTGTGAGAGATCAAGCACGCCTGAACTAAGGGGTAATGTGCAAGAAGTTTTTTTTAGAACGGGATAAAGAGCGTTTGTATTGCATGGATTAGCCGCAAGTAGATTCGAATCAAAGAATTTTGCAGGAAACTTAGGAAAAGAAAGCTAGATAATGGAACACATTATGATGAATAGCTATCACATTTTTCGAAAACATCTGCTCTTCCTTCACTTCTAGAATGTAATGGAACGAGCTGCAGAAAACATATTGATACATAGGCTCTATGGACGTTCGAATACGGGTACTACGAGCCGATAATAGTACCTACTCCGAGCCCATATTCAGAATACACATTACCTATCCTTCCGTGAAAGAGTTTGAAGAACGAAAGTTATCAAAAAGTGTAAGGTAGGACTAAGAGGCGTCTATTATTCAACGTGTGAAACAATGTCCTCCCGAATATCTAAATCTCATGAGAAACTATCGTAGATCCAAAACTGAAATTATACTTTGTGGTACGACCTCTGGTATGAATATGTAAGAGCACGAAACCTTCTCTGTAAGGCCTGGGCAGGAGGTCTACGTACCCCTGGACGAGACGAGTGCTCCAATTTAGAACAGTTTCAACAGTTTTTTCGACCAGTAGAACATTCCTAACATCCCGACAACAAGTAGAAGTGAACTCTTACATTTGCCACATCAGCCTATCAGTCATCAGCGTATTAATTCATTTCTAAAAACACGTGAATAACTTTACCATGAAGTTATGCAGATAATTTAGCTTAAAATAATTTAAAACTCTGAAATAAACCACAGCTTTAAATTCCTTTTACACATAGTTCTACCTGCTTCCTCATAGCACACCCTTCATTTCAAACAAAAATATCTTCAAACTTCCATCCCTTCTGCTTTCCGTTTTGTCTCTATGTATGATCCATTCTCTTTATTGTTTCTAGCTGTACTTTGCTTCCGTTTCATAAAAATACCAACACTAACTTGCTTCTTAGACAACTGTATTTTCTTTTAATCATGTCTTTTCCTCCTCTTTTATTTTAAAATTAAAAAGGTATTAGAAAGTTAATACGAAGGGGCGATCACTACTATTGCCAAATCCTGCATTTACATCGCTGTCGTTTCTTCTTTGTTATTATAGCAACCACCAGTCCTTGGTTGGACAAAATCTGTGAGCAATTATCTGTTTCACTCGAGCTGTCAAAATACCTTCCTACTCTTAATCTTAACCCTGCGTTCAGTATTTTCTGTTTCAACGGTTTTTTAACCAGAAATGGTAATTCGATTTGAAACAAATCTCATCCGTACGTCCCAGATAAGATTTTTATTAAGATTTAAAATCTACTACAAATACTGGCTCCTCGCTTATTAAAATAAATCTGAGACGCTGTATTACAATTAGCCGAACGTAGATGCAATTTTGAAGAGAAGGGCGAAAGGTAATCTGGACCCTTTGGTTGCCATGACAACGGGCTTTATAAACCCTCCAACCAGATTAAACCGGATGAAAACGTTTCTCTCAGGCAAAAACCATTTAGCTGCCCCAGATTATTTATCTGCGAGTACGTATGCAGGTTTCATTGCGTCCTCTCTGACACCGAAACCTATTTGCTTTCGCTTTATAAATCTTAATTAATTTTTTGACGCATAAATCGGTTAAACTGTCGGCAACCTAGAAGTTTAGAGAACAGAACGTCCTGACATTTTAGTCTCTTGTTCTTGCAAATTTTTAACATGTTCATTGCTCATAACGTCACTTTTTCTTATTTTGACGATATTTAATCTCCCGTCGTTGATTACCCTGAAATTGCTGTAAAGGTAATGCCATGGACGTTATGTTGTGAAAAGTTAATGGTGTTAAATTAAGTTACTTTAGTTTTATAATTAATGTTATTTTTTCAGAAACACAACTATATGCTAATAATCGGCACTTATTGCTACAAATTATATATTTTACAAATCTCTCATTTTTTAAAAACTACAAATACATTCTTTATAAAAAGTGAACATTTTACTACCCTGTCATCAACAGTAGATACTTAGGTTACAGATCCACTCAAGTTCAAATACTTTTTTTAAAACTTGTAGTGGATGACAACTGATGTTAATTCAAATATTAATTCATTCTTTAAATTTTATTGATGTTAATTTGTCCCATTTGGCTTAAAATAAGTGATAACATATGATTTCATAAAACAGCTGACTTTATGTTACAGGTTATGTCGTAGAACAGCTGTTTAAACGCATAGGCTATGTTATTCTAATTATATTAATTATACTTAATTAATTGTACTTTAAGGCACTTGGACTTAAAAACCTACGTAACTTAATAATTTAACGCAATCCTTCCTCTGACATTGTTCTCTGTGCGTTTGACGTCATTAGCTGTACTTTTCGAAAATGCAACAGTTTTACCGGTTACTATAACAAACCTAATTGTTTATGTAACCTCATAAAGTTCCCCGCTTCTTTCAGGCTTTGTCGTTAGAAATTCAAGCATTCTTCAAACCATACAGTTCTGTAAGCAGTTACGAAATGCCAGACGCGCAGAATATTACAGCCCGTAACAGTAAAAAGTCGGCTTGCATAACCTCAAAAATAATTGGGAGATACTAAACGAATGTAGAGCGAGCGCGCGAGGCCCGTTACTTACGAGACACGCTATCTTTGTAGCCTGGTATCTGTCTGTAACTAGACACAGCTGTGCTGCTGTCATGGACGCTAATTTTGGAATGTATCGCAGATATTTTCACACCCACTAGGATTCAATACAGTAACCTGTTACAGGGAACTTAGATGTGTGGTTTTTTACTAACAAGAGTAGATTTTTGTACAAACTTCTAAGCTAAAATCAAGGTCATGGACGAACTTTTATACAAAATACCCTGTATAACAGATCGAACAATAAAGTTACTGAATATATAAAAGATCGATAATTTTTAAAACTATCGATATTTTTGAACCGTTAGTTTCCTCCGAAACAAACGTAACGTCCTCTAGGTATTGCGGTTGTTCACGAAACGGATCAAATTGTAGAAATGCAAGACATATTACTTCCACTCAGGACGTGACTTTTTCCATGTGAACATCCCCTGCCCCTGTGAAATAACTCTCAAGAGAGCGCAACCCTACATACATTCCTATCATAAACTCTCACATCCCTGTTATGCTTAGGGACGTACCGGCAGAAAGTCTACCCAGGGGAGTTATAGGCGATTCTGACCCTCACTCAAGTTTCACAACACGGAATTTCTTTAATTCACGCCAGTACCTTTAAATCACTTTCAAATTAATAGGTAAAATTTTATAAGCTGGCACTTGGGGAACGCGGGCCTTGGCTAGAGGCCGAGGAGGAGGGGAGGGTGGAGGTGCTCCCAGGTCATTTTCAAAAACATCAATCCTTGAACTTCCGGTGACAGGGTTGACTCTCATTTTGTTACTTATTATTGTTTAGTGAAAATAACAACTAAAAATAGGTTGTTCACGGCAACGTACTAATAGGATTGTCTAACTGCTGGACCTGGTAGGACGAGATTTATGCCCCCGATGAGGGGATGAAGACAGTGCCTGATGTTTTGTAGATGACGAATACACTATTTCGAATTTCTACTCAAGAGCCAAGCGCCAGCTTATAAAATTCAACCTATATCTCACAGATATCTTGAGCTTTATACCTCACAACGCAAGTAAAATTCTCACCGGTCGACTGCAAGAAAGCGACCGCCCATGAGGATATCATTGTCATTTCCTCAGTCCGACCTAATCCCCGAACATTTCTTTTTCTTCTTCTTATAAGGAGCGTAAAGAAAGACCCCGACGCGTCTAAATGACCCCGACAGAGAGTAGGTCCACTTCTAATACGCGGCGCTACACACGTGATACCACGATCCCCCTTACATCCCCTACCAAGGGTTTTATATCTAACTTAATCCTCAAAAAAAATCCTAATCTTTCTAAGCAAAATAACCAAACTAGCTGATCACTTATAACACAAACCAAATACAGTAAACTCCCGATTATCCGTGGAATAGGGTGGCCCGGCAACGCCGGTTAACGAATTCCCCAGATAATCCGCTATGAACAAAGAATACGCAAAACGATCGATAATTGATTATTATACCATAAGTTACACAAATAATGACCCCGGTTAATGCAATTCACAAATAATCTTCAGAGGACAAAATAAATACAGAAAATAATTTAAAATGTCGATGTATTTGACGGATTATAACATGTAAATTTATATGTCTAACTATTTACAATACGTACATAATTATATGTCAAAAGTAAGTATGTATGTACATATGTAATTTCCCTTACACATAATACTTTCACTTTTTAACAAAAAAATCTGTTAACTTTCGTCTGTTTTTTGTGAGCATTGATTTAGCTTTAATGTGCGATCCAAGTTTCTTGAGAACCATTTTGCCGCACAGTGTCTACTTGTGTCACAAAGCCATAAAGATCGATAATGTATATCACAGACATGGAAAATGCATATGTCACGTCCTAGACTATATATAGCTGAGATTAGCTGACATTTGTTTACAATCTTATGATACACAGGTTTTCGGGCGTCCAAGCATTTTGTCATTGTCTCTTATATACAGTAGTCTGATCGCCCCTTTTATTTCGCTGGCCCGCGTCGGGATGCTTCCCTTTCAATGTAAAAATTAGTACGTACATATTAGCTGACATTTGTTTACAATCTTATGATACACAGGTTTTCGGGCGTCCAAGAATTTTGTCATTGTCTCTTATATACAGTAGTCTGATCGCCCCCTTTTATTTCGCTGGCCCGCGTCGGGATGCTTCCCTTTCAATGTAAAAATTAGTACGTACATGTTTACATATCTATTCCCTTCATCTTAACTTCTTTTAAGCCTTATACGAGTATTTACGTCGTAATTCACCGTTTGGAAATTTAAACACTTGAATCTGATTGGAATAAAAATTGGATATTTGTAAAACAATGGCAGACCCCGGATAATCCGCAAACCGGTTAATCCGCCCACGGATAATCGGGAGTTTACTGTAAATAGAAAACTTTGAAGTAAATTTCTACAGAGGTCGATAAAAATTTTTTTGTATTAAATAATTACAATTATTATAAATAAAGTAACATAGAATATACGTTCAAAACGGCTGTTCAGCTACATAACCTATAACATAAATCAGCTGTTTTATGAAATCATATGTTATAACTCGCTTCAAGCCAAATGGGACGAAATAACTATAATGCATACCTTGCCCCTTTTATAAAACGTTTTTCTCCAATATGTAACCAAAATTAAGTATTGAATTTAATTAATTAATTTATTTATTATTATTTTCAAACATGAAATGTCATCTACTACGAGTTTTAAAAAGGGTATTTGAACTTGTACGGATGAATAAAAAGTATTTTATTAACGATTAAAAATTTGAACAAGATATATATAAGGAGAGTGTGAACTAATAGAATGAACTAAAAAATCATGCGTTATAGATTAAATCGTAATTAATATTATAGCTAATAATAAGTATAGGCTATTGCCATTCCTATTTTAGTTAACCCTACTACAAAGCTGATGGGTTTCACACCATCTCCATCTTCTCAAACTACTATTATATATACACAAGAAATTATACAACTTTAATCTCAAACGTGTTTCAATGAGATTACGTCATCATCAGTGATTATATCACAAACACATAACACTAATTAATCACTTTAACATTAGTTTATGACTATCCGAACTTTAAATTTGTAAAAACGTACTGGGACAGAACGTTTTCGATCACTATGTGACGATTTTCATCAGTGTCTTCTGCTTGGAATAGTTGGGTTAAGCGGTGACGCTTTTAAAGACAGGTTTCCGATAGTATCAAAGAGTACCTGTATGTGTGATACTGTTGTAATGGGTTTATTTGTTTAATATGTTTGCACTTTGTGTTTTTGTATGTTTGTAAATTTCAAATTGTTCTAGTATGTTGAGATGTGGTCCTTTTTTATTGATGTGTAAAATTTCTAGGTTATGGTAAATGTCTGTGTATTTATGTCCTGTTTCTTTTATGTAATTGTAAAAGGCTGAGTTGGTGTTCTGTTTGTGTTACTCGACTCTTTGTTTAAAGCCGCGACCTGTTTGCCCAATTTAGAATTTGTGGCACTTGTTGAAGTTTATTTGCAAACACCTGATGCTTGTAGTTTATCTCTGTTGTTGGTGTTTTGTTGTATTTTGTATTGTTATTAGTTTTGTATGCTATTTTGTATCCTGTTTTTTAAAATTTATGGGCTATTTTATTTGATGCTCTGTTTATGTATGGTAATGTGATGTATTTGTTTTCCTGTCTGTAGTGTTAATTTTAGTGTTTTTGTATTTTGTGTTATAATTTGTCTATTATTGTGGTGAACATAACACTAGTTAAAGAAATGGAACATAACCTATAATATTTTAACAAAACTTCAATATTTTATATTGGTTTACCATTGTATATTTAAATAGTGCGACAGAAAGAATCTAAAGGCGATCACAACGGGCGTGACGGTCTGGCAAGTAGAAAGAACTGAACACTGTTGCTGATATTAGCTCAGTGTCTAGTCACGTCTGAAAAACAGACATCGGCTACTATTTAAGCAAATCACTGTTTAAACGCGAGACTGTACTTTGTATCTCGGCACGAAGTCGCGCTCGCTCGTCCCCGTTATGTTTCCGCGGGTTTCTTCTGCCGTTACATTTCTTACTATCTCTCGTGAAGCGATACTCGTTCGTTCGTGTCAATACACTGGTAAATTACCTATACATCGACTATACCGTTTACTTGCAACGTCATAACCTTTTTTGGATTTTAGTAACCATGTATATATGTATATATGTATGTATGTATATATATATATATATATATATATATATATATATATATATATATATATATATTTGTGTGTATGGGTGTGAATGTGTGTGTGTGTGAACCTTTCTGTAAATTTAATCTAATAGTTTTTACTATCAACCTGTTAAAGCAATACTGTCTTTTAAAATAATCTTTTATATTAAAACTGTCCCTACAAGACCGACCATTAGTTGTGCGTGGAAAATACTTTCTCGGCGTTTGTAAGCCAGGAACTAGGTCGGTTATGGTGTAAGCTCGGTTATGGTCCGGAATATATCACATTAGCTGGAGCTCTGAGCTTAATAAAACTATCTGTTGGTTTGGCGAGTACAAGATGCCAAGCACGTAATAAGATCATTTACGCCTAAAACAATAGGTGTGTGTGTGTGTGTGTGTGTGTGTGTGTGTGTGTGTGTGTGTGTGTGTGTGTGAACATGGGTAGTTTTACTTGAACAGTTTTAAAAACACAATGGAATAGAAACTAAAAGCATGTTAAGAAACAGAAATCTGTTGGGGTGGATTGTGGGGTCACCCACGCCAACCTTCTATGGCTCACTTCTCAGTCCAGCTCATATCTGACCCACGCACTGGGCTGGGTTCTACCATTGATTTTTATATTTAGTTTCTACACATTAAACATATTGTGCTATGCGACAGTGTTGAAAATTAGTTTGAATTTACTTCAACAGACGGAGCATCGCATTTGACCGAAGCTGAGATTTCATTTTGTCATTTAAGCGAGGAAATGTATTTATAAACAAAAACAACTGTAATCGTACGATTAGCCAACCCTGAACACGCAAGCATCTTGACAAGCGAGTAGCAAAAATGTTTAGCTTTGGTTGGATCTATATTTCCAACACCGATCTTCATGATTATTCTATCTTTCTTGACTACACACGAAACTATTATCAGAATATACAAAAGTGTTCTCTTGGTTTTACACTTCTTAAATTCTTTGAGCTTAAAACGCCTTCTTAAAACACAAATCGTAATAACCTAACCAAAATGTTTTCCTTAAATATTAATATACCATTATGCACATAACTCAAAGTTAGTATTCTCTCTTCTTGAAATGTAATTATATCAAGTACCTTTACCTAAAAAGCAATAAAAGTTGTCACAGTATTTATTAAGGGACGTGACTAACAATCGAATTTTTCGAAAAACTAAGTTAGTTGTAGCTTTTTAAGACTTATTTCCAACACAAAATTACATTTTGCAAATAAATTTATTCAATTCTTTTTATTAGTTCACACTTTCCGTATGTACGGCTTAATCCATTTACAATTGTTATTTAATGTTACAGGTTATGTGGTAGAACAGCTGTTTTAAGGCATAGGTTATGTTTCTTTATTTATATTAATTATAATTATTTAATAAAAAGTAACTAAAATTGCATAATTCTTTGTTCGTCTAAGTATGAATTGACTCTAAAAATGTTTTGTTTATATTACTTGTTTTTTGCTGTAGCTAAAGGCGACCAGGCGCCTACGAAGTATGGGAAATACAAGTAGGGACATAACACCCCCTTATACAAGATACAGCAGACATATTGTGGCATCGCTTGTGCAGGGTGGTGTATCTACTTGGTGAGCTACGAAAGCCCTGCACGTTACAATTTCTTGTAAGAAGGATAAGAAACCGCCAGGACTAAAGAAACGATATAGGTTATTATTGGGAAGGATGGGGAAGGTCGCTTACGTGAAGTGGATTTGCTCTTCGGGAAGAAAAGTCTACCTGCTATCCCAGAAATAAATATTAAAGCAATTCACCATCACAAAGTGGCAATTCTGTAAAAGCCAGTTCGCAGGTTGGTAAACCGTGGTGGTTTCTTCGAATGTATGGGAAATGAGACCAGTAAAATAAGCGACCATCACGGAATGTGTGAAATAAGCGCCCAAGCTTCCTCCACCCATTGCAGTTAAACTTGAAGGGAAACGAAGAAAGTGGATACAGCTATTGGAAAAACAATGAAGAAAATGATGACATAAAGGCTTGTCTCTGTACTCTCTCTTATCTTCAAATCCTGGATTTAGTTGACGATCATAAAAAAGAAAAACATACAAAAATATAGAAATAAATATAAACGTATGTAAATATTGTTTAAAAATATAAAACACTATGAAACATTACAAAAAATTATAAAAAATATAAATAAAAAAAAATCATAGACGAAGCTTTCATAAGGTTGATTTTAAACACGCCTAAATGATAGAATTGATTTATTATCATTTTGTCAGTTCAAAACCTTGTTGAAGTGTTATGAAAATCAGAAAACAATATTCAAACTCTCTTAGGAAGAGTGTGGGATACACAGAACATATATATATATATATATATATATATATATATATATATATATATATATCTGTTATGGTCGCTTATTTCACTTGTTGCTCATTTCAATGAAGATTAAGACTCTAGGCGCAGGTAGAAAACCCGTAATGCTCGCTTTTTTCGCGACACCCTTTTTTCATCAGATCACGTCTGCTTCAGATAAGCGACCTTGCTGCGTCCCTCAAACGCATTACCGCGAATGTATTGTTTTCAGGATTTAACTTCATCCCACCTATCATAGTTAGAAGGGGTAGACACTAGAGATAGATGATCGGCTTCAAGAGAGCGAAGGAGCGCCGAGTCAGGAAAAAGGAGTAACCACTCAACGTCTTGCACGTTACAACTCACTCATTGGGCCTAATTGTTGAGTCACAATAGGTTGATGCGGGATTCTAAGTTTCAGTCGACAGCAGCCTGAGAACAGCGCTCTTCCGAAACTTTGCGTTCACGTAATCAAGGACTGTGAACTGAACAGAGAATATATCTTGGAAAAACTTGTGTCGTAATTTCTCGATATCTTTATTTAACAAGTTCAAATATAGAAACAGGCTGATAACCATTTGAACTCGACCTTTGTTAGTATTAAAACAAAGACAGTTTTGTCTTCCATAAGAAACATGTGCACATAAGTTTAACGTTAGACAAAAAGAGGAATCACGAAGTTCTGCACAATTTTATAATTTAGAGCACAAATTCGATTATCCGAACTGATTCGGAGGGTGTTCGGATAATCAAATTGTTCGAATAACCAAATATAAAGCTATAGTTTAGGTTTTAGAAAACATTTAGAGTGTGTTCTTGAACAGTAGAGGATAAAGTCGATTATCCGAACTAATTCGGAGGGTGTTCGGGTGATCAAATTGTTCGAATATTTAAACACTTATTGAATATAAAGCTAAAGTTTACACCTTAGATACCTTTAGAGTGTACAGTACTTCACAACCAGATTTTGTAATACAACAAGCAATTAGTTACTAGACAAAGAGTAAGCCTGTACTACTGTATTCTAAATAAAATTAATATTAATAGGAGAATAAATAAAAAAAAACACTAAGACTCACACATATTCATCTATATAATTACATATACCCCTGTAAAAGAATGTGTAGGCCTACAGAACTATATTTTTTAAGTATACACATCACCTTTAAAATTTATATTACACGCACTAAAGTATTTATGTACAGTTGTACTGCCATTGCAAAATAATCATAAGAAATAGTTGTCAAAACATAACTCAGGAAATGTTCCACGCACGCCATGTCTGTACTCTACACAGTGTGCTCCGCTACAAATAATATTTTCTTTCAACGTATTTGCTATGTCCGGATAATCGACGTTTCGAATAATTGACGTTCGGATAATCGACGCCCGACTGCATTGTAAAAAATTACTTTCCAACTACAGAAGAGAGTAAGTACGCTACAATCTGCAGTCTCGCCCTATCAGACATCTTGAGTTTAATTTAATCCACGCTACGATGTCAAAATCTATTTATAAGACAAAATATATTTTCAACACAAAGTAAACTAAGTTACCGCCACATTTGACTACTTATATTTCTGATAAATATTTTCAGAAAAATTTCTTCCTGGAAGCGGGTAGATTCTACTTTATCTTACATCACACTATGCCAAAACCGTCCCCTCCTCGCAGCGCTATGGGATCATTATGCCGTTTCCGAAGTCCTACCTAATGCGCCTTTTCTAATTCTCCTACAAGGCGGTGTCACGGTGCCCCGATACAGAGTAGGTCTCCTTCTATACAACCCTACATATGCGATACTATAGTTCCCACAATATCCTCTGCTAAGGCGTTTTATCTCCCTCCTTTAACCATACCTATATTTACAACCCTCCTATCCCTTTTGAATGACAGTAATACTTACGTTAAAAAGGTTAAAATCAACAATAAATATAATAATAAAATAAATATAATAAGACGGTATTATTGAAGATAACTACATGATGTAAAAACCCAATATTACAGTCATGTTCTGTCTTATAATTGATATCTGTTTCAATTCCCTTTATTTGTTCACAACACACGCACGCGCTCTCTCTCTCCCCCCCCCTCTCTCTCTCTCACACACACACACACACACACACACACACACACACACACACACACACACACACACACACACACACACACACACACACACACACCACACACACACCTTGATCAAATTTTCAATTTTTATTCAAAAATGTTTTTTATTCATCCACTCAAGTTCAAATATATTTTTTTAAACTTAGATGACAATTGATGGTAATACAGTTTGTTTTCAAATCTTAATTAAATTCTTGAATTTTGTAGTCCATTATGTTCGGCGAATCTTAATTATAATGAATTAATTTGAGTTTTATATGGGAGAAAACTTTTCACAAAGGGGCAAGATATGCAATTTAGTTATTTCGTCCCATTTGGCTCAAAGTAAGTGACAACATATAATTTCATAAAACACCTGATTTTATATTATAAGTGTGGTAGAACAGCTGTTTTAATGCATAACTTATGTTACTTTATCTATATTCATTGTAATTATTAATTCAAAAGTATCTGAAATAATTTTTTTTTATTTAAGTGGGTATTGATTTAAACAAATTTTTGTTTTTATTACTTGTTACAAATAAAGTAATGGGGAGAATATATGACAAACGCTCAGCGACCAAAGCCCAGAGTGGCTTGGAATACCTGTCTATGTAAGGTATATATTATTTACAGTTAGTGACTTCCATTTGCAACCAGTGTAAAAGCTACTAGAGTCAACACATTGAATGAGTTGAAGGGGTTATCAATTTAAAAAATTAATTGTTTTCAAAATAAACAAAAACCATGCAAGCTTGCAAATAACTATTTTTTCCTAGGCTTCTTTATAAAATATGTACTACATTACAATACACGTAGCTTGTTACATTATAGTAGCTTCTTAGAATAGTTTTAGTTATTGGAAAAAAAGTATAATAAATTTTACATCGTAGGCAGTTGACAAATGAAGTGCCTCCATTTTGGTATACATTATTGCAACGCCACATGTAACATGTATCCCTACCTCGCTTGATAGTAATCTTTATTGCTTTTTTAATGAGCAAGCCTAACCTAACCGGATATTTTGTAACAATACTGTAGCAGCCATATTATAATGTGGTATAAACGAAGTATTCTGTTTTATAAGGAAACCCTGATTTAAAGTTTCTTGTACGTTGTAGAGTTAGATGTGCAATTTTGGAAAACATTTTAATTTTTTGGTACGTTTTCCAGAAGGGTTTAGTATTATTATTTTTATTTTATTTTTAGGATATTTCACATGCTAGGTATGTTTTTCTACAATATCATCTGTGTTTGAATTCGATATGAAAATTCATTTTCAATTAGATTCACATACTTTGAGTCAAAGATAATAGTGTGATATTTTAATTTCTAGATTCAAAATTCAATTAAAACTGTATTAATTTTTTTGCAGTGAAACAGAAACAATGCTTATCTAATGGTGATAAGGCCTAGGATAACGACGTAAAAATTTAAGATACCGTGAAAAAGTTAGTAAATCTTACAATTATTGTTAGGTAAGGTTTCTGTAGCGTAATTACTCTTTTATTAGAAACGTTTCTTATTTAATCCAGAGTTACACAAAATTCAGTTAAAACTGAATTGTCATTTTTACAGTGAAACAGAAACAATGCTAACCTAACGGTGGCAAGGACTAGCGCAAAAATTAAAACAAAATATGTTGAAAAGATTAGTAAATCTTACAACTATGGTTATGCATACAAAAAGTTTTAATTGTTGAAAGAGCTGTGCATTGACAGTGGTTCCATTTTTACTCTCGGAAAGGTCAATGACTCCGAAACGATTATGTTGAACGCAACGAAAACTATGTTAACTATCGATTAAAAAAACCAACTCAAAAAATACAAATACAATTAGTTTCCCGGCAGGATTCGGGCTTTAAATTCTCATTTTCAACAAAGAACCGAGTTAATTGCAAGTTTACCGAAGTCAGGTTAGCGTGAACGCCGAGAGGACCGGTTGTTGGAAGGGTATTGAAAGGGCTGAGTGAGGTGGAGGTGACTGTAACATTAGCATTGTCCGTCCGGCGTTGCCACGTTGCACACTCGATGCTCAAAGGGGGCCGCTGCCGTGATGCCAAATCGTACCACCCACCGGGACGGGCAATACAACTTGTTCCATGGCAGATGACGCATCGGAAATATTTTAGGCGTACTGTACTGACATTATCTTTTATTCAGTAACGGTAAAGGTTATTTTTAAATGGAATAACTAAACAGTTAACAGCTGTTTTGTGTGGACGGGAAATAAGAACGTATAAAGAGCGTTTAAACTTTAAGAGACTAGAGGAAAAAATTCTTTATCCTTTGAGTTGTATTGAATAAAGTTATAGAACCTGTTGACAACGCAAGGTTTGCAAAATTAAATACACTAAAACCTGTAACAAAACTACAAGTTCTATCTCAGTTCATGAAACAGATATAGCAATGTATTTATGAGACCTCCAAACCTCATATAAAATATTTGATAAAAAATCTGTCCTGTTTATTGTTAAAAACAAAACGTACATGAACATGATGTTTGTAGATCTCTTGAAACAAAAGTAACATATTTTCATTTAAAATTATCAGAGCATTGTAGGGACTTTCAAACAAGCCATTAGCCTCTTATACTAATACTAAGCCATTTAGTATTATTGTATAGTACTACTGTTAAGTATTTAGCACACTGTCCCCTTAGTCATATTTTATCCTTCTTCCAACAGAGCAAATCAATTTTTCACCCCGACCTTGATTGATCTACTTTAGGTATATCCCTGCACAACAGTTTGAATATTCAAGTGGTTAAGTATTACTAGCATGGACAAAGTTACAAGTTTTGTTCTGGGGAGGGGGGAAACTAGATTGGCCTAGGGGTATCAAATGGGACTGGGAGTACTCCTTCCCCTTAAATATATAGAACATTTAAAAGCTTCTCGACAATGAGCCAGCATCCAAAAATGTACATTGTAAAGTACATGTTTTATACTACATCTTTTATTACGTTTGGGTATAGTATTGAAAGATATATTTCTCATAGAACACAAATCGGCGGCTTTTAAACCTATAGCTTCGCAAAGTTTGAATTCTTTCAATTTTTTCGAATTTTGCAAAGTCCAAAAATAAGCCTGATTTTATTTTTATGAGTAACATAACGTTGAATACCAAACTTCGTGTGAAACAATTCTTCAAATTTCATTTTAAACATGACTTATAAGATTACAATAAATAAAGTTCATATTTTTCTTTGAACCTAGTCATATTCAGAAAATAACTCGCATACGATCAAAATAAAAACCGATACTGCAGAGTACATTTCTTGTCAGCACTATTAAAATTTTTGTAGTATTTTATTGATTTCATTGTCATGTTTTGATTATAAAAAAATAATACACCTGTCTAGAAAGTTAGGGGGGCAATATGTCCCTTAACTCCGACCAAGATTGCAACCCAGACAATTACAACCTTCATTACCAATATTAATACTAATTAACAATTAACAATACCTTGCATAAGAGAAATATATAATAAAATTACAAAATAAACAATTGCGTACAAAAAAAATTACAACAATATGATTTGTCAGGGAAAGAATGAACATTAAAAATTAAATACAAAGAGAAAGTAAGTACCCGTATACTTATTATTTAGGAAAAAAAATACAAGATGGGAAATATAGTTTTGCTTTCAAAATAATATGTTCGAAGGTAAAACCGCAATTGTTATATAAACAAAATTTTCCTTCAGAAATGTCATAAATTAAATCCTGATTGTAATTTTAGTGGTAGCCTTACTAGGATTATCTTGGTAAGAGGTCCTGAACTACGTACTTATTTACAAATCTGTTATTTCTGATCAAGTAATAAAAAAATTTTATTACTACAAAAAAGTATGGTTTTGATACTTTCAATGTGCCATTTAATGTTATAATTATCACTTGTATTAAGAAATCTCCAATACTTAATACAACATATACACACACAAATTAGTAGGACCTTTCTCAATATAATCATCACAGTAAATATATCAAGGAATCTATAAACTGCAGATGAACATTTTCAGTGATATAAGTAGGACCTATAACATATTCCCTACAATAAAAACTTCCAATATTTAATTGTTGTACAATTTACCTATCAGTGATTTATTGCAAGAGGTCGGATTTTTTTGATAGCTGATGTCATATATCTGTGAAAACTTTTTAAAATTATAACAGCTTATGGTATTCCTTGATATTGTTTGATCATAATATATAACTATTATAAATAGTATATATTATTATACTATATAACTATACTATTATTATATAGTTATTATAATAGTTATATAGAACTGTATATAGAACTATATCTATAGAACTATATATATATATATATATATATATTCTTGATATTTTACGTTATCCATTGTTTTTCCATTGCATTGACTTTATGAAGTTAATATATTACTATTGTAAGTAATTTTATCCACCATTAAGTGCAATGATTTTACCTTGTGTGATGAGGCACCTTTCGGTCACAAAGAAAAATATCAGTGATTCGACAATGGTCAAGTGACCGAAAGGTGCCTCATCACACAAGGTAAAATCATTGCACTTAATGGTGGATAAAATTACTTACAATAGTAATATATTAACTTCACATATATATATATATATATATATATATATATATATATATATATATATATATATAGATTTTTTGGACTAGGAGACTGACAGACTTACCTTGGTAAGAGTCCACTCTGTAGTCTTGAAATAGAAACACATAAAAGCACTTAAACAATGATATATTTCAACCACACAGTGGTCTTTGTCAATCGAAGAGAAAACACAAAAAGAAATATGAGAGAATGAAATAAAATAATTCTAAGTGCTTTTAAGTTTAAGTGCTTTTATGTGTTTCTATTTCAAGACTACAGAGTGGACTCTTACCAAGGTAAGTCTGTCAGTCTCCTAGTCCAAAAAATCTAAATAATCCTTACCAACCAAAACTAACCTAAAAAAAAAAAAAAAAATATATATATATATATATATATATATATATATATATATATGTGTGTGTGTGTGTGTGTGTGTGTGTCTGTGTGTGTGTGTGTGTGTGTGCTCGTATATATATATAAAATGGCCTCCTGTGGGTCAATAAAACAAACCCCGGTTTCAAAAGCTTCCCACAGACATCTAATTTTTATTCCAGCACAATGATGTTAAGGAAAGGGTTTTATATAACTAGGCATATTTAAGAAATGATTAATGCATATTCAATCAATCGCTGCATCACCAATAACCAAAGTCCATTCAACCATGCAAGGAAGTACATCAGCATTGACATACAACAAAAGCAGAAATTATTCACACATAGCAAAACACATGGCCTGAAATACTTAAATCATCTGACCTTGCATAATATGTAATGAATAGCATTGCTATTGAAACAAAAAGAAAATAATTTAAATATTGTATGAGTTAACAATTTGACTTTCAATAAGACATTTAACACCATTACATCAAATTATAAATTGAAACGAAACAAGAGTGCAAAAGATTATTAATGTTTAGAATCAAAATATAGATATTTAAATTTGTAATTAAAATATTACAGATTTTAGAAATTTGGGTTTTTTAATTTCATATTTTTAAGTCTTTGTAAGACTGGATGCTTAAATAACACATAAAACTTTATTTACTGGAACCTATACAGTCCCTTAAAATGTATTTCTCGCTAATCATTATATTCATACTTTGATGTTCCATTAGTGAAAGCCTAAGCAGAAAATGATAATAAGGACAATAATAGGTGAATAATATATAAAATTACAGGCCAAAGCTTGTAATTTACAGCTTCGTAAATGAAACGATTGTTTTGAAATGCATCAGCAAGTAAGTTCTAAAACAGGGGTTCCCAAACTGGGGGGGGGCGTGGAGAAAGTCCAGGGGGGTGTGACACCCATGAAATAAATAAAAAAATTATAAAAATAATTTCCTCAGATCTTTGAAATAAAGTCTTTCTAAGTTTTCATAATTGTTTTTGTAAAGTTCCAATAAAGTTATGGTGTGTGTACCGATACCGCCGTTTAACCTAGGTGTGGGTGCGAGTGTTCCTCCACCGCATCTTCAGTCCAATGTCAATAACCTTGCAGTTTGTTCAGTGCTTGCGTTGTAACTAGTCCGTTCTGGCACACTACTTTCCGTCAATTATCAGTCAGTGTATTTGCTGTATTGTGGGTGTTCTACAATTGCTGCGACGTTTGAATTGGAGTAATTGTTTTGTGTTGTGTGAATTCTGTGTGCCAAAAGAGTTGCAAGAGGGGGGGGAATAGAAATAAAAAATGACTCTGCTGCAAGATACGATTTTGAACTAATGGGCAAGCCCTCATTTTGGTTAAAGTACTTAAAAGTTTACCCCAGTGTTTCAGAGAAAGCTGTTCGGATGTACTTGCCTTTTTCAACAACATACATGTGCGAAAAAGCGTTTTCAACTCTTGTGGCGATCAAAACCAAGTACCCCAACAAACTTGATGTCGAAAGTGACCTACGCTGTGCTTTGTCTGAAACTCAACCCAGGATCTGTCAACTTATTCAGAACATGCAAGCGCACCCATCTCACTATATTACATTTTATGTTTTGTTTTTGTAAGTAGGTAGGCCTATTGTTTCACCTTCCTTAAATTGAAAATGTATCTGTTACAATGTTAAATTTTGTATCAATAATTATATTTGTTTTTCATGTAATACTTGTTTTTTCATCATACGTACAATTATTGAATCTTTCCATTCTGCGTTACCCCATTCAACAGTGAACAAAAAAATCTACCTACTCACCGTATCAAGTAGGCACATACTTGTACGAGTTCATGTACTTGAACAAGTAGGAGTTGGTATGTACGGCACCGTGGAAATAGGGTATTGCAAAATGGAAAGCTGATTTGTGTAGGGGGTGTGGGGGGTCTCCAAATAACCAGAGGGGAGCGTGGTACAAAAAAGTTTGGGAACCCCTGTTCTAAAATATTCACTTAGTTACGCAATAATTACTTATAGTATTTTTAATTGCAAATAATATTTTACAATAAAGCAAAATTTATTACATTCTAAAAAAATTTAGTACTCACTTATTACACTGAGCCCTATTATACCACTCGCTGCAGTGGTTAAGTTATCATAAATATGTTATTATTACTTTCCTGTTACATTTTGAATTGGTTGTAGGGAAGTGCTAAATAGAGGAACAAGAGGCATCGAGGTATAGCCAAAATGTATATGTGGCGATTGGGAGTAACCAACTGGGAGCAATGCGTTTAGCTCAATTCTTACTAACATTGTTTTTTTGGGAGGCAGAAACAAGAACCGATCGTCATAGTAACAAGTAATTTTCACAGTAAGTCAAACCGTCTGATCTGTATAGATATTTAGTGTTCTTACGTCCCCAGCAAAATAACCTCCAACATTGGTGGCCTTTGTATAATACGAAGTACCAAAAATTTAGTTTATCAATAACACCAAATAGCAAAGTATATTATTAAAACTATAGTGGCCTTTAAAATAATGACTTTCCACAGCTTTTACATGGAGTTATAATAATTGATAAAGAGTTATATTCAAAAATATAAGTTATTCAAGTTTTAAGTCCTTAACATAAATTTAAAAATTTTGATACTCGTTTATTATAACATTAAACTGGCTGTGTTCACCTTTAAAAGTTATTAAATTCCACATGATTGCTTGGTGGATCACTATCATTTTTTCTGGTATCAAATAAACTTATCAAACTTTTAAATGTATTACAAATTCTTCTATATTTGTTATAAAATAGTGCAATATGCTCCCAAATCACTATTAGGTCTTTTTAACTTATTAAATTAAACCTAAAATCCAGAATATTTACATTTTTAATAATTTTGATTATTTAAATTAGGTTCAATATCTTCACTATTGGGAAAAAAGAAATGGTTTGAAACATTTCAATTCAATTATAAAAAGAAATTAATTTTAATAATATTTTTGATGAATAAATTATTTACTTAACTTGAGTATTCTTCAAAACTTATACCATCAGGCTTTTAATTTCTTTTATGAAATTCATATCTCAGGGAACAGGGTTAAAAAAGATATAAATGTGTAAGAATTGAATTTTTAAACATAATTAGGTTCTAAGATTTGACTTTGCAAGGTTTAAATCATGCTTATTTTGAATTTTTATTAAAAATCGCTGAGACTAAGATGACACACCTTTCGAGAATAAATTTGGAAAGATGTGTCCATCTTTAAGTATTAAATGGTAACAGTTTGCTACAAATGTGCTCTTAACCAGAAACTTTTTACTTTCTTAATGAAATTAATACCTTCACATTTATGAAAACTATTCAATCATTTCCTGACAATGATTATTCTTTATCTGTTTACCACTTATGATAAAATGAACTATTCAGAAATGTTTTTTTATGACAATAGACAATGGATTTTTTATCTACCAATAAAACTGCACCTCCCATTTGCATTTATAACACAAGATGTGACGCCATATTGAGTGTGACAATTAATTCTGTTGGAATGCACTTATTCCTAGATAATCCCTTACTTAATCTAGGCTGATGAAAGTAGCTATTAATAATGTCAAGAAAGATTAGGAAGAATATTATTTTTAATTAAACTTGAAATTGCAATCTGTAGATGCACATCTTTTTTTAATGACACTAACATTGGAAGACTATAATTCAAGGCCACAAGGAATAGGTTAGGTGTTCACTGTGGCAGATAATCAACATGCAAACAGTTATATAACAAATATCTGCACAGTTTGCAAGACCAGGTGTGCAATTATTGAGCAAAATCTTTCATGTCACAAGCTAACTAAACTGCAAAATCTATTCAACTGAACTTAACATTAAATATTATCGAAAAAAATCAACTATACAAAGATATGTAGACATATTTATACACAGGTTAAATCATATTTTTGTTTGCCCCTGTCAATAAATGTACAATTTCTAGATAACATTTTTTTCCTATCTACCAAAAGCAATTTTTTAAAAATTAAAATTAAATAACAAACACTTTAAACATTTATTTATTAAACAGTTAATTTAATGTTACCCTTTTAAAACAAATTGTCAGAGGATTTAGCCATTTACAACTATTTAGTAAGAGAAGTAAATAATATTTGTATATTATTGGTTATTGCTTCAGAATGTAAAATTAGGTTTTACTATTGCATTAACAAATTTGTAGTGAGAACTGGACTGTAATGGAGGATGGCCAAATTTGGTGTTCCTAGTTTAAACATAAAAAGAATTATTCAACTAATATAAAAGCCTAAAAAAGTACTTTCAACATACTGTGCTTTTCTATGTACACGTACAAGGCTTGTTCATAGCTATGAGTTTTCTTGAATTTTGTAGTTCATTACGTTCGGTGAAACTTATTTAATCACTTTTATATTAGTTTATGACTATCCGAACTTTAAATTTTATAAATTTGAAGAAACTTACTGAAACAGAATGTTTTCAATCGCTCTGTGGCGATCTTCTTCGGTGTTGCTAAACATATTAAAAGGACAAAACCCAATACAAATCACACGTACTCTTTGATACCACTGAAAACCTGCCTTTAAAACTGTCACCGCTTAATCTAATAATTCTAAGCAAAAGACACTCATGAAGATCGCCACGGAGCAATTAAAAACGTTCTGTCTCAGTAACTTTTTACAAATTTAAAGTTCGGATAGTCATATATTAATATAAAAGTGTTTAATATAACTTTTTTTATAGCACCTACACACACTCTTCTATAAGAAGATACTTCCAATAGTCTTTTCAGAGGAATAACAGCAAAGTTTGTTCCAACTTGAAATACAATTGAATACTGCATTTGTTACAAATTATATTTTGTTATTCATTGATAAGCAAGACAAACATTCTTTACTTATAAAGAAACCATAAAATAAGATTTACTGATCAAAATTTGGAGACTTACCAAAAGTCCAGTTTCAACGCTGGGAAGAAGCGTGAGTCTGCTTCCATCAACCAACTGATTTTCTTGTACAGTCCCATCTCGTAATTGCCTGAAACATTTAATAAAATTATATTCTTTCCATTTTATTCTCCTATATTACTTATTGTGTAAAATTATATTAAGGCTATAAATGTGTTTTTATTTCAATCAATTTTTATTTGAAAAACAAGTAAAACATAGCCAAGACCAAACAACAGCCAACACTTACAACTCTCGCTCACCCCTAAAAATTAACAATTTTGGAAAATTGTAATTCCCCCATACGTGGTGCTAATAGTGCTGGTAAAAATGCACATTGCCCACCCTCATTACAATGCTTATAAAACTAATCAAAAATATATTGATATAGCCTGAACCTATATTGGTAATGATTGTTTGTTATTGCCACGGAAGGTTAATTTTATGTACCTATGAAGTATCCAGTCAGGATAGATTTGGTTATAATTTTATACGTTTAACCAAATGTACACATGCAAGACTAGAATACATGACATCACCTGGCAAAAAGTATTATTCCGTGCAAGTAGATGTCTTATTAGGTATGTTGTATAAAATTACAACCAAATCAATCCTGACTGGGCACTTTACAGGTAAATTTTTAATATATTAAATTTTTTAATATAGGTATAGAGTAATTTATAAAATTACAACCAACTCTAACCTAACTGGAAACTTTATAGGTATATTTAAATATACGTATACATAGTACGGCACGCTGTTGATACGCAAACATAGTCCTTCTGACTACTTCGCACTTAATTTTTTAACCAACCTAATTTGATAAAATGGTATTTATTTCCCTGAGCAAGAGTTATTTTGTTATTTTTTTTTTATTCTGATGACTTTCTGCGTTGGCCAGTACAATTGCTTCCACTAAAATCATACTTGTGGGCCCAGGAAATAAATTCTGAATTAGGGAAAGAGTAATTAATTTGTAAGCTCGCATAGAGTGTAATACCAATATGTCGGATTAACTGAATCATCCAGAAATAACATACTTGAAAAAGCCCCAAAACACTGGGGGTTTTCAATCAATATAAAAATAAAAACTAATGGGAGAAAACTAATGGGATGAACATCAAAATCTTATTGCTGTTCATGATGAGCTGGTTGTTAATTATTTATTACACTTATGATATTAAAAGTTAACAATTTAACTTCCTTTAGTTAACACAAAGTCTGGTCACAAGTAATAACAAAAGTGTAATAAGAAAATATTAATGAAAAAGTATGAACATCTATTTGTGTGATTACTTTGTTGTTTAGGCCACATTAGTTTGAGCTTAAAGTGTTAGTGTCCAACAAATAAATAAACTAACAGGTGATTTGCCTAAAAACCCAATTATATATTTATAATTTTAATAAATTCTTTTCAATCATAGAATGAATGTTAGGAATAGCATATTACAACACATTAAACTACACACCACTTCATGCAATAAAAATAAATAAATAGCACACCCTAGAAATTCTGCACAGTGATATTTCATATTTATGAAGAGCTACATAAAAACATTGTAAATTAAATAACTCTACAAATTAGAAACCCAAACCACATAATTGGAAATTTATCTACCTTTAAGCTAGCACTACTCAGCTCTACAACGCGACTTGACCATGGCCTCAGCTCTAGGCAACAAACTGCGATTGCTCCATACCATTAAAAATGTTTTGTCGCAGGAAGTTTATTTTTATAAATTTATTTCAATTGTTTTAAAGTATTTATTTGTAGGTCACAGATAAAAAAATCACATTTAACAAATTGTACTAAACACATGCCATTAACTTATGTAAACTGAAGCTCAAGATTATAAGGTTTATAATTCTAAATACCAAGTATTTAGATATGTTTTTATTAAGCCTTTATCTTGTATAAAGGCAGAATCGCTCTTGTAAACTATGGAGTACAATTATGTTACCTGATGTAACAAATATTAAGAATTATGGGGGCGGTTAGAAAAATTCCGAAATCATAAACAGAGATCAGTGCTAGAGGAATTTTTCAGTGCACTTGATGGTCATTTTTTACGAGTAAACACACGATTGGCATTTAATGTACTAAGTAGAGAGCTATGTCATGATTGTATGTTGTTCCTGTCTAAGATTTGTGAAGATGGAAGATCAGACCATTTTAACTACCCCATAAAGAAAGCTATGAAACCATCAACAAATTCATGCACATAGTCAAAACATACTGGAGGACTCTTCTTTTTCATGCTCAACTGTTTCAAGTGGGTATAAATAAGTTAAAATATAGTCTTACAGTTTAGATAGTGAACCATTTAATGTTTGTCTCTACCCCAGAAATTATTACAAAAGTATAACGTAAAATGGTCATGGAGTATCTTCATTTATAGGTGAGAGGGACTATCTTCCAAGATAGAACATGAGAAAAATTTTTGAAGCTGTAGTGATATTATCTGTAGCACAAAATACACAAAAAAACGGTTAGATTTGGCAAGGAAGAAGGGGTTTTTTCATCAAGACAATGCAATTCCCAACAAGTGCCATTCCCATAGCAAAAATGTATGAACTGTTGTCACACTCTTCTTATGTAATTTGGCTCTACATTTTTACCTGCTTGCAAAGGTAAATTTTTTTTTTAGTAGGCACAGATTTTCTTCAAACAAAAGTTCTTACAACTAAGTTGACAGATATTTTGCAATTATTTGTATGGGATCAATGTGTTGCAACATTGCGAACAAAGTGTATAATGTATAGGGAGTTTATATACTAAAAAAAAAGGTTTAAATGAGGATAAATGGGGGTTTTCTAGTAGGTTGTGAAAACTTTTGAAACCATCCTCATAATTTTTAGCATTAAACTCAGTTAAAATGATACAACAAAAATTGAGCAAAAATGGGTCTAGATTTTTTTTTATTAAATAAACATTGTAATTTCATACAAGTCAATTAGATTACAATATAATGTTAGTATAATATCCAATTGTAATAGTCGTGTAACATTAGTAAACAAACTATTTTGCAGCACTATATAGAAATTCACAAGGCATTGTTGATCAGTCCTAGGTCTTCAATAAATCAATGGAAGCTCTCTATTCAGTATTAATAATGAGTGTTTAATACTCCTTTGAAAACTATTCAAAAATTATTGTCAGCTTCCATCATGAAATAATTGACCAAGAAAACCTAATTATAATATTATTATTAATGAGAACCTCTGATAAAGTTTGGGACCTTTAGTATAGTTTAAACAATATATTCTTTTTTATGTTCAGGCCAAATCATCTATTCATCATGTTACACTTGCTAGGTTTAAATTTTGTAAAACTAAAACAACTGTAAGTCAAGAATTTCATTATTCTGTAACCTCCCGGTTTTTTGTGATGTATAAGTGTTTCAATTTATTTTAAAACAATAGCTTCATTCCCATATTAATTATTCTTTATACTTTAATAAGACTCACCAGTCAATTGTTTTCTCTATCCATTGTATCTTACAATTTGGCTTAGGCAGACTAACAGTCTATTCAAATTATTCTGAAGAAAGATAGGTTATATTAAAGTTCTTGTTTGTATTTTCACAAAAAAATTTACGATATTTTTAATTTTAAAAATATTACGCTTTTAAACTTTACTTATAAGAACAACATTACGTCAAATGCACACATGTTTTGATATAATTCTATCGAAGCAAATAAAAAAAATTAAATTTTGAACATACCTTGACAATCATTTGAACTTGGCTTTGCGCATTTAAAACATTACAAGGGTTTATTCTTATAGCATAATTAAATTTTGAAAATATAAAAGAAATGAAACAAAGCTACTTATAAAACATTTTCATATTGTTATTAAATTTTAAAAAATAGTTTATTAAAAGTTTAAACACTACTCTAACACGAAAATAAATATTAACAGTTGCAGCCCCATGCCGATCTTTAATCTACCAAAGCTGATGAAACACAGATCAAAAACCCAAGGTTTCTCATGATACCTGAACCCCTATGTTTAATAACTCAAGAAAGAAAACCTTTCATTGGTTCACTATTTATCATGGCCTTCTCCATAGTGTTGTCTTATAACATTTTTAAAAACAAAAATTTCTTTTAAACTAAGCTGATTTTACATTAGCTAAAATAAAACAAATATTTATCCAAAATGCTGAATTATACGCAAAAATTATTTAAAATGTTACAATTTAGATGATAACAAACACGTTATCGAAAAGTTGCCAATAAATTAATAAATGGCAATAGTTGACTTCCAAACCAGTCGTTTAATTTTTATAAATAAATTATTGTTTGGGTTTTCTACAAAATTTCAAAACAAAAATAATGAATATATTGAATTTCTTTATAACTGTAATCTACAACTTCCGTTATAGCCCATAGCTTCAACATGTGGCTATTGAATAATTACATTAATTGTTTAAATCTTTTTATTAAAATCTAGTTCATCATTAAAAATAATATTTAAATCAATGAAACTAAATAAATTACTTGGTTATGTATAAACAACTGGAAACATATCTTTAGTTAAAAACAAAATAACTTGATCATTATGTAATTTCAGCTATCATAAATTACAGTATTTAAAGATTTATGTCAAATGCTATAAAAGGTAAGGAAAGTAAATAGTTTACTGAATGACAAGTAGGCAGTCCTAATACAGTCTAGTTCAGCTTATTATTTCAAACTTAATCTAATGATCACAAGAAATTTAATGTTCTTTATAATTTAAAAAAAAAAAGTTATTTCAATCAGTGACTATTAATTAAACATAAAAACATTCATTAGTAAAATATATTAAAAAATATATTTGTAATCAGTAACTTTTGTTCAAATTACTATTATTTCATTTATATTTAATTCAATATTGATTTCTCTTCTAATAATCACCTGTGGATGTGTTAGTATATCTATTTATTGTCTTCTGCATTGGTATTTAATCATCCATTTACTATTTCTTTACTTTGAAATTTTTATTACCACTTTTGACTATTTTTATGCTATTCTGGCCAAATTTTTATTAAAACCCATTTTAAATTCTTAATAGCCTAACTAGTTTCTTCATGTGTTATATTTGGAATATCTCTCTTATTTTTAATTTTTGCTTTGAAGTACTGTATTTATTATTTCAAAATTTCTGTATGCTCTAAGCATCGTTCATCTCGTTCATTTATTATTCAGTAATTTTGCATGAAAGGTAACAGAATACTAACACCTTTAGTGGTATTTTAATACTTGCTTTTGTATTTCTGAGGAGAAACTTTTAAATATGATATTGGCCTAGAGTTTTGACTCTATGATCACTGATAAAATATCATATCTAAACATTTTCGACATTTAAAGACTATTTTAATATATGGTACTGTATATCTATTATAAGAGGGGGTAATGGAAATTTGTTTACATACAATGGAGCCAGTGTTGTACGAAAAGTTGAAGACTTATGAAATAGACCACTAAAATTATGTAAACCAGATCTTTCTACAATGAAGATTTGGTTGTCAAGATCATTACTCATTGAAGTTATGACACAATAAAGATATATTTCTTTATTATTTACATAACCAGTTTTCCACATGGTTATAAAGGCTTATGATTATGTTTTGTGTTCTTCATTTTTCTAACTATAGCTAAAACATATTTACAGATTTTGTTCTTAAAATAATTGTTGTTCAACATTTAAATTTTATTTTTCAATTATTAAATACACTGTTATCCACACACATACACACACAGACATTTTGATACATACACAATTACAATTACAGGAATATTTATTTTATTTAAACAAACAATTACTGTTCAAAGGTTTTATCAACATTGTTGGTATCTTCTACATTGGAGGTTACAGTTTTTTCTGAAGATGCTAATAATATCAGATGGCAAAAAGCTTTGAATAGTAATTCTTTGTTCAAGTAAAAAATATTTCTGTAATTGAAAGGGACTTATTTACTGTGTGTGTGTGTGTGTGTGTGTGTGTGTGTGTGTGTGTGTGTGTGTGTGTGCATGTGCGGGTGTGGGCGTGTGCCATCTTCACATAAAATTGTTAACAGAATTTGTTTTGCGGCAGATGAAATTAGTTGTTTCTTGTTTGAGTAAGATTTTTAGAAAATAACCAAGTTGAATACCATTTGTTCAACTATTACCAAACGAGTCAATATAAAAGATGCAAACCCAATCAAATAGTAGGTAAAACTTAAAAAAATACAAATATAGCCTATATATTATAACACAATTTACAAATTATTTATAGTTAGTGAAGCAAAATTATTTTTGTTCCAATATAACAAATTATCCAGCTTTATCTGGTTACAAATAAAAGTAGTTGTCTTAAGAAAGCTGACATTGCTATAATGAAAAAATAGCTTCCATTTTTGTTAGCAAAGGCACTGTTAAGCTTGCCTAACTAAAGTTAAAAATCTATTTTACAGTTACTGATATCAAAACTAAATATTGCTGAATAGCTGTATAGTATTATTTTATGTAGTATAAAATAATATTCTCATAAAAGCAAAAGTTGGACTTATAAATTTCATGTGTGTTGTAAATTTTAGTAATGTTTATATATTTCCTTTTCATATTTTAGTTTAAGAATCTTAATTTAACGTTTTAAAACATATTAAGTAACATATGTAAATTGAAAAAGTTGGAGGTCAGTCATAAATTACACACAATTAACTTAATATAAATCGTCGTAATAAAGTGAGATTTACATCAGTAACACTTCACAAAAGGACAAGTTAGTTTATACCTATTTTGTAAAATTTAAATTAAGCATAACCACATTATCATAAACTCTTTATTACTACCATATATAAGATTTTACTTCGTTTTTTAGCAATATTTATTTTGTGAGGTTATTGATTTTTTTAATAATTCTTAACATAATACCTTTCTTTACATTTTTTGAGTGTTATTTGAGACAGGATTAATAATCTCATATTACTACATAGTGTGATAATTACTAAGATCAGCGACTACCACTCCGATCAGCAAATTTTTTTTTCTGATCAATTTGACCTTGCTGAACACAAATCCTAAGTTTTTTTCTACTGCAAACATATATTTACATTTAAAAAAAATAACCTAACCTGACCTGATTTTCGTGCTTACTAACGCTCCGATCGGTGAAATGTTTTTTCTGATAGATTTGACGTTGCTAACATTAGAACTCGAATATTAACTTTTTTCCACAGAGAATATGAAAAGTTAATTTTTTTGCACATTTTTAATGTTAGTCTGCAATAGCATGTATAGCGTGAACCAGCCACGCAGTAGCTACAGCACACTGCACTACGTCAAAGTCAGTTTATTTTAATACTAAACTTAAAATCTAAATATTTAACTTTTTGTTATAATTTTATACAACATTACTTTAATTTTATACCTACATTAAAATATACTTATGAAGTATCGAGTCAGGATAGAATTAGTTACAATTTTATTCAACTTTACTATCTACTATATTAAAATATACCTACAAATTATTCATTCAGGATACATTTGGTTATAGTTTTATGTGACATCAATTTTCTGCATCGGTAATAAGTTTAAATATTTATCAAAATTATAACCAAATCTATCCTGACTGGATATTTCGTAGGTATACTTTAATATAGGTAGATAGTAATGTTGAATAAAATGATAACCAAATCTATCCTGACTGGATAGTTCGTAGGGATATTTTAATATAGGTAGATAGCAATATTGAATAAAATTATAACCAAATCTATCCTGACTGGATACTTTATAGGTATATTTTAATATAGGTATATAGTAATTTTGTATAAAATCAAAACCAAATCTAGACGTAGTGCAGTGTGCCCGGTTCATGCTATAGGCCTACATGCCATTACAGCCTAACATTTAAAATGTGAAAAACGAAACTCTTCGTATTTTCCGTGGAAAAAAGTTGATATTCGTGTTCTACAGATTTAGCTAGTCATTTAAAAACAAAAATTTTAAACCGATGTCATAAAGACTATATTTTTACCAAGTTAGGTTGTATATATTTTTTTTTAAATGTGTTTGCAGTAAAAAAATTTCTGATCCTTGTTCAGCAAGGTCAAATTGACCAGGGAAAAAAATTGTGCTGACGGGAGCAGTAGTCGCTGATCCTAACAATTACCCATAGTGTAATTTTTATGAACAGTGGTTTACTAGAAATGTAGTATCACATTTACCATTTCTTCTGCATAAAACAATGATAATGATAATGCAATTGAATGATTATCAATACACTAAATTATTTAATTTAACAAAACAAATGGTAAAAACGTTTATTAAATTAAAATATGTAGCAATGAACAAATCATCTTCCTAAATAACTGTTCTTGTGGGTTTGTGTTAGTTTTATTAAACAATTACACCAACCACAAGCCCAGCCCAATTTTTGTTTTTAAATGACTAAATACCTGAAATAATTTAGTTCAATTAACCTATTCATTTAAATTGTACAAATTACTAACCTTGTACCTCATTATATAATTATAATGGTTTGTTTTTAAATTTTATAGTACACTAATGAAGTAAACTAAAACTTGCCTTAATAAGGACTTAAAATCTAAATAAAGCAAAGGAAGTTAAAAGAAGTATTGGTATTAAACGTTTTACCAAACATTAGTATATCTTTACCTACCACTGTATTAAGTTAGATACTGCAAAAAAATAGTGAAGAGTATTATACATTAAAGTAGGAAAATGTTCACATTATTCCATTTGGTAATTAAAATTTAAAACCTCACCTAAGAACTTATATTGCATGGACCAAGAATTCTGAAGTATATCAAGTTCAGGATAGTAATGTTATGGAATTCAATTTCATAATTTAATAAGGCTAACTGACCTAGTTGTGTAAATAAATGTTAATTTTCATAATCTAATTGCACATTACCAGTAACTAAATGTATATCTTCCAATATTTCGGATTTCAATATTTAGGGTTTTCCGAAAATTGTTTTACTCATTTGATACAGTTTTGTTATAAATATTCTTATAACAACCCTGTTTTAATAATACTGGAAAAACGAAAGCCGACAGAAAAAAATATATATGGATTTTCTGTTAATATTGTCCTAGTATTTTAAAAATCAACATGCATTGTTCATACCTGTTGAGACCTACAAAACTATTGACTTAGAACATTACAGAAAAGAGTTCAACGTCGAGTTTAGAATGGAGGCCGAGACATCCAGCTGATGCATTAACCGAAATATTCCTGAAAAATCTTGGTTAATTTTACATCTAGAAATTGTTTCTTACCTTTCTCGATGTAGCAAACATATCCGTTCTTTTGGCACTTTTAACTTCTTAGATATAAGTTTTTTAAGATTCTCTATTGTATCATTTTTCGTCACAGCCAGTTCGAACTGACCACCCGTGGTTGGCGTTACCGAAATTTTAATACTTGATGAATTTTTACAGCCACACCCCGAATCACTATCTGAGGAATTATGAGTACTTTCGGTAGTAGCATTGCTACTGCTACTCTCCATTCTTCAATTAATGTAGCACTAAACCACCATAGGTCTTCCGACAAATGAGAAAATGTACTTCACTTTCTAAAACAGGACACAACACAACAAAAGATTTCTACAACCTGAAAAGTATTTCCCAATCCACCTTTCACAAACCGAAGCAGATTCTCGACTGTGACGACATCAACCCAGGTCAACGTTTCTGAACGCTACTACCGGGCAAAATAGTAAACATTTATAACTAAAATGCAGCTACTACTGCCATCTGTTATATAAGTTAAATATTACGTATTTATGTGCGTATATAAAAGTACTGTGTAAAAATTAACATTAATTAAAATTATTTCCAAAATACTATATTTCTAAATATTTGTAGCATTGTGGAGTAAGATATTCTACTTTGATGTTTTGTGTTATGTTATTTGATAAATTATAATTCTAAATTAATGAAAAATATACTAGAATTATTAAAGTGGGATACTAACAAAAAAATTATAAACCTACCAGCGTTATAGACACTTGCATATTAAAACTATTGCTCACAATAAATTACAGGTAATAGATAGATATCCCTCTACAAGGCTTAAATAAAACAACAAACAACAAAACACACTAAGGGATCACAGGTATAAATAAACTATTCTATCAGGCCTAGGCCTAGATCTATTGAGCTCAGGTTTTAATCTTTGTGCCCACCATACCAGAGGGTAGGTGGAAGATGTATTATACAAAGTATTTTTCAAGTAACAAAATATATTTATGATAAGGTAATAAAATATTTATTTATTTTCCTTTTATATAATTTATTATTTAACTCTTGAATTTTGCAGTCCATTACGTTCGGTGAATCATAATTAATCACTTTTATCATTACTAATCTTAAAAATACTTAATTAAGATAATACTTAATGGCTTACTTGCTGACGCATTTAGAAAATTCGTTCCTTTTACGAAGCTAACCCTCTAAGGGTGGGTTGTTTAAGTTGTGTGTCATATAATAGAAAAGACTGTTGGCTTCAAAGAGTGTGTGATCATTTAATATGTTTTCTTTATCTGTTGCGTAGTGTTTGTAGATTTCATATTTTTCTAAGGTTGTTAGTTTTTTACTTTGTTTTAATGTGTGAAGAACATTTAAATTAGTGTGTATGTGTTGGGTGTTTTTTAGGTGTTTTGAGTAGTTGGATTTAGGGTTTGTTTTTTTGGGGGGGTAATGTGTTCTTCGAAGCGTGTATAGAATGACCTGCTGGTTTGGCCGATATAATAGTTGGGACAGTTGTTACAAGTTAATTTGTAAATACCTGAGAGTTTATATTTGTCAGTTTGCTTTTGAAAACGTTGTATGTGCTGTCATAAATGTTTGTTGTTTTGTAGGATATTTGGTAATAGAGTTTTTTAAATGTGGAGGCTATTTTGTGTGTGTTTTTGTTGTGGTACGTGAGGGATATGTATTTGTTGTTTTTTATGTAGTTTGTCTGCATGGCCATTTGATGGTATTTATGTTTAATTTTCCTGAGTATGTTTTTTATGAGTGTATGTTGGTAGCCGTTTTGTTGAGCCATGTATTTTATTGTGTTGAACTCTTCGTCGTAGCCTTTCTGTAGCATAGGTAACTTATATTGATTATAGGGTGTAACATATGATTAAATACAGCGTGTTTGTGATTATTCTTATATATATATATATATATATATATATATATATATATATATATATATATATAATTATAAAAGAATTTATAATAAATTCAGGCGTTTTTTAAAAATTTTATTTGTGAAAAATCTGCCATCGCTAAACGAAGCTACACAGATCAAATTCTTTTACGGATTTTGTATTTATTTACAGCTTTATAGGTAACTCAATACATATAAAAACTATCTTTACATTATAATATTGGAATATCCTTATGACAGTTGGAAATTAACATGAAATTTCGTGCATAGTTGGCAACTTTAAGACCAATTTGTTTGGCCGATAAGAGATTAAAAAGAATTTTCAATATGTTTTGCTGGGGGCTTAACCTTCTCTCTAAATACCTGGTTTAGTTTACATAATAAATACAGATTTTGTTATTAATGAATATAGTGCAAACGCTGAGGTTAATGTTTTAAAGGTTAGGATTTCGCCTATAGGGGGCCAAAAAAGGATTGAGCTCCCAAAGGCTGTGCAATATTAAAAATAAGACTTGCTCAATAATTTAAGGCGGTTATACACGCATTATGAAGCACGTTCTTACTTCTCATACTAAGCGTATTTCTAAACTAAGGGCCGTTTGTTTATATTCCCTCATAGTTCGTGTACACGCCGCAACGAGCGCTTGCGTCGCGTCCCGGCATGCCTTGGCAACAACTACGCTCAGTTACAGTTGTGTAGCTAACTTGTGCGTTGTGTTCTTTGCTTGCAAAATGTTCAAGGTTATCGAATCGCCCGCCCCTTGCGAAGTTCGTTCGGTTATACGGTTTTTGTCGGCAAGAAACATGTCTGCTGCAGAAATTCACCGACAGATTTCTGAAGTTTACGGTGCTAATGCCATGTGCGAAGGAAAAGTGCGTAAGTTGGTTCGAGACTTCAAAGATGGCCGCGACAATGTCCATGACGAAACGCGATCTGGCCGTCCATCTCTAATGTCAGACGATTTGCTGTCTTCAGTTGAAGCGAAAATTCGTGACAACAGACGCTTCACGATCACTACTCTCTCACACGAATTTCCGGAAGTTTCGAGGTCTGTGATTTACAAAATTGTTCATACAAAATTAAACTTTAAGAAACTGTGCTCGCGTTGGGTCCCTAAACTCCTGACGGAGGAGGACAAACACAAAAGACTCGAGAGTTTCTTGAATTTTCTGACACGTTATGACGAAAATGGTGACGACATGCTGAGTCGGATCGTAACTGGAGACGAAACGTGGGTTTCGCATTTCACTCCCGAATCGAAACAACAAAGCATGGAATGGAGACACACGCAATCTCCCGTAAAGGTCAAACCCAAACAGACTTTGTCACAGCGCAAGATCATGTTTTGGGATAGGCATGGTGTTTTGCTGGTCGACTTTATGGAACGAGGAACTACAATAAATGCAGAAGCCTACTGCCAAACTCTGAGGAAGCTGCGCAGAGCTATTCAAAACAAGAGACGTGGCATGCTCACAAAAGGAATTTTGTTTCTGCACGATAATGCAAGGCCTCACAGTGCCACTCAGACCCAAGCTGCATTGGACTCTTTTGGCTGGGAAGTTTTGGACCACCCACCCTACAGCCCTGACCTTGCGCCGAGCGACTTTCATCTCTTCCGTCATCTGAAACATCACTTGGGCGGCAGCCGTTATGACGATGACGACGGAATTGAAAACGGCCGTGAATTCTTGGTTATCACAGCAGGCGGCAAGTTTTTATGAAGAAGGTTTCCAAAACTTAGTTGTGCGATATGATAAGTGTTTACAAAAACTTGGAAACTATGTAGAAAAATAGATAAAAGTATTTAGATTCCAAAAATAAAATTAGTTTTTGCAAATTTCTTTTTGTTTTTATTTTATTTTCAAACGGCCCTTACTTTAAGAATACCCCTCATATATCATAGAAAATGTTTTTTGTTTTCATAGTAAGCGGAATTGTGTTTAACTGGGATAAAGTATGAGGTAAGGGTGGCTTCGCTGAAACGGTTTAGAAAATTGAAGAAACTCAAAGCATACAACAAAGGCTAGCACACGCTCAAATGCTATATTGTTCACATGCACATACAACATCCACACTCATTACCTCACTGGGTATATACGATCCCACCCATGACACACACAGACCTTACTGACTGCCTAGCTCTAACCATAATACAAACAATACAAATAAACATACTAATAGATGCTGCTTCACAGCAGTTATGTTCTAGGTGACACAGGGGCCCATCCCCAGGGTCGCAGCTTAGCCCTAATGGAAGCACTAATTTTGAGTGCATGCCTTTTCAATTTCGAGTAGGCAGCAGAAGTAGAGGGGCATGTCATTCCTACTATAGACTCACTAACAAGGTATTTGTAAGGTAATACCCCTCCTTATCCCTTAGCATAAGGTGATCAAAGCCCCCAAGGGTTACTGCATGATGTCGCAGGATTTTCCTCTTTCTTTTTTGTCAGGTTTTTTCATAGCCGACACTTACCGTACTGTTTCATTTCACTATCTCCTGATTCTCCATGGAAATTCCTTATAAGCTTGGTACATGGGCAATCAATCCCGTTTCCTTCACTCATAGTAGGGATACTAACCGCATGCGCATGTGAAACGGAGGTAGCATGCTAGAGGTTGGTTGCCACAAGGACTGAGCGAGTTTTAGGTACCCAGACCCGGGTTAAAAAAAATAATAAATACAATTAGCAAAAAAAAACATTTTAAATTTGTTTGACTTTTTACTAAATCAAAATGCAGTTTTATTTTTAACAAAAAGAAATTTTATTTTATTAGGTTATAAAAAATTATAGTGTTGTACAAGAAAACGATGTATTCTTTCCTTATGTTAAATTATAGTAAAAAATATATAGTGAAAAATGTTGTATGTGTTTTACTAGAAGAAATATACCTTGAAATATGTATCATTGCTTATCCGAAATTTTGACTTATCTAAAATGGTTATGTCCGCATTATTTCGGATAAGAGGGATTTTATTTTTGTATGTAAAAGTCTGTATGATTACTTTCTTAGTTGATGTCATTGTAATGGGCCTTCATCTCCTCCCCTTGTTTGTATGAGCCTGTAATAATATTACAGCTACAGAATCATGATTTTTTCACCCCATAGCTACACATGGGATTCCGAAAGCAACTTTTTTACTTTAGCATCTTGTGTGCAAAAAATAGTAATTCTCTCTTGCATTTTAGATTCCATTACATTTGGTGAAACTTAATTACTATCTTTACATTAGTTCACAAATATCAAAACTTATTTTTTTTTGTAAAAACATATTGAGACATAATGTTTTCAATCACTAGAGGCGATCTTCATCAGTGTCTCACTGAGACATAACTTTTTCAATCACTTGTGGCGATCTTCATTAATGTCTCTGAGACATAACATTTTCAATCACTCGTGGCGATCTCCATCAGAGACACTGATGAAGATCCCTACAAGCGATTAAAAAACGTTACATCTCAGTCAGTCTTTCAAATTTACAAAAAAAAACTAACTTCAGATAGTCATAAATTAATGTAGAGTTATTAAATAATTTTCTCCTGATATTCAGGTAAATATATGATCACCTTCATCCAAGTATCACATGAGTCAGATTTCATACATAATATGAAAGTGAAGATAATAATACGATGAAGAACTTAATACCATAAAATACATCGCTTAACAAAACGGCTACCAACACACACTCATAGACAACATACTCAGGAAAATAAAACATAAACACTATCAAACAGCCATACAAACACACCACACAAAAAACAACAAATACATATCCCTCACCTACCACAATAAAAACACACACAAAATAGCCTCCACATTCAAAAAACTCCATTACCAAATATCCTACAAAACAAAAAACACTCTAAGAAAACATATACAACCTTTTCAAAAAGAAACCGACATATACAAACTCTCAGGTATTTATAAATTAACTTACAATGATTGTCCCAATTATTACATTGGCCAAACCGGCAGGTCATTCTATACACGCTTTGATGAACACATCACCCAAAGAAAACAAACAAACCCTAAATCGAGCTACGCAAAACACCTAAATAACACCCAACACACCCATACCGACATACACACTAATTTAAATATTCTACACACATTAAAACAGAGTAAAAAACTAACAACCTTAGAAAAATATGACATCTACAAACACTACGCAACAGACAGGGAAAATATATTAAACGACCACGCACACTTTGAAGCCAATAGCCTTTTCCAATACATCACACAAGACACCAACAACTCACCCAATGTCATAAATCCAACCCTGTCATACCGTTTTTAAAGAGCCAAAAGCCGCTAGTAGAGGGTTAGCTTTGTAAAAGGAACGAACGTTTTGAAACGTGTCAGCAAGTAAGCAATTACGTATTCATTTAGTTAAGTAGTTTAAATTTAGTATACATAATATGATTAAGTCATACTGAAGCAGATTTTTGTAGTGATAGCATTCAGTATATTGTTAGGCATGAGGATCAAAATCCAATAAATCCGATAACAATTGAAAACTTTGTATATAAACCAAAGTAATAAAAGAGTGTGACTAACATCTTTCAGTACTCTGTTACCTCTCATGTTGTTAGGATAAACTTTAGTCATCGACAGTTAACTACATCCTATATTCATGAAATTATTTTTTTTTAATGTACAGTGGAATCATAGATGGGGTAGTTAATTTGTAGACTGCATAATACATTCTATAGACTAGCCACAGAATCAAATAGTATTAATTTATTTGTCATAACATCAGTAGTTACAGCATTGCATCGTTGTGAAGAAATAGAGGTGTGTCTCTAAGATGATACAATTCAAGCAGGGGCGTAGCCAGGACTATGGTATGACAAGCAGATTGGAATACCCTTATTACAATATGAAATAATTGCGACCAGGAATTCTATTAATGTAGGTTGTTAAAATAACTCTTGGAGGTAATGTTTTCGTCTAACAACTTCTTTAGCTTTCTACATTCCTCCAAATAATTGGGCCAACTCCAATTCTTATCTGTTAGGGAATAATATCTTCATAATTAAAAAAACATTCTCATACAGATGTTAGTGGTTTTCAAATTATTCAAATTTATTCACTTAGTTATAAAACAATTATTTGTCAACATTCTTATAAATTGTTCTCAATATTATCCAAATAATGAACATGTAGTTTTTCTAACTCTACAGGGTTTTTATATATTTTAAATTATGTGTTACTTTCTTCTGGTTCGCATGATACATAGTAAAGTCAGCTTAATGATCCTTTTTAATAAACTAGACTACATTTGAGTCACCAACCAAGTCATAAATATATGTGTTTTTATATAAAATAAAATCAAATATTTTTATTTAATGGGAAATTATTGAGAAGCAAAAATTTTTTCTTCAATATAAAATGACTTGCAATATCTAATTATAAATATATATATATATATATATATTACTATTGTAAGTAATTTTATCCACCATTAAGCGCAATGATTTTACCTTGTGTGAAAACGTAAAATATATATATATACATATGATGAATAGTTACTATCTGGAGTACATCCGTTCATTCTGCAGTCCATAAATTCGCAGTTCCGACGTTTCGCTAGAATCTCATCCAGCATTGACGAGGTGAACCCAACAACAGTAGAAGAGCGAGCCTTCTACTGTTGTTGGGTTCACCTCGTCAATGCTGGATGAGACTCTAGCGAAACGTCGGAACTGCGAATTTATGGACTGCAGAATGAACGGATGTACTCCAGATAGTAACTATTCATCATATTTTTCCATCCGTGAGGGAATACGTATCAGCATATATATATATATATATATATATATATATATAATGATATTTCATGTTGTCCATTATTTTTCCGTTGCACTGACTTTATAAAGTTATTAGTGTTGAATGTATACAATTATTCCACTAGTAAGTGCAATTAGTCACATAAGGTAAAAATTAATTGCACTTAGTGGTGGAATAATTGTGTACAATTAGCAATAATAACTCTCTCTATATATATATAATTAATAAATCAAAAATATTTCAAAAACCAGAATACTTTTAATGAATATATTTAAAATTAATATTAAAATATACTAAAAATTTTTATTAGATAATTATTTTCCTGAAGATGCTGGTACTATTTTATTGGCGAAAAGCTTTGAATAAATATATTCATTAAAAGTATTCTTGTTTTTGAAATATTTTTAATTTATTAACTATATTACAAGAAAACATATCACCATATTTAATATATATGTATATGTGTGTGTGTGTGTGTGTTAGTTGTGTGTATGTTAATTCTATGAATTAAGGCAACAGCTCAGGACACTGCTAGTGACAAAATCATGTCTTATTATGTCATTTTTACCACCTACAAAATGAAAGGATTTGTAACACCAGATTGGAACACTTCAGAACTGAGAAAGAGACAATTTCTACACTGATTTGATCAAACCAAGAGAACCCCTATGTCCATATCAATTGATTCTATTCACCTTAAGTCTGAAAAAAAATATCTCCTTCTGACAAGTATCTATGCATTCTGGAGGTCAACCACCTTGAGACAGTGGTAATTATGGCCTAGTGCTTTTGAAATCATTTTGCATTATGTATATATATATATATATATATATATATATATATATATATATATATATTTTAAATAATTATGTTTGAATAGTTCATAATATCATAAAGTTTTGATACTAAACTTTATTAAATGTCCATAAAATCCATGAGTAATGTGTTGTTAATTTGAGATGCTGAAATAGAACATGTCATCAATTTGAAATATTGATCCCAGCTTAGTAGGTACAGGTAGTAGCATCTCTGTTGGAAACTATCTTTAATATCAACCTAGTATATAGGTGACAATTTTTTTAAAATTTTAGTTCCACAAGGATAAATTTTATATAAATAAAAGCAGTATTTACTTTTACTTTGTAATTTTTAGAAATGTTTAAAATCCTGAATTGTATACCTATTAATAAAATAACATTTTATATGCATTTTATTGTTTTTTTTGGAAAATAAATAAATTCTTATAATCTAACTTCATACATGATAATAAATTGAAGCAACTGTGGTAGAATTTTCTATTATAAATAAATAAAACCTTTAAATTCACATAAACTTTATAATTATATCCTCATGTACATTTTGGTTGCAAAGTAATCATCTTTAGAAGAAATTACTTCAAAGGTTTTATTTATTTATAATGAAAAATAACTACCCACATATTTAAAAGTCATGGATATCAAATGTGAATTAGTTGTATGACTTATTTTTGCAAAAAAAAACTTTATTGCAAATACATTAAAGTACATATTTAATTATATATATATATATATATATATATATATATATATATATATATATATATATATATATATATATATATATTTAGGTTAGTTTTGGTTGGTAAATACATCATTGTTTAAGTGCTTTTATGTGTTTCTATTTCAAGACTACAGTGAGGACTCTTACCAAGGTAAGTCTGTCAGTCTCCTAGTTCAAAAAATCTATATATATATATATATATATATATATATATATATATATATATATATATATATATATATATATATATATAATATGTACTTGTGCCTGACACAATTCTCCACACTTCAATTTACCTGGGAGAAATCTACAACAGCCATCACCTTTTTGGATGTAGAGGTAACACTCCAGGATGGAAATATCAACACAGGAATTCACATCAAACCGACAAACCACCTACAATATCTCCATTTCGACAGCAACCACCCAATAAACATAAAACGATCCATTCCATACAGTCAAGCAATCAGGGGTAAGAGAATCTGTTCGAATGATAGGGAATTGGAAGATTTTAATAGAAAGATATCAACAGCCTTCCAGAGAAGAGGATACCCAAAAAAACTCATTGAAAACCAAATTCATTCAGCACAATCCTCGGTTCACCATAAACCACAAACAGAACAAAATAAACTGTCTTTAATAACAGACTACCATCCTGGTCTACATAAACTCAACAAGATATTGAGAGATGGCTTCAAAATTCTTCAAGCTTCCGTCCACACCAAAAATCTTTTCACCGATTCACCACAAATTTGGTACAAGCAACCTCCCAACTTGAAAAACATCCTAGTACATCCTAAACTACCAGACCCTGATGCAGAGAAACCACACAAACTTCCTCATGGCGCCTTCCCTTGCAATAGACCTAGATGCAAGACGTGTCCAATACACCCCTCAGCAAATAGTTTCAACAGCCAAACAACAAAAATGGTCTTCAAAATACAGGGTCATCATAATTGTACATCGAAAAATGTCATATACCAGCTACAATGTAAACTTTGCTCAGCACAGTACATAGGCCTGACCACGGATGGTTTGAATATCAGAATGAATGGCCACAGACATGATGTTAAAATTATGAATATGGATAGACCAACAGCTCAACATGCTGCGAGTCACAACATCACAACTTTTGATGACTGCTATACCACAAAAATAATTAAATCACTCCCCCCTGATTGCAATCCCTCAGAACTGAGAAGGTGGGAACTATCATACCAGTGGTATACCAAATCCAGAGAATCCCCTAACCTCAACATCAGATAAACCCATTCATTTTTTTTTTTTTTTCATAATAGCCTTTTCCCCTGACAGACTTATATAAACTATAATCACTCATATGCTCATGGAAACAATATATGTATATCTTTAATCTGTGCATCTGTGACATCTGATTTCTACTCTACACAATCTGTGATTACAACTTGTATTTATTTTATTTCATTCTCTCATATTTCTTTTTGTGTTTTCTCTTCGATTGACAAAGACCACTGTGTGGTTGTAATATATCATTGTTTAAGTGCTTTTATGTGTTTCTATTTCAAGACTACAGTGTGGACTCTTACCAAGGTAAGTCTGTCAGTCTCCTAGTCCAAAAAATCTATATATATATATATATATATATATATATATATATATATATATATATATCTTCATTTACAAAGAGATATTTATTTTATATTTTACTAATACTGTATATACATATACTAGTAATAGGTTATCCAGTCATATTATAGTCAATAGTTGGTTATTCCTACTTAGGAATTTGCTGATTTGGCTAAAGATCTACTTTTAATGCAAGGTAGTGAAAGATGATACATTTTTTAAATTGTTTAAGAAGCCACTGGGTATTTATTATTTTCAGTTATTTAGAAAATTCAATTAAATGAACAAATATAATATTTTTCTTGAAATAAAGTTTTACTTTGACTAGTCTAGATTTTTCTTATTGATATACAGTAATTAAAATATAATTTGTAATTATTATTTTTTGCTAAACACTTTTAAATGTTTTAAAATGTTTTTAAAAACTTGCCTATAGTAGCACTTACTTTGTTTGTTGAGGACAGCTGTTTCGGGAGATGTGTCCCATTGTCAACTCAGACCGTAACTTTTAAAAGTGTTTAGTGATTACTAGTAGCTCACGTGAAGATGGAATCAACAAATGTTAATATTGCAAGCCGAGCATCAACCATCCATCGATACCGTAAGGAGTTACGGTCTGAGTTGACAATGGGACATATCTCCCGAAACAGCTGTCCTCAACAAACAAAGTAAGTGCTAATATAGGCAAGTTTTTTAAAACATTTAATAAAAGTGTTTAGTGATTACTAGTTGCTCACGTGAAGATGATATCAACAAATATTATTTTTTGATTGGCATTATAAATAATATGATTTTTATATAGAAAAAAATGTTAAAAGGTATGTTTTACTATAATTAAATAATACTTAACTAAGTAAATACATAAGGGCTTACTTGCTGATGCGTTTCAAAACAATCATTCCTTTTATGAAGCAATGCCTCTACTGGTGCCATCCCACAAGGTACAAAGGTTGTCGGTATGAGATTTATGAGTGTAGAGGAGGTGGGTTAAGTTGGTTATGTGCTATGTAATGAAACGAGGTGTTGTCTTCAAAATGTGTGTGGTCTTCTAATATGTTTTCTCTATCTGTTGTATAGTGTTTGTATATTTCGTATTTTTCTAAAGTTGTTAGCTTTTTACTTAGTTTTAATATGTGGAGAATGTTTAAATTAGTATGTAGGTTAATGTGTGTGTGTTGCTTGTTTTTTAGGTGTTTGGTAGCTGGATTTTAGGTTTGTATTATATCTTTGGGTGATGTGTTCTTCGAAGCCTGTGTAGAATGACCTACCAGGCTGATATAATAGCTGGGAAACTTGTTACTTGTTGATTTGCAAATACCGGATAGATTTTATTTGACTGTTTGTTGTTAAAAGGGTTGTATTTGCAGTTGAAGTGTTTATTGTTAGGTAAGATATTTGGTAATGAAGTTTTTTGAACATGGAAGCTATTTTGTGTGTGTTTTTGTTGTGTTAAGTGAGGGATGTGTATTTGTTGTTTTTGTGTGGTTTGTCAGTGTGGTCGTTTGGTGATGTTGGTACATTATTAACTTGGAGTTACGGTCTGAGTTGACAATGGGACACATCTCTCAAAACGGGCGTCCTCAACAAATATGAGTAAGTGCTACTATAAGCAAGTTGTAAAATATTTACAATTGTTTTAATGAAAACTAGTAGCTCATATGAAGATGGAATCAACAAATATGAACAATTTTATGTTTCCATTTAACCTTGGGCTATTATTTCTATCTTGTAGTTTTTGTATTGTACATCTTGAGGTTTTTTTATATAGATCTGTTTTACTTCGCTACAGTAATTAACTTGTTCCAGAGTATGTTTTATACAATTTTAAAAAATTGATTCATCAAACCTTTTGATAAAGAAGCATATGTCAGGTTTAAAGCAATATATTAATATTGCTTTATAAGCAATAAACTCTGAGTGTGTTAAAACTCTGAGTTTTTGTGTTACACTTCTTGAGATTTTTCTATAATTACACTTTTTAGTATTAACTTGGTAAAGGAACCACTACCTACTGATATTTTTTCGGCAAGTATTTTTCAAATTTTGTCACATACATACAAAACACACTACACTCACACACCAATATAGAATCTAAAAATCCTACACTACATCAAAAAAAGCAACAAACTAAACACAACAGAAAACTACGATGTATACAAACACCACAAATACTATCCATCACATATTCTAAACAGCAAAACACACTCACAATCAAATACTATATTTGAACACGTAATTAACATCTACTTTATAAACAATAACACACCACAGAACAACAATACACCACAGACTCACGCCAACACAACACACCTGAACAACAGTTTTTTCTGTAGCTAACAGCATTGAACAATGCGCTGACCTAGTACAAAATGTGCGTACCTAAAAAATATGAGTAAGTAGTGCTGTTTCTGCCAAGTTAATATAAAAAGTACAATTAATTGCATGTTTTTTTTAATAGCATTTATTTTATAATATAACAATGGGCATTTTGGGAAATGTTTCGTTTTTTCAACTTGACCCATAACACCTCTAGCAGTAATTTTGAGGGAGAAGTAGCCGCTGTAAATGCAGCCTGCAATAAATTGTCATCTGTCGCTAACTTCAAAAACATCGTTTTCCTGGTTGATTCACAATCCGCTATAGCAGCCTTGTCCGGGAATTCTCCAACTGATAGCAGCCTGACGTTGGAAACAAGAATGACGCTAAACAAATTTCTGCAAGATGGATGGAACATAAAACTCCAATGAGTCCCAAGTCATGTAGATATAATGGGTAACGAAAGGGCTGACTTCTTGGCCAAAAGAGGAACCACTCTGTGGCAGCCACAACTCAAGATGCCCCTATCAGCCGCAAAAGCGCTAATCGATGCCTCAGTAAAGCGGACAATGATGGCAGCATACCACGAAATCGCCAATGGAAAATCTTGGGAAAGGCTGGCAAAACCAGGACCGATACGACACGAAGATCGATTCGTAGCGGTCCCCTCATTCCGTATCCTCACAGGACATGACCTCTTACCAGCCCACCTGCATCGCTTCGGCACCATGAGCTCTGCAGAATGCCCGCTGTGTAGCTATGTTCATTTTGACGCATGCCACCTGCGCACATGTCCTGCCTTGGAGGAGGAGCGAAAGAAGGGCGCACATCTAAAACCTGAGGAGCGAATCGCCATACTCTACTGGTCAGCGCGTCACCGAATGGCAGAAATGCCAAGAGTGGGCGTTGGCTAGTAAGTAAGTAAGTACTTGACCCATAACAAACTCCAATTATCTATGGTGTAGATAATGCACTCACAACTGCCGCTGTGCGGGACGTAACAGGTTAAGGGATCTACATAAACAAAATTATAAAGGAATGTCAAAAATAAATTTTATTCATTATGTCTATGAATCCTGCAGATTTTATTGTATTTATTATTTTGCGTTGACAGTTAGGCCAAATGTAACCTGTAGATAAAACAATATTTAATTTCTAAACAATTACAGTCTAGTTTTAAAAAATTTGAATTCAAAAGTCCTAGAAAGTATGAAGTTTTATTTTAGGATATAATTATACTTAGAAAAACATTTACAATTTCCAACAAAGAACAGTATGTTCTTTACTTATGACCTATTTGTTGGTTTCTCAGTGTTAAAGCTTAGATAAAAATGAAGCAAACGAATATTATCGAGAAGGTTTACATGGTATTAAGAGATACCAATACCAAGAAACCCCTCCTTTTTTTCTCTCCACACCAACTTTAAGGAGATAGTGTATCTACAAATAAATATGGGTAGGTGAGAGGTGGGAAAGAGTAAATCGAGCCAATGGATAGGGGACATATCATTATGCTGATGTGGTGGAGTACAGGGGTGCTATCTATATCACAACCCCAATGCCACAAACATAGCTATTTAATCACTTAAACATGAGTTTATGACTATCCGAACTTTAAAGTTACAGTTCGGAAACGTTAAAGTTTGAATAGTCATAAACTTTTGTTTAAGTGATTAATTAAGATTCACCAAACGCACCACACGTTACCAAGAACATATAAAAGCACTAAAAAACAAAAAACAAAAAAAACAATAACTACCAATCAAACTTCGCAGATCATCTCAACTCCACTAAACACGACTACATAGACATAACATCTAACCTACAAATTCTTCATAAACAACACAGAAATAACCAACGCTACACAACCGAACAATACGAAATATATAGGCACTTCAAACTACACCCTACACACATACTCAATACACAATTACATTACAACTCACACGCACTTTTTGACATCATAACTCCTAATACACACAAAATACACCCACACCACCAAAATATCCCACCCCCACCCTAACCTACGTAAACCTTGAGATCAGTTACGGTCTGAGTTGACAAAGGGACACATCTCCCGAAACGGCCGTCCTCAACAAGCAAAGTAAGCGCTACTATAGGCAAGTTAAAACATTTTTTAAAAAGTGTAAGTGATTACTAGTAGCTCACGCGAAGATGGAATCAACAAATGTTAATAATAATAATTTAATCTTAGGTAACTTGTTTTATTAGTTATTTCTGATTATTTTTTGTGGTATTGGGATTGTTTCCAATATTTTTATTGTAGCTGTATATTGGTAAAAATAATATAGATAATCATAAACTAATATAAAAGTGATTAATAAAAATAATATTACTAAAAGTTATAATTTAATGTAGTTTGAAATTAAAAAAGGGGTTTTTTATACATTTTTTTAACCTGAATAACAAAATTTTACATCGTATTTTGTGGTTTAACAAACATAGTATAATTTTAACTTACACTTTTAAAATGTTTTAAACTTGCCTATAGTAGCACTTACTTTGCTTGTTGAGGACGGCTGTTTCGGGAGATGTATCCCTTTATCAGAGTTACGGTTTGAGTTGACAAAGGGACACATCTCCCGAAACGGCCGTCCTCAACAAGCAAAGTAAGTGCTACTATAGACAAGTTTAAAACATTTTAAAACTGTAAGTGATTACTAGTAGCTCATGAGAAGATGGAATCAACAAATGTTATAATTTTAAACTAAATAAACTGTAAGTAGTAATTCTTTTTAATTGGAAATGAAAGCTAGACTTTTACTAAAATGAATCCCTTACAAAAAAATATATAATGTAATCTATCTACTTTTTTAAGTGAGAAATTATAATATATTCATATGATTATTTAAAATAAATTTTATGGAGTACAGTAATAATTTCTAAGATTTTCACTGGTACGAGCTGCGCTCTTGTGAACGTTTTTGCAACTATTTACTCACTTAAATTTTAGTTTAAATATTTCCATACAGGCACCATAGGAATCGCTACTCGCCACTTCCATTCTTTTCATTCTTGACATTCCAAAATGCCGAGGTTGGGCAAAATGTCAAAAAGCCTGTGTTGAATACTTCTGTGGAATTCCTCATAGACAATTTAGCTCTGTTTGAAATAGTGCTGAGGTTTATATGTTGTGTATTTATCGTTATCACTAGAAAATAATAGCAGTAAGTATTTTCATTATTAACAATATTAGCAGTATATATAGAAATGTTAAAATTATTATTTTCTTGAGTGTCATCGATTTTTTATGGGTGTTACTATGCCGTCCAATCAAGAATAATTTGAATTATTCGGCCTTCTATTTTATGATAGAGAGAGAGAGAGCTACCATGGATGGACTGGAATTCGGCCTTCTTTTACTTATCTAGGACATGAGGTTATGGTCATGATTTTAGATTTTGAAGTATACTCAATAATGTAAGGGAATTTTGGGATGTATGACAATTTCATTGGAATGTAAGTTAACATCGATTTATTGGTTCTTCAAATAACATTTATCATTATTTTGATTAGTTTTATGAAGAAAAATCTATCTTTAGATATAGTTAAGGGCTTGCATTCTCAAGTTAACAATTAAGTCAGGGAGGTTAATTGATTTAAAGTATATCACAAGTAAAAGCAGTAAAATTTGATTTTATGCAGAGATAATTGAAATTTTTTAAAATTCAAATTGGAAAGTGTGTGTGTAAAGTATTTTAAGCTTTTTAAAGTTAAAAAAAATTTGTCAGGAATAGTTTCTGAAATATGTTTTTTAAAAAATATACTCATTCTTAAAAAAGAATTTTTTCTTTTGAACTTTTAAAGTAAACATGTTTCTGATTCTATTTTTTTAAAAAGAACCCTTATATTTAATGATTTTTATCAAGTAAAGTGTAAACAATAATATATAAGAAAAAAATATTTTTCTAATTGAATTTTGTAGCTTCAAATTTTAATTAATCACTTACTTATTTTATGACTATCCAAACTTTATTATTAAAGTTTGGATAGTCATAAACTAAGTTAAAGTGATTAATTAAAATTCACCAAACGTAATGGACTACAAAATTTATTAGTTCATATTTTAATAATTTATTCAATATTGACATTGAATTTCTTGAGAGTTGTGTCAAGAAACACATTTTTTTAAAAAATTGATCCAACATATATAGATTTGTTGATTTATTTCCTCAATTCAAGTTAAAAAATTGAATGCCATTTATAATGTTGAACTTTTTTTACTATGGTACAGTAATAATTAATTTGTTCCAGAGTGTGTTTTATAGAATATAAAAAAATTGAATTATCAGGCCTTTTGATAAAGGAGCATATATATCAGAGGTTAAGATAACATATAGGTTAAATGTCACTCAATAATTTATGTGTGAATGTAATCCTGTTATATTATAATTTATTTTCTAGAAATATGGAGAGTACAGAATCACCATTAGATGTTTTATCAAGAGCAGCAACTATGGTTCAAGGAAATAGTCTTCTACCATCATATGGTAAGATTATTGCTTAAAATAAAAATTGTTTTCAAAAATTAGTTTAAAAATAAGTAACTTTCATTTACAAAGTAACAGGTGTTTCAAGAAATATTTTTTAATCAGTCATGGTAATTTGTACCATGAAGGTTAATAATTTAAATCTTTGTAACAGACAACTTTCTCTTTATCTCAGTTACAAAATTTAATTCTACATGGTTTTATAACTGAAGTAACTAGTTACATAAATTTTTATCGTCGTTAGACTTCAAAAATTTAGTATAACAGACATAATATTTCTAAATGTTTTGTAAGTCACGTTTGTGCTAATATTGATGTTAGAATTTTTTAGAAAATTAAATTGAGTTTTATTAATATAATTTTTCTTGTAAATAAACTTTTTATAACAAAATGTTTAAATATTTTCCTACAAAACTAAACAAAAAATTAAGTTGGAAACATTGAGACTAAAATACTTGATTTAATTTTTAGCACAGCATCGGCTTAATTTAATGCTTTTTTAAAAGGTTAGGTTCAGTTTACGAAGATTAATAAATGGATAATGTATTTTATGACTTTTGTTTAGTTGTTATAGATGTAGGCTAAAAACATTTCATGATTAAAACAGTACCAAATTAATCCTTGTTGTATTATTCAATGTGAGGTTTATTTGTGTCATTATATAATTAATTAAATAAAAAGTACCAAAACTACCACTTTTTGACATGACTTTTTAGTGTAACTGATATTGCCAAAACCACCAGATACAAAGAACTTATGAAAGACTTTAAAAACTTACTCCAGAAATAAATCCTCAACTTGTATTTACAAAACGCACTATATACTAATACTAAAAAAACGGACCCATGGATTTCTTACTTTGAACTCATCACCTCAGGAAAATTTTAGAATATATAAACAATGCTAGCATGAACCAATGCAAACGTGTACATTTTAAATGGCAAAACACATTTCCAATTTAACACAATATTTCATTAAAACTATATACTGGGTACTAATGTTATAAAATAACTAACAATATATCAGACTTCTATACATGTCTACAATAACCAACACCTACCTGGGTAAACCTGTCTGTGACCTGAAACAAAGAACAATGCACAGGCCAAGTACGAAAAGTGAATGGTAAAAATAAATATTTCTTTGTTCAGTTTTATTTGATTAAATATACAGGAAACTGTATGTTTCAAAATAGATAATTTTAAATAAAATATTTACCAAATATCAAAGAATAAAAATATAGCATAAATACATGTTCTTTTGTTTTAGGAGAACATTAGGCATGTTTTGTACATATTTCAATCTCAAACTTAATTTATTTTTATCATAAAGATATGGAACTGTAGAAAGGTTTTTAAAAAAATTGGAAAAGTAAGAGAAAATTTGAAGAGTTTTTAAAACAGAAATTTTCAGTGAGGTTAAATAATTTGTGGGACTTTAATGAATCATGCCTATATTTCACATTTTTCGTGTCTTTTTTTGTATGTAGGAAAAATAAATTGACTTATCAATTGCTGCTTTACTTAAAAACTTAGTAAATGCTGTGACTTGCCAAGATAAACTTTCACTTTTGCCCACTCCCTCTTTTATACCCTTTTTTCTAAACTGAATTGCACAGCCAATTGGTTATAGCCTTTGAGGGTTTCCCTAATTATGAATTTTATTCAGCATTTGCGGATCAATTTAAATAAAATCTAAAAGAAAGTTCAAATAATAAGGTTGTAATAAATTGAAAAAAAAATTATTGTATAAAATATATCTTGAATTTCGTAGTCCATTACGTTCGGTGAATCTTAAGTAATCACCACCAAGGTTAAATAACAACCCAGCTGCTATAAAAACCACACACCAAGCTCAAACACTCTACATCAAAAACATTATAAAACATTTATACAAACAAAAAAGCGATCTCAACAAAATCGCCTATAACTTATACCAACAGCTTACCACGGAACTACACTACATCGAACTGCAAGAAGTAGTAAACTTCACCAATACACTAATTACAGAAACAAAAAATTAAATAAAAATAACACATAACAAAAAAATACATAACCTCAAAAACGCACAACACCCAAAACAGGTTATTAACACAACACACGTTTTTCACCCCAGAACTATAAATCTCACCAACACAACATTTTCAATTAATGAATTAAACCTATTAGACAGAGGCTTAAAACATAACATCACGCCTAAATACAGCCAACAAAATTTCACCAAAACCCTAATATTGAAAATACAGTCCAACACAACACACCGCTAGAACAACAAGATGCAATCAGACACCAAATAAAACAAAAAATAACCCAAATTAAACCCCCCAAAACAAACACCCAAGAATTAAAAGTAGCCAAATCCGTCAAAAACAAATTTAAAAAAACAAAATTTAACCAATACCAAAGCTGACAAAGGCAACACAACGGTAATTATTAACAATAGCGACCTCAACACAAAAGTACACAGCTTCATCCAAAATAACAACATCATTACACTAAAAGAAGACCCAACAACAAAATACAACGCTCAAATCAAAGAAGCAATTAACAAAACAAAACTTATAATCCCACATCACACCAAAAAGCACCTAAAACAAATAAAGCCAATAGCTACTAAACTAAACGCCCTACCCAAACTTCACAAAACAGACATCCCAATACGTCCACTAATCAACCATACAAGTGCCCCTTCTCATCTTCTAGCCAAATTCCTCGACAAAACTATCCGAAACCATATAAAATTTAATAATCATTGTAGCATAAAAAACAGCCTAAATCTAATAGACAAAATTAAAAACGTAAATATCCCACACAATTCCACCTTAGTCTCTTTTGATATATCAAATCTATATACAAACATTCCCATTCCAGAAACCATCGACATCCTCAAAAACATGCTAATAGACACAAATACACCACATACACACATTAACGAAATCATCCACTTCACAAGATTAATCACATCTCAAAATTACTTCACCTACAATAACACATACTACAACCAGAAAGAAGGACTACCTATGGGCTCCCCCATAGCTAGCATCTTAGCAGAAATATTCATACACCATATTGAACAAAACCACATTTTACACAACAACAGATACTCAGATAACATAATTTACTGGTACAGATACGTCGACGACATCATAACATATAAAGCCAACACACGCAGAGCACACATATTTCTAAAACACATAAATTCCATACACCCTAAACTAACATACACCATCGAAACAGAACAACAAAACTCCCTCAACTTCTTAGACCTCACAATTAAACGAACAGACAAACAAACACATAAATTCAACATATACCGAAAACCCACCAGCACCAATACGACCATACACAGTTCCTCAAACCACCCACACCAACATAAACTAGCTGCTTAAACACAATGATATATCGCCTCCTTAAAACACCACTAGACAAGATGAACACTACCAGGAGTTAAACACCATAAAATATATAGCACAAACAAACGGATACAACCCAACAATGATTGACAAATTATACTACCGCCTAAAAAATAAACATAATAACCCAAATACAAACACGAAGATGACAATCCCATAAAATACTTATCAATACCATACAGATCATCCAAAACCCACAATCTAAACAACACATTATGAAAATACAACTACAAAATAGCTTACTCCACACACAACACTCTCAACAAACAATTTAAACCCAACAGCAAAATCAACGACATTTACAACACCACTGGAGTTTATAAACTAACTTGCAGTTCATGCTCCAGTTTTTACATAGGCCAAACAGGGAGGTCATTCTACACACGTTACCAAGAACATATAAAAGCACTAAAAAACAATAACTACCAATCAAACTTCACCGATCATCTCAACTCCACAAAACATGACTACATAGACATAACATCTAACCTACAAATTCTTCATAAACAACACAGAAATAACCAACGCTACACAACCGAACAATACGAAATATATAGGCACTTCAAACTACACCCTACACACATACTCAATACACAATTACATTACAACTCACACGCACTTTTTGACATCATAACTCCTAATACACACAAAATACACCCACACCACTAAAACATCCCACCCCCACCCTAACCTACATAAACCTTGAGATCAGTTACGGTCTGAGTTGACAAAGGGACACATCTCCCGAAACGGCTGTCCTCAACAAAGTAAGTGCTACTATAGGCAAATTTAAAACATTTTAAAAGTGTAAGTTAAATAATCACTTAAACATTAGTTTATGACTATCCGAACTTTAAATTTTGTAAATTGAAAACTTAAGAGTCCACAAATTTACAAAATTTAAAGTTTGGATAGTCATAAACTAATGTTAAAGTGATTAAATTAAATATATTGTATATTCTACAAATAGAATTTGAAAACATTTATTGGAAACAAAATTAGAAAAGATGGCATTAATTTTTGGACTCCAAAATATTAAAACTGTGTTGTACATGGCTTTTTTAATATATGCTTATTGAGATTCATGACTCAGCATTGAACAATGCACTGATCTAGGGTGAAACGCATCTGCTGAAATATATCACTAAGTAGTTTTTTTTGCCAAGAGATATCATAAGTATACAAGATGTCTAAAATATTGTGTGAATGAAGTGTTTTTTTAATATTAATATATAAATTTTATTGTAACAGAACTTATGGATTAGCTTAGTGAATTTTAAATTCTTATAAAAAAATAATTGTATATTTTTATATAGTTTTTATGCATTTTATTATATTGTGCCATGTAATATTTCAATAACAGGGGAAAGTTAGGAAATCTTATAAAATCGGTTTCCTATACACTGTTAGTAATTTTATTTTTTTAAATTTTAAAAGCTTCATTAACAACAAACTTAGTTTTCTCAAATCTTTTTTTTTACCTGTAACTATTTGAAGAGAAAACTGTGAAACCAACTATACAAATAATTAGACACAGTTATACTAATAAGACATCCCAGAACCTTACTACTTTACTAAAACCATTCATGAATTTTGTAGTCCATTACGTTCGGGGAAATTTAATTAATCACTAAAATATTAGTATATGACTATCCGAACTTTATATTTTGTAAATTTGTAAAAACTTACTGAGATAGAACGTTTTTGATCACTATGAGGCGATCTTCATCAGTATCTACTGCTTGGAGTTGTTAGATTAAGTCGTGACGGTTTTAAAGGCAGGTTTTCGATAGTATCAAAGAGTAAGTGTGTTTTGTATTGAGTTTTTTCATTTAATATGTTTGTACTTTGTGGGTTTACAAACATGAAATTTACAAACACACAAAGTACAAACATATTAAACGAACACACCCAATTGAAATCACACATACTCTTTGATACTATAGAAAAACTGCCTTTAAAACCGTCACCAATTAATCTAACAACTCCAAGCAGAAGACACTGATGAAGATCGCTACATAGTGATAGAAAACGTTCTGTCTTAGTAAGTTTTTACAAATTTACAAAATTTAAAGTTTGGATAGTCATAAACTAATGTTAAAGTGATTAATAAAAACATTCAGTTGAAATGTTCTTGAAATGACAATTAAAAATTGTAGGAAATATTTATTTTTAGAAGTTAAAGTGAATTTTGTTATTCAGTTTAGTTTATATGAGGCACTGAGATGCAAAGGGGTGCAAGTGACAAAAATTAAAATTAAGAGATAACCAGTGCAAATGATAGGGGATATGTTGTTTTATTTGTTGGCAAAGAGATGTAAGTGCTAACCCTGACATGTGCTGATATTTAGCGGTGTAAAGAAGAACTACTAATTGAAAGCTTCATTTTGTTTAGCAGCAGAGGGGGTTAGGTGCACTTACACCTGTTTGTCTCTTAACAAAATGCTTTAGTGGGGTGAAAGTTAGGAGCCACATTGCGTCATTCCCAATGTATAGTAGCCACTATTCTAGAAAAAAGAACCGTAACAAAAAGTATCTCAATAGTGATTTAAATATTGTTAAAATGTACTCTTTGTATACTGAAAAGTGTGCTGAAAACGGTGAAACACCTGTCAAACTCTCGTTTTACCGTACAGTTTTCAACAAAAATTTCAACTTGAGCTTCAAGCGCCCCCATTCAGACACTTGTAATAAGTGTGACATGCTTGAAAACCAAATTAAAATTGCCATTAATGATGTTGAAAAATACAAAGACCTCAAAGAAGTTCACTTAAGAAAAGCAGAAAAAGCTAGAGCTGCAAAGACAGAAGCTAAAAAGCTTGCTGAAGAAAATCCTACCGCAGTTAAAGCAATTTGTTTTGACCTACAAAAAACTTTGCCTACTCCTGTATTAACTTGCAATAGAGTATACTATGCGAGCAACTTTGGACTTATAATCTTGACATACATGACCTTGGTAGAAAGCACTCATCCATGTTCATGTGGCACGAGGGTGAAGCCTCAAGAGGATCACAAGAAATCGGATCATGTTTGTTGAAATTTGTTCAAAATTTACCACCTTCAGTTAAGCACCTTATAGCTTTTAGCGACAACTGTGGGGGGCAAAACAAAAATAAGTATATTGCTCGATTCCGGATGTATATTGTAAAGAATACAAACATTGAGGTGGTACATCACAAATTCTTGGTAGCAGGGCATTCTTACATGGAGTGCGACCAAGATTTCGGAATAATTGAAAACGCAAAGAAAAATTTGCAGTATGTTTTTGTGCCTCATGATTGGGTTTCAGCAGTGGCGAATTCAAACAGAAAGTTCCAGGCTGTAAAGATGAGTACAGAACATTTCTTTTCCGCCTAAGAAATGAGTGATATATTAAAAGTAAACATTGATGGGATCAGCATATTTCATTGGCTTCGATTCAAGAAAACAGACCCTATGACAGTTTACTATAAATTATCAGTAGATGAGGACTTACTCTTCTCAGAATTTAACATGACCAAACCCAAAACCGGGCAACCTTTAACGAACTTTACTTTAAAACCACTCTACAAACAGCCACCCACAATCTAGACTGAAAAGTACAAGGACCTGTAGTCTCTTTTACAGTTTTTGCCACCCGTTAACCACAAATTCTATCAAGAACTTAAACATGCGAAGAAGAAAACCAAAGCAGTAAGACCCCCACCAAAAGGAAAAGGAAACAAGACGAAAGAGAAGAAAGGAACAAAGAACAACAAGGACATGACAAGGCAGTCACATCTACTTCTCATAAAAATCCCTTCCCTAACTTCTCTGACGAAGAACAAGATAAACTGTATGACTCAGATTAACTTTGTATTTAAAAAGTAATACATTGTTTTCATTTTTATATTCAACAGGTGTTTTATAACTAACAAAATATGCCTTATTCTTCAGTTGCAAAGGGGTGTAAGTAACATGTTTGGAAGTAAAAGGGTGTAAGTGATTGCAGGGTAGTTAAACAAAAATTACCCTGCCCTAATTTTCCATTATATTCATTTCATACTGCATATTTAAACAACTAAATATATGACAAAATAAAGTGTGTAGATAGCATTTGCATAAAACATAAGTAGAATTTACAATAAGACCTAAACTTTGAACCAGTTTTACACAAAATCTTACTTTTGTCACTTGCACCCCTTTGCATCTCAGTGCCTGATATGTAAATTAAATTTTAATTGTATAAAATATTAATTTGTAAGCTGTCAAAGAAATTATAGGTGCAAGTATAACGTGTTAAACTTGATATTTTGGTGTAGAATCCCATTACAGAAATATAAGATTTTATACAATCAAAACTGATTTAAAAGCAATACATTTATATGTTTAAATTATGACTGATGGAAGTTTACAGGAAAACAATTTTACTTTCGTTTTTCCAAAGGCCTTTTATAAATAAAAAAACTTATTTGAAACAAAATCAGGCAAAATTTATTTAAGTTTAAGGAAGGAAAAGCAGATTAATGCACTTGATAAAATTTGAGTCTATTTGTGTATTTAATTCTCAAATAATGCAAGCATTCTGTAAAAAGTATAAAACACTTGAATATTTTTTGTTAATGTAAAATTATTAAAATATACCTCACACAATCATAATATTACATGTAATGTCTTAAGTATAATCCTGTTGATTTCTATAAGATGTATATTATATGCATAATAACTCCATACCTTATGGTATCTGAAAGTTTAGTTGAGTTTGTATGAGAACTTCACCCAGCATATCCTGGTTCTGCTGGATCTATTTCTTGTATTCTAATCCTTGTCTTGCATAGTCATTTGAAAGTTATACTTCTATTAGCTGTATTATCTTTTATTGTTTTTCCACTGATTTAGCCATAAAATTTTCAAAACGTTTTTATGGCCATGCATTAAAATTAAATGACTATACATATGGATCTGTTAATTTTTGTAGAAAGAAATGGGAATCCTTATTGTGACAGCCTCACTCCAATTGTTCATCTCAAAATATTTACTTGGAATTTTATTTTGAAGGTAGTATGTTCCACTGTAAAAAATGCTTTCAAAGAAGGATTTCTCCAGGATATACTTTTGATGGGGAGGGCACAATGGCAGGAAAATATGGGGTGGGTTTGGGGCAGACAATTTTTAAAAATAAAGGCCTGGAAATGAAATTTTAAGCTATTCTTGTTCTTAAATTTGGTATTTTGTCATCAAAACTTGCTTTTTACCTGAATGTACATAGATATAGATGGCGCCAGCAGTTCGTAGAAAATATTTTTAAAATTTCATTGTTTCATCAAACGGCTCGGTCTGGCAAGGACAACACGGAGTCGTAGTACACAGACTGTTAGTATAGCTGAGGTGGTACGGAACTAATGCACGTCTTGTAACATGCTAGTAATTTTTATGCTGGGAGGATCTACCAATGTTATCAAATGAATTTCTACGTGTAACATTACATAAATGGAAAAACAATATACATTGCTTTAAAATAAAAGTCAAATGAAAAATACATTTTTATAAGTAAACCTGGATAAATTTAAATGTGTTTGGAATATGAAAAATATTTCTAAAAAAAATAGTACCCAAATTCTGAGGTGGAAGGCTAGAATAGGTCCCGAATTGAACTGCCACTCCCCTGGAGCCACCCTTAGTTGAAGAAATTATTGTATAGCAAATTGACTTGCTAGGATAGAAAAATTTTTGAACTCAAATCATATCCAAATTCTCTCTGTTAGTAAATTCTTAATGTAGTTTGTAAGATAAATTTCCAGTTGAAAATTAAACATAATTATGTGTTATATGACAGTTAGTTAGGCCTTTTTAAAATACCTATTGTCAACTGGTAATGAATTACAATACCATTATTCATTTTAAGGGATCACCCTTCACCCTGGAGTGCCAGGGACACTCTTGCTCTAATTCTTAGCTAAAAATATTTACTTTAGAATTTTTATCTGATCGTAGAATGTTCCATATTAAAAAATGCTTATATTTTTTAGAGTTAGAAAAATAAAAAATTATTTTGCAAGTATAGAGAAAGTTTGGAAAATGAAAAATTTTCCAACTGAATGGTATCTTAACTCCCTCCTTCAACAAACTCATAATTTAGTTTGTAAGATAAATTTCTAGTTACCATTTAATAATAATTATCTGTAAAATGACAATTACTTGCTCCCTTTTAAAATACTGTATGTCAGCTGCTTATTAATAGCAAAAACAACATCCATTTTAAACAATCACTAATTGAAGATCTTGACTTTTTGTTTGTGCTGGTGTTACTGATTTTAATTACCTACATTGTAATTAAGTAAGCATTTAAAAAAATAATTTCCACCTAACGAACCATAATTTAAATTTTTGAACAATTTGTGATAGAGTTTAATAAGTCATGTTTTAAAATTCAGCTAATGGAAGGGAAATATTATTTTTAGTTATTAAGGTATATTTAGTTTATTAAAATTTATTCTTATTACTCTTTTGCTATTAATAAGTGTAATAAGAATTAACAACCAGCTCGTCGTCAAGAACAGCAACAAGATTTCAATATGAAATTTATTAGAACAATTTATAAGAATTAAAAAAGAAATTGAACATATCAAGAAAGAGGATGTCTTTAAAAATATTTATTAATTTTTTTGGGGGGGTTGAATTTAGGATAATATCTATCATTGATTTATGTGAATTTCTGTCCCGTGTTCTCTTCAATTTGCACTCATTTTCTTTTTTATTGTTTCTGGAAACTATGGTTTTTATTGATTTATTTAAAAAAACGTTCCTTCTCCAGAATTTTGTCATATTAAATTGTTGATTTTTATTTACAAGGGTAATAACATTTCCACAGGTATTATCAGCTTACGAGAACACTGAATAGATTGTGGGGATATCTTAATTCAGGAAATAAAATTTTGATGAGCGAAAAAAGATAAAGATTTATTATTGTGCATTAAGTGAATTCAGATTTACATTTGTACATAGACTCGTTAGCTCTGATCACCATTGAAGGAAGACTAACCCAAAAGATACCTTACAATGATATAATAGACATATTCGCTCAAAAAATAAATAAATAAATATGGAGAAAGTTTTATAAAATTTACATTATAAAGTTTCAATCTTTATAATCTTTTTATCAGTGTAAACTCATTACTGAATTGGTTTTATAAGTAAGGTTAATAATAAACTAATTTTAAAAATGTGTGTTTTTTCCTTACAAGGGTACATCACAAATCCTTGGCCTAGGCGTGGTAGATACAAATCCAGTCCTGATCTGTACCTGTAGCATTTATTTACTACATGCATAGTAGTAGTTAATAGTCTTGCTGTAGCATAGTCATTGGGTACAAGTGAATATTTTTAGTTTGTAATGCCTAATGGTGTTGGGTTTTTTGGTCTTGGTAGTCCTTAGCCTCATAAAAACATTCCTGATATTTGCAAAGTTATCACCAGAATACTTTTAGAGGTTTGTTTTTTAACCTACAAAAAAATAAAGAAAAGAAAAGTTGTTTTTGACCTAAAAGGAAAGTATTGGTTGGTTGGTGTCGTATCTTCTATAGAATCAAATTTTATGGTGTGCTTGAATTGTGTTTGCAATGTCTATGGTACATCAGAGTATAAATCTTCCTTCGTAGGAAGTGCTGAAGGCCTGCAGCAACTCAAAAGTATTTTTCCTATTATTTGATTGTCACAGATGACACTGCATTCTATCAAGGATCTGGATCTTTACAACTAGGGATGTCATGCAGGTTTTTGGTCCCTGGGGCAAGATTATGTCAGGGGACCCACCCAAAACTCACGTATGCACTCACTCAAGATTACAGGTATCTGTGATTATTTAAACACAAATATAAAGTGAGTGACATTACCAAATACATGTAGCATAATGACATTAAACACATGAGATTTGGGGTGACATGGATGACTAGTTAGTAGCTGCATCGTGTTCGTTTTTTCGTTAACAAAGTTGCATGGCAGGTTGCGCCTCTGTCTGTGTTTTAGTCAGTACAGTTGAGTTATTTCAAGTTTAGTTATTTTTATATCCTAACTTTAAACATTTTTTTATGTACATCTAACTTTTTTAAAACTTGTTGTTTAATTGATGCTGCTTTCGCGTGATGTTCACATGCCATGTTTTGTGCAGTATGTTCGAGTTCTTCAATGATTTTTTATTACACTTTTTGGTATTAACTTGGCAAAAAACCACTACTTACTAAAATTTTTCAGCAGACATGTTTTGGACTAGGTCAGCACATTGTTCAATGTTGTGAGTCACGGACAAGACTGTTGCTCAGGTGTGTTGTATTGGTGTGAGTTTGTGGTGTATTGGTGTTCTTTGGTATGCTATTGTTCATAGAGTAGTTGCTAATTATATGGTTTAGATGTAGTATTTGATTGGGAGTGTGTTTTGTCATTTAGAATGTGTTGTGGATAGTATTTGTGGTGTTTGTATATCTCGTAGTTTGCTGTTGTGTTAAGTTTGTTGCTTTTTCTGATGTAGTGTATGATTTTTAAATTGGTGTCTATGTTAGTGTATGGGTGTAGTGTGTTGTGTATGTGTATGGCGAAATTTGATTTGGGTTGTGTCTTTCTTGTCTTTTAAACACACATTAAATCAAAATAAAAGACACTACATCAATAAATCAAATTCTACACTACATCAAAATAAGCAACAAACTTAACACAACAGAAAATTAAGTCCGTGACTCACAGCATTCAATAATACACTGATCAGTGCAAAACGAGTCTGCTGAAAAATATCAGTGAGTAGGGGTTATTTTGCCAAGCTAATACCAAAAGTGTAATTATAAAAAAACCTCAAGACCTAGAACACAAGAACTGCAAGATTTTTTCATGTTGCAATTCGATTTTCATTTGTTTTTGTCTGTATTTTGTCACTGTTTTTCCCTTATTGCTGGCCTAATTATATTTTACTAGTTTTTCCTTTATGCTATATATTGGTAGTTTAATTAAACTTGGATTCTGCTAGTAGCTTTGAGAAGGAGCATGCATTGTTAGTTGTAAAAATGTGGGTGACAGAGGAGGAAAACAAGGAGGCAAAAAGATCACTTAGTATATCATCCTATTTTTGAAGTGAAAGATAGGTTTTTTTAATTAACAGGAAATGTTTAACATTGGATATTTTAATAGGGTCATTTTATGTACAAAACGACCTATGTCGGCCTACAAAACGACAGATTTGTTTCTGAAATACCAACTAAGGATCAAAATTAAAAACCAGAGAAAAGCAAAGAAAGGTATTACTACACTAGAGACATCTGTGGATTGCATTCAGATTAATTAAGTTTAAGGGCCACCAATGAATGTAAAAAATGTAGACGCTGATATTGTATATGTATTTTGTGATTCTAAACAATACATGGACTAGTGAGAGGACTTGCTGAATGGAAAGTAAAAATAGTAACTACGTTTCCCATGAATTTTGAAAAATATATTTGTGTTTCTTTTTGTTTTATTTTTTACCCATAGAACTTCATTGGAATCTTATATCTATTATTGCCATTTTTCCGATTTATACTTCACAGGCTTTTTTTTGCATCTTGAGATTTGTAGTCCAGTGCTTTTTTGTTGTTCATTTTCATAATTCAAGGCATATCTGATTTATATTTGTGATAGATATTTGTGAAGATTTGATATGCCAAATGTATTACTCATCCTTGTTGTATAACCAAACAAGGATATTTTAATTTCCTTCAAATAGTAAAGGTGATATCTGTATGTTTTTATAGATCTTGCTATTATTTTTATTCTTCATTGAAGAAAGTTAAAAACTTTCCTTGGGATTTTCCTTTCTCTTGATATTTTCTGTAATAGTCTCAGTCTACATCTGACTAGTACAGCCTTGTGTGTCTCTTTGCTATGTCCTTCTCCTCCAGAGGGAGTCAGGTGGTCGATCATTCCCTTTCCATTGTTGCACAACAGGGAATGTATTCCTGAACCTCTTATATGCAGCGTCCGTCCTTGACTCTAGGGCCATTAGATGATGCACTGACTAGTACAGCCTTGTGTGTCTCTTTGCTATGTCCTTCTCCTCCAGAGGGAGTCAGGTGGTCGGTCATTCCCTTTCCATTGTTGCACAACAGGGAATGTATCCCTGAACCTCTTATATGCAGAGTCCGTCCTTGACTCTAGGGCCATTAGATGATGCACTGACTAGTACAGCCTTACCTTTCTCTCTACTATGTCCTTCTCCAGAGGCACACAGACAGCCAGGGAATTGGTCATTCCCTGTCCATTGTTGTACACAAGCCAGATCAGGGAATGTATCTCTGAACTGCTTCTGTCCTCCATGACTTTTGGGCCATTAGATGCAGCACTGACTAGTACAGCCTTGCCCAACCCTCTACTATGTCCTCCTCCAGAAGCTCACAGGCAGCAAGATGGTCGGCCATTCCCTTTCTATTGTTGCTCAAAAGGTAGATCAGGAAATGTATCCCTGAACTACTTATATCCTCCTTGACTCTTAGGCCATTAGATGACGCACTGACTAGTACAGCCTTGCTATTCCCTCTACTATGTCCTCCAGAGGCACATAGGCAGCCAGGTGGTCAGCTGTTCCCTTTCCACTGTTGCTCAAAAGGTAGATCAGGAAATGTATCCCTGAACTACTTATATCCTCCTTGACTCTTAGGCCATTAGATGACGCACTGACTAGTACAGCCTTGCTATTCCCTCTACTATGTCCTCCAGAGGCACATAGGCAGCCAGGTGGTCAGCTGTTCCCTTTCCACTGTTGCACAAAAGGCAGATCAGGAAATGTATCCCTGAACTAGATCTATACTCTATCTAACACAGTTATACTCTATAGTAGTGTATCCACTTCTGCCTTGTATAAGATGAGGTGTAGGAGTAGAATAAATTAAGGAAGGGGGACATTAAGCTCCTCTAGTATAAAAATTGGGGAGAACAATGATTCGTATGAGCTCCTTGGTACTTTCTTTGTTATTGTTATAGATGGGTTCTACCAGCTGCTACCTTGTGTAGGGATAGAACAAAGAATGGAAGAGTCGTCAAGTTCCCATGGTTTGGGAATAGGCGAGAACCTTGGCTTTAATTGGCAAAGGTACTTACCAGTGGTAGATCTTTTCTCTATTGGTGTTATAGATGGGTTCTACCAGCTACTACCTTGTGTAGGGATAGAACAAAGAATGGAAGAGTCATCAAGTACCCATGGTTTGGGAATAGGCGAGAACCTTGGCTTTAATTGGCAAAGGTACTTACCAGAGGTAGATCTTTTCTCTATTGGTGTTATAGGTAGGTTCTACCAGCTGCTACCTTGTGTAGGGATAGAACAAAGAATGGAAGAGTCATCAAGTACCCATGGTTTGGGAATAGGCCTTTGCTTTAATTGGCAAAGGTACTTACCAGAGGTAGATCTTTTCTCTATTGGTGTTATAGATGACTCTACCAACTGCTGCTACCTTGTGTAGGGATAGAACAAAGAATGGAAGAGTCGTCAAGTTCCCATGGTTTGGGAATAGGCGAGAACCTTGGCTTTAATTGGCAAAGGTACTTACCAGAGGTAGATCTTTTCTCTATTGGTGTTATAGATGGGTTCTACCAGCTGCTACCTTGTGTAGGGATAGAACAAAGAATGGAAGAGTCATCAAGTTCCCATGGTTTGGGAATAGGCGAGAACCTTGGCCTTAATTGGCAAAGGTACTTACCAGAAGTAGATCTTTTCTCTATTGGTGTTATAGATGGGTTCTACCAGCTACTACCTTGTGTAGGGATAGAACAAAGAATGGAAGAGTCATCAAGTTCCCATGGTTTGGGAATAGGCGAGAACCTTGGCTTCAATTGGCAAAGGTACTTACCAGAGGTAGATCTTTTCTATATTGGTGTTATAGGTAGGTTCTACCAGCTGCTACCTTGTGTAGGGATAGAACAAAGAATGGAAGAGTCATCAAGTTCCCATGGTTTGGGAATAGGCGAGAACCTTGGCCTTAATTGGCAAAGGTACTTACCAGAAGTAGATCTTTTCTCTATTGGTGTTATAGATGGGTTCTACCAGCTACTACCTTGTGTAGGGATAGAACAAAGAATGGAAGAGTCATCAAGTACCCATGGTTTGGGAATAGGCGAGAACCGTGGCTTGTATTGGCAAAAGTACTTACCAGAGGTAGATCTTTTCTCTATTGGTGTTATAGGTGGAGTAGTAAGGGTGGATTAAACTATGGAAGGAACATTAACTCACCTGGAAAAGGAATGGGGGAGAACCCTAGCTCTTGAAGGTAAATTTACTTCCCAGAGGAGAATTGTCTACCACAATACAAGTAGAACTACGAAGTAGTTCAACTCAAGTTGTACCTTAAGTAAAAGTGCATAAATAGATTATTTCTAGTTGTTTCCAAGTGTAAATATTGAATAATGGGTAAACTCCTTTAGATAAATGTGGGTAATTCGCAGTCCTGAGTATTACATTATAGTAATAGCTATTATATTGTTAGCCAAAGAATAAATTTATTTAGAAAAAATTTTAATCAATGAAATATTGATTTTGATTTTTTGAAGTCAATAGAATTAAAAGTATTAAATATAATAATTTCCTTTCACAAGAAGCAAAAACACTGACTTAGTTTTATTAAAGTAAATAAACTGGTAATAGAATAAACAATACGTTATATTATGTGTATAAAATCGTAAAGTTTTCATTAACGAACATTTAGTGAATATCTTTAGTGGATTCTGTGATCGAAAAATACTTTAAAGTTAACAAGCTTCGAGATTAGAAATAAAATTTACCTATGACTTTTTAAAACGCGCTCGCTTTTTACTTGGGACGGTCAATTTACGGATATGATGAAGTTTGAGGATTTTCGTTGGCAGGCATCAAGGCAAGAGGAATGTTTGGCATGTGAAAGTGTCCCCCCTCTCCTTGTCACGTAACCGAACCTTCCCGAATTGTTGAGGTTTGACTTAGCCTCGTTCCCTGCCGTTCGACTTCGTTATACGAAGTATTTAGCGTATGCAGTTCCGAACTTATCACGCAAAATATAACGTAGTACTCGCCCAAGTTTGGGAACTGCAGAGAGCGGTAATAGTTTATTGTAGTACTACAACTAGGCCACAGCCTACGTAATCTAGCGCGCTGCTTAGGAGTGAACATAACCTAATTACAGTACACTGATAATATAACCTTTAACAGCACTGATAATATTGTACATTTTTCTTTTAAATTTAAACATTGTAATGGAGTTGAACGTGAAGGGTTTTATACAGTGTCGAACGAAGTTAGAAAAGTGTTAAATAATCTTTCAGAATAAAAAAAAAACGAAAAAGTTAAATTACGAGCAGTCACAGCTCTAGCAGGTAGGCCCGGGCCTACTTAACCTTTTTACTTTTATTTCTTAAACTCCTTAATTGTCAATAATTTAAAAAGATAAATGATATATGTATATCTGAAATTAAAAAAAAAATGCTATAATATTATAGCGACATTTAGAACGCACCAAGCAACAATAAAATAGCAAATAATGACTCTTTTGTTTAGCTTGTACATCTAGTTGCCCTGAGAATAAAAATGCCCTAAAAGAGGGTGCCACGCCCCCCCCCGGTAGCCACATGGTGTGCCTACCCAAAAATGAATCCTGAAGCCGCCCTTGATTACGAGCGTTTTATAGTGTGAAAATTATTTTTAGCGTTTGAGCGACAGAAGGACTAGCGTTCAGAAAGCCAAGAAAAGGTAACTCACGAGAAATCCAGGGAAATTTTTATACTTTTCTAAATTTTTCCAAAACGTACATACAATTACATTGTATAGCACATAAAATAATAATAAAAATAATTAATGATAAATATAAATTGTTCAGACATATATCAATAATAATGGCGCAATACGGATACAAAAGTCCAATGGAAACAAGTAAATCCCTGGAAAACCTGGCAAATAAAGGTTGCCTTATAACTTTACAATGGATACCTAGGCATGTTGGCACGTATGGAAATGAAAGGACAGACTTTCTGGCCGAATAAGGCACATCCGTGGCACAACCCATTTGTACGCTGTAGTTGCAAAGCACGAAAGCCCTCATCAATGTAACTATCGACCGGGCCAACCAACTGCACCTCACACAGCAATTAGCAGGAAGAAAATGGGAAAACCTTGTCACCACAGGAGCCATCGACCACAGACTTCCACGAGCTGTAGGCGTTGCCAAGTTCAAGAATACTACCTGGCCGCCAATCTACATCGCATCGCTGTTCTCCAAACACCGGAATGTCCCCTCTGTGGACACGATACGATGGATGCAGATCATCTGCAGAAAAATGCAATGCACTCGACCATTCCGGAGATGATGACCCACTTAAGGAAGTTCACCTATACTGGTCAGCGCGTCACCAAATAGCTCAACAGCCAAGAGTAGGCGTAGAGTAGTAAGTAATATATTTCAATAATAAGTGAGCGAAATAACTCCTCTAGCCTAGAAAGCAGTAAATGGTCATAGATTCGTGTGCACGATGGATGTAGTAGACATACTCTTTATCGGAGTTTTAGGGTGATGGATACCCGTTAAGCTACGTGCACACTAGGCCGAACAGTGTTGATCGGCAATGTTGAACAGGTATGGGGTAAGCCTTGTCAAATTATGCTGGGCCGAACCGAACTCAACCCGAATCAAGTCGGTACAGATCAAAGAAAACTGATCCGACTAACGCAGTGTGGACATGCCGGTCGACTGTTCAGTCTACTTGCATTGCTGCTGTCAGGGCATCACAGCCCCCTGGTAATATGTACGGTATTGCCTGTTTTGATATCACGATCAGGTAGCTTAATGAAACTTAGGATTCATCAGTTACTAGAAAACGCTCCGTTACTGCAAGGCGCTGGTTCACTGGAATAGCTTGTCTGAATGGCCTCTTTAAAATTATTTTCGGGACAATTATACTTTATAGATTTTCAAAGTTCAAAGTATTCCGAGCTCAACTAATCAACATTACCAAGCACTGAATCTTTCAATAATTCCTCCGTACTACACTTTTTTCTGCCTTGTACAAGACTGGGACTAACACAGAATCTTCTTTAGCGGCGACGAAAACGATTTTGCTGACTTCCAGCAACTGCAATGATAAATACAGCAGCCGCCTCTGCAACATCACCAAGCACTGAATCTTTCAATAATTCCTCCGTACTACACTTTTTTCTGCCTTGTACAAGACTGGGACTAACACAGAATCTTCTTTAGCGGCGACGAAAACGATTTTGGTGACTTCCAGCAACTGCAATGATAAATACAGCAGCCGCCTCTGGAACATCATCGGAATCACTCATTATTATATTTTAAAATTAAATTTAATATAAATATGAAACAAACATTTATTTTCTAAAATATGCTTTATTAAAATATCATTTGTGCCACTCGACACGTCCACACATACTGCAGTAATGTGGAGAGGGCAAAACGCCGAACATGTCGTTCAACATTGCCGATCGGCATAGTGTGGACACAGCTTTATACTATATTTAAAAAGTACTTTACTAAATGAATACGTAATTGCTTTTTGCTGACGCGTTTCAAAACATTCGTTCCTTTTACGAAGATAACCCTCTACTGGCGGTATCGGTTAGGTACAAAGCCTGTAACTGGATGGATTTATGACTGTGGGTTGGGGTGTGTTATTTTGGTTGTGTCATGTAATGGAAAAGGCTGTTGGCTTCAAAATGTGTGTGATCATTTAATGTTTTCTTTATCTGTTGTGTAGTGTTTGTATATCTCATATTTTTCTAAGGTTGTTAGTTTTTTTACTTTGTTTAAATGTGTGTAGAACATTGAAATTAGTATGTATGTCCGTGTGTGTCGCGTCTTTTTTAGGTGTTTTGCGTAGCTGGTTTTTGGGTTTGTTTGTTTTTTATGGGTAATGTGTTCGAAGCGTAGAATGACCTACCGGTTTGGCCGATGTAATAGTTGGGACAATCGTTACATGTTAATTTGTAAATACCTGATAGTTTATATTTGTCAGTTTGATTTGAAAAGGTTGTATGTGCAGTCTTAAAGTGTTTGTTGTTTTGTAAGATATTTGGTAATGGAGGTTTTTGAATGTGGAAGCTATTTTGTGTGTGTTTTTGTTGTGGTAGGTGAGAGATATGTATTTGTTGTTTTTCGTGTGGTTTGTCTGCATGGCCGTTTGATGAGGTTTATGTTTATTTTTCTGAGTATGTTTTCTATGAGTGTGTGTTGGTAGCCGTTTTGTTGAGCTATGTTTTTTATTGTGTTGAGCTCTTCGTCGTAGCCTTTCTGTAACATAGGTAACTTATATTGATTATGGGGTGTAACATATGATTAAATACAGCGTGTTTGTGTTTATTCATATATATATATATATATATATATATATATATATATATATATATATATATATATATATAATTATAAACAAATTTATAACAAATTCAGGCGCGTTTAAAAAATTTTATTTGTGAAAAATCTGCCATCCCTAAACGAAGCTACACAGATCAAATTCTTTAAGGATTTTGTATTTATTTACAGCTTTATAGGTAACTCGATACATATGAAAACTGTTTTTACATTAAAATATTGGAATATCCTTATGACAGTTGGAAATTAACATGAAATTTCGTGCATAGTTGGCAACTTTAAGACCAATTTGTTTGGCCGATAAGAGATTAAAAAGAATTTTCAATATGTTTTGCTGGGGGCTTAACCTTCTCTCTAAATACCTGGTTTAGTTTACATAATAAATACAGATTTTTTTATTAATGAATATAGTGCAAACGCTGAGAAACGCTGAGGTTAATGTTTTAAAGGTTAGGATTTCGCCCGAAGGGGGCCAAAAAAGAGGCTTGAGCTCCCAAAGGTTGTGCAATATTAAAAATAAGAGTTGCTCAATAATTTAAGGCGGTTATACACGCATTATGAAGCACGTCCTTACTTCTCATATTTCATAGAAAATGTTTTTTGTTTGCATAGTAAGCGGAATTGTGTTTAACTGGGATAAAATATGAGGTAAGGTTGGGTTCGCTGAAACGGTTTAGAAAATTGAAGAAACTCAAAGCATACAACAAAGGCTAGCACACGTTCAAATGCTATATTGTTTTCACTGTTGGCCGATTTCAAGAAATTGTAGGCGGAAAGCTGATGTGGATTCTGACCGTTGCAGATTAGGGGGTTCTCGATGCAAGAAAATCAGTATCGTTCATTCGAGATGTTAGTATTTTGATGGGAATTTGTACTGACTCTTATACTGATAAAACGTCTTTCTTCAGAGGTGTAGCCAGGCATTTTCTGAGTGTTTCCACGGTCTTAGCCAGTAATTCGGGAGTATCTTTTGGAAAATTCAAGAGAAAACACGCCAAGACATGTTTTAAGACAAACACTGATAGGAAATTTTAGCCGCATAGCCTCTCGTGCCCCTTACTTTCTTATTTCCCTACTTATTTCATATTTTCCTACTTTTTTCTTATTCACATACTTATTTCTTATTCCCTTTCTTATTTGTTAATTTTTTTACTTATTTCTTATTTCCATACTTATGACTTATTCCCATATTTGTCATTGTGCTTATGGTTCCCATATATGATTCCCATATAAACTTATGGTTTATTCCTTACTCCCTTACTTATTTCTAATTCCTTACTTATTCTTATATCCTTACGTATTTGTTAATTCTTTTACTCAATTCTTGTTTTCTCTATGTCTTATTCCTTATTCCCTTACTTATATCTTATACCCTTACTTATTTTCCTTACTTACTTCTTATTTTCCTTACTTATTTCTTATTTCCTATTCACTTCCTTATTTCTTATACCCTTACTTATTTCTTATTCCCTTACTTACATCTTATACCCTTACTTATTTTCCTTACTTACTTCTTATTTTCCTTACTTATTTCTTATTTCCTATTCACTTCCTTATTTCTTATACCCTTACTTATTTCTTATTCCCTTACTTACATCTTATACCCTTACTTATTTTCCTTACTTACTTCTTATTTTCCTTACTTATTTCTTATTTCCTATTCACTTCCTTATTTCTTATACCCTTACTTATTTCTTATTCCCTTACTTACATCTTATACCCTTACTTATTTTCCTTACTTACTTCTTATTTTCCTTACTTATTTCTTATTTCCTATTCACTTCCTTATTTCTTATACCCTTACTTATTTCTTATTCCCTTACTTACATCTTATACCCCTACTTATTTTCCTTACGTACTTCTTATTTTCCTTACTTATTTCTTATTTCCTATTTACTTACTTATTTCTTATACCCTTACTTACTTTTTATTTTTCTTACTTATTTCTTATTTCCTATTCACTTATTTCTTATCCCGTTACTTATTTTTTATTTCTTCACTTGTTTATTATTTCCTTACTTATTCCTTACTTTATTATTATTACCTTTCTTATTTCTTACTTTAAAATAATTTTTAAACTTTTAGTTTCCTATCCCTCCTGGAGTATCTAACACCCTTTCCCTCCGCTGGGTACAGCCATGGGTCTTTTCACTTGTTCTGTAAAAATTTAAAAAATCTGAATGGGTATTCTAGCGTTTTGGAAATACGGGCTTTTTGGAAGTTCTTAGTAGTTCTGGAAAAGATGTCGAACCTGTTAAGCTGGACTGGAACACTCTTACCGACCAGGAGGGGACCGGTGCCCAGTTCAGATTTTTCGTGTTACCACGGGACGTGACACCAGGCCTCACCGTTTCGGGCCGACACTAGTCACCACAAAATCGAGATAACATGAGTTTGAGGCTGGATTCTTTGGTGGCATGATTTTATTGCAAATAATCCATACATTTTTCGAATTTTTGTGCTCTTAGAAGAAGGAATTAGAGGTTCACACTAGGTCCCCTCCGATTAACTTACTTCATGTTTCTTATTATCCTTTCCCGTTCACAAGAGCACTGGCCAATGTCTAAATGCCAATAAAATTATTCAAGTATTAAGTTTTGTTTAGTGATAGCGTTACTTGTTGTTTTGAAGACGAACATTCTGGTAGGAAGGATGTGCTAGTATAGGTAGGATTAAGGTAGTAACATAAAATCCTCCGGTAGAGGATGTATGAGGAACATGACGCCTGATGTACTGGGCGCTTACCTGATGTAGACATACTTTCAGCAGGGGTGGAAGGGTTCTACCTACTCGTTGAGAGAGTTAGGCTGCGGACATACAGAAAGCAACTGGTGATCTCAACGCAAAGTAAATTTGAGTTGCTATTAGAAAAGTTGCTAGTCGGTTTATAAGATTGTTCATATAAAGTTGCTAGTTTAGTTGTCAGAGGATGCGTCCTTGTGTATATTTTAAGAAAAAAGCTACATAAACGTTATAAAAAAAGACAATTCAGTGTACACCCTTATAACGTTATTCGTGCGAGACAAAATCAATATATTGCTGTGCAAAATTTACGAAATTACCCAGATCACTATCAGAGGATCAATGGATCATTTTCTCCATCCTTTATTTCAATGTATACTTCATTTTCTCTGCGAAGGGTTATAATGACCACCTTCATGTGATCCTGATACTTGTGGTAAGCAGCCCTGACTTCACGACGCCAAAATTCCTCCTATTCTCAGTATCAGAGGATCAATGGATTCCTCCCTCTATCTTTTTTCAATGTATCTTTCATTTTTTCTACAAATGGTTGTAAGGGTCACCTGCATATGATCCTGATACTTGTGGTAAGCAGCCCTGACTTCACGACGCCAAAATTCCTCCTATTCTCAGTATCAGAGGATTAATGGATTCCTTCCTCTATCTGGTTGTAATGGTCACCTTCATATTACCCTGATGCTTGTGGTATGCGGCGCTGACTACACGATGCCATAATTTCCTACTACTCCCAGTATCAGAGGATCAATGGATTCCTTCTTCCATATTTTTCTCAATGTATCCTTCATTTTCTCTACGAAGGGTTGTAATAGTCACCTCCATATGATCCTGATACTTGTTGTAAGCGGCGCTGACTACACGACGCCAAAATTCCTCCTATTCTCAGTATCAGAAGATCAATGGATTCCTTCCTCCATATTTTTCTCAATGTATCCTTCATTTTCTCTACGAAGGGTTGTAATAGTCACCTCCATATGATCCTGATACTTGTAAGCGGCGCTGACTACACGACGCCAAAATTCCTCCTATTCTCAGTATCAGAAGATCAATGGATTCCTTCCTCCATATTTTTCTCAATGTATCCTTCATTTTCTCTACGAAGGGTTGTAATAGTCACCTCCATATGATCCTGATACTTGTTGTAAGCGGCGCTGACTACACGACGCCAAAATTCCTCCTATTCTCAGTATCAGAAGATCAATGGATTCCTTCCTCCATATTTTTCTCAATGTATCCTTCATTTTCTCTACGAAGGGTTGTAATAGTCACCTCCATATGATCCTGATACTTGTTGTAAGCGGCCCTGACTACACGACGCCATATTTTCCTCCTACTCCCAGTATCAGAAGATCAATGGATTCCTTCCATCCTTTTTTTTAGGGAGGGGCCGATTCCTAAAATTTTCGATTCCGATTCTAAAATTTTCCCTTCGATTCTCGATTCTTTCAAGTTATATTAGCTTACATGCTAGTTCTCTAATAATTAATTTAGTTAACATCTTGGTCTTATGGCAAAACCTTCAACCTTGATTTATCAATAGGAATTTTTAAAAGCATAAAAACATATCAAATAAAAGTAATGACTTATTTTAAAGTTAAAAATGTGAACTTTACTTATTTTATGATGTTTGAAAAAATACCTAAGGCTATTTACATTGTCTCTCAAAACAAAACAACCATTAAAAACAAACGAACAACTTAAAAAGTAAAAAATTAATACAAATAGGATAGTTTTTAATATTTAAAAGTCTGGCAGGTAATGTACATTTCTGTTCAAAAACACAAGCATTTGAACACGTTGTGGGTCAAGCTAGTTTCATCGCTTGTCATATATAACTCCTGAAGTTGAGAAAGGTTTTTCAGAAAATACTGTTGGGAGTGGGCAGACAGGTATTTTATTGCCATTGCATTTGAATGAGGGTATTTGGCACTTTGTACTGCTCAATACTTCTCAACATCACAATCTGGACTGGCTAATGGTTCCCCCAGATAATTGTTTACTTCTTCTTCTACTGTCAATTCCCCTGGGGTATCTTCTTCCTCAACATTCTGGATTAGTGGGGCATACCTTCTCTACACCTGGTGGGACCTTTTTTCTGCAGGTGTCTGGAACAAGTGCAACTGATTCAGGCCTATTTTGTATTTATTACTCAATCCCAGTTGATTTTTAACCGACTATCACTTGTAGGTCCTGTGTCTGAGGATAAAGTTTCTTCAAGTATAGATCTTTTTTGTTGATAAATTTGGGCAAAATGAATGTTGTTTAAGTGCTTTTTCACATTTGATATATTATGTGGTTTTCCACCGTCAGTTTCTGTTAACCGTCATCGAATTGACGCGACTGCCAGTACCCTGAACCGAATACCGTCTGGCCTCTTAACACTTTATGTTTATTAGTACTACTCAGCTGGTGTTGCTACTTTTGGAAAAATTAACGCACAGTTTTAAACAACAAGCTTCACACTACTTACAGATGTAATTACGATGGTTTTTGTATGATAGATAAACGCCGACGGGATTAAAAACATGATGTTATTCTAAGAGCTTTTTGTCCGTAGTTACGGGCCGACACACATTTGTTATAACGTATTGTAATGATTTTCACTACTGTTTTCAAAATTTCACAAAACCGTAAAACTAAGTCGGAAATATTGACTAAATATTTAGTTGTAAAATAATCCTTAAAAACGGACTTTGTGAAAGTTAAGAACAAACATTGATACACTTAGATAAACTCATCCTTACTAGGAAGTAAATTATAACGTAAATTCCTTAACAAGTAAATTATTTGGTGTTAAAACCTTTACTTAATATGAATCTTGGATAGTATTTACTGGACCTAAAGCATTACTTATCAGAGAGAGAATATATTACAATTTAGTTCTATATTCAAAATATTTATAAACTCACAAATCAATTACATGTGACACGTTTACATGTCTTAGTGATAGGCGCCAAAACACTTTTATCAACAGTCAGTTTATTATTTGGGTAACCGGGACATGAAATTATGGTTTTGTTGTTTCTTGCTAACACAAAAAATATCAAAACAGTGTTGCACAGATAATAAAATTTAATTAAATCAAAAACAATGTCGGGTCAATTGGTCAGACGGAGTTTATTTACGTTTAATTTACGGTAGGAAAAAACTATGTTGGGGCAGTTGATCCGACACGTATTATTATAAGAAACGTATATTCATACTTAGATATGATAGGGGAACCAAGTATAAGAACACATTATTTAAAAATGAGCTTAAAATATTTTGGCAATTCTCTATGAAAACGCCGATATTGTGGCCGGCAGCTAAAGTATTAAGGTGCAGTGACGCGTTCGCTTTGTTTGTTAAACTACACGAACTATTTCACCTGTAAGTTTATATTACTGTACATTATTTTGCTACATTTGTAGCTACTGTGCGGATCTGTTTATCATGTAATAAATAGTTTCATTTGCTATTACAATCGTGTTTATTTTCTTATCGCTCCCAAATATATTACATTACTGTGAGAGTGATATCTGTCTATAATATAATTTAGTGAGGTTAAGTTTCGGAGGAATAATACAGTGTTTCTGTTATCCGTCTATTCGCTCTACCATCATGGCCACGGTTAATCGAGTTTTTACTGTACTTTTTTGTGTTTTGTTCTGACATCTATAAATCAGTGGCAGTAAGACACGTGGGGGGGGAGAGTATCGAACCCGCTCTAGTGAGAGAGAGAGAGAGAGAGACGAGCGATGTCAAACGACCAGAAATGGTTATGATCTTGATTGTTGTTGCTTCATAAATAATAATATTTTCGTTTACTTTTATCATTTAATTCATTCAAATCAACTAATACATAAATAAGACATAGTTGGTAATTAATTATTTTTCCAATAAATCACTCCACACACATATTTTAATAGTTAACAAAATAGGATTCGGAATCGACACTTTTATGATGAAGAATCGAGTATCGACGATTCCTCGATACCACCTAGAATCGACGATTCCTGGAATCGAGAATCGGAATCGGCCCATCCCTACTTTTTTTCAATGTATACTTCATTTTCTCTTCGAAGGGTTGTAATGGTCACCTCCATATGATCATGATAATTGTGGTAAGCGGCCCTGACTACATGATGCCATATAATTTACCCGAAATCTTAGTACCAGGCTGTTGTGTTCCTTCGTACATCTTACCCTTTTCCCTACTCTGCACACGATACCAGTAAGTAATGGCATTCCCATCTGGAGAGTTTTTTGGCCTTTATTGTTTTCCTTTACTATCTTTCACAACGGTAAGTTTTGTCGGCTGATTGCTTTAAGAGAAAAACTAAAGTGGTAAAATAAAGCAAATATACCGGTTGATTTTGTCCATGACATTCGGCAACACGTCTATGTACCAACTTAGTAAAAATTACTACTTGGCAAACTTATAATTAAAGTTTATTTATATACAACTTACAGCTTGAGCTTGGCGGTTCCTACGTCCAACTTAGACGCTAATAAGATAGTTTAGTGCTTTTGAAAAGGTCAAGATTAAATTGTTTATAAATTGCTTTATGTTCACTAAGGTGTGATTTTTACCTAGCTTTAAAAATTACGCCAACTTTTAAAATTTACTATAATTTTCATTTCAACCAACTTTGTAATTTTCAATGTGAACTCAACAATGTGATGGAATGTTTTCTATGTTTTGACTTATTTGTTACTACTTTAGCGAAACTGTTAAATTAAATAATTGTTGCGAAAACGGGACCTTCTCGTTAACTTTTGCCTCTCAAGAAAAATTGTAAAATTGTAAAATAAAAAATATATTGAATTAAAATTATGCTTCTAACGTTCTGCGTTTGAAGTAATATTTTAAGAATTTGACAACAGATTGTTTATTAATACAATACTGGCGATGTTTCCTTAGCTTACAACCAGTGCTTTTGACCATTTTCAAGTATAAATTTGACAACAGATTGTTTATTAATACAATACTGGCGATGTTTCCTTAGCTTACAACCAGTGCTTGTGACCATTTTCAAGTATAAATTATTAATCAAACCAAACTTGTCAAACACAAAAACCGTTGAACGAGTTTGTCGAAACGATTGTTTTCATAATTTACTCTTTAACTGTCGCCTGTATGTGACAGAAACGTCGATAAAATGTATTAATAAACATCTTTCGAATTGTCTTCTGCTGCTCGTGAAATCCCTAACTTATTAGTAAAAGTATATTAATTCTGCGACTCTCCTGAAAGTTATGTAATGCTAAATGCCGTACTGTGGTGCGTATTGCATAAACATTAGGCGCTCTTAAGATGTATTGCTAAAATATTGTAGTTGGACTGTTATAATGTTTCTAAGCCACGCACTATTACTCAGTAATGTATTAGGGATTTATACACTGTGGTTATATTAATACGCTTATTAGTGATTAATATAACAAAACAGTGAGTCATTACAATATGTGTAATTAACAAATTAATTAAATCAGATTTGAAGGAAATTACTTTATTTATTTTAATCAATTGATTTTTGTTAAATTATGTCTAGATAAAGTCATACAGACATCTAATAGTTGTTAGCAAGAAACTCTACTAGGATGTTGTCATCTGTTAGGGTTATGGGGGGAATATAATTACAGTTACGATTAACGAATGACTTTAAACTCCTCTGGTAGGACGGTTAATCAGTGCCCAGATTGTCAGGAATGCTTGACTGAAGTGGACCTACAGTCTATTATGGCATAGTATCCAGCAATAAGAATTGTGGAAAGGTTAGAACGGGTTAAAAGTATGGTAATGAAGCTCCTCTGATAATGTGTAGGGAAGAGAAACATGTCAAGGTTTCATACCTATAAGAACTATACGTTATGCTAGAGGATGGATGGCTGTGTACTCCTGCAGTAAGAATGTGGAAAGGTTAGGAGAGGTTAAAAGTAGAGTAATGAAGCTGCCCTGATAATGTGTGAGCGGTAGAATATGCCAAAAAAGACGGTAATTTTTCCTGTAAAAGGCTTGCATTATGCAGGAGCAATGGATGGCTGTATACTCCACTGTGTCCAGCAGTAAGAATGTGGAAGGTTTAGGGTAGGTCAAAAGCAGATTAATGAAGCTGCCATGATACTGTGTGAGCGGGAGGATCATGTCAAGGACAGGGTATCTCCCTGTAAAAGGCTTGCATTGTACTGGAGCATTAGAAGGCTTTGTCCTCAACTGTGTCTTGCAGTAAGAATGTGGAAAGGTTAGGAGAGGTTAAAAGTAGAGTAATGAAGCTGCCCTAATAATGTGTGAGCGGTAGAATATGCCAAAAAGACGGTAATTTTTCCTGTAAAAGGCTTGCATTATGCAGGAGCAATGGATGGCTGTATACTCCACTGTGTCCAGCAGTAAGAATGTGGAAGGTTTAGGGTAGGTCAAAAGCAGATTAATGAAGCTGCCATGATACTGTGTGAGCGGGAGGATCATGTCAAGGACAGGGTATCTCCCTGTAAAAGGCTTGCATTGTACTGGAGCATTAGAAGGCTTTGTCCTCAACTGTGTCTTGCAGTAAGAATGAGGAAAGGTTAGGATAGGTTAAAAGGAGAGTAATGCAGCTGTCCTGATAATGTGTGAGCGGGAGGATCATGTCAAGGACAGGGTATCTCCCTGTAAAAGGCTTGCATTGTGCTGGAGTATTAGAAGGCTGCGTACTCCACTGTGTCCTGCAGTAAGAAAGTGGAAAGGTTAGAATAGGTTAAAAGGAGAGTAATGCAGCTGTCCTGATAATGTGTGAGCAGGAGGATCATGTCAAGTACAGCGTATCTCCCTGTAAAAGGCTTGCATTATGCAGGAGCAATGGATGGCTGTGTACTTCACTGTGTCCAGCAGTAACAGTGTGGAAAGTTTAGGGTAGGTTAAAAGTAGGGTTATGAAACTTTCGTGATACTGTGAGAGGAGGAGGCCCATGGCAGGGCATGACTTCCTCTCTACTGGAGTCTTACGAATATTATTCGTTTTAATTTTAATATATATCTAATATAGATTGTTATAAAAATAATTTTATATTTCAAGGGCGCACACCGCACACTTCCATTTCCGCACCGTGCGTGCTTGCTGTTTTTTACGTTCATTCTCTTTTTTTAATATTCGACGTTGTATTATGTTTTTAATTTCTTCCTACTTTAAAAATAGTTACTCTTCTTATTCAACATTGTGATTGCATTTTCTCTGTTTATGTTCAAAGTTTTATTTTGACTACGGTATTCTCGACATTTAAATTTCCATTTTCTTGTATTTTGTTAATGTTAATGTTCACTCAACCCAACCGACACTTAATTTTGTTTTCATTCAGTTTGTTATTAAGAAATGCAATCTTGTATATAATTGCATTAGCCCTGCATAATTACAGTAATTGCATAATTAATCTAATCAACTGTTACGAAGTTCCTGTTTATTTCATTTCTAGGTTGGATTTTCACTTTTAACCTTGAGCCCTCAAACTTTTCTCGCAGCAAATTGACATCGGTTCTTACTGAGGAAATTTTTACTTCATCGTGATTTCTTTGCGCAGGTTGTTTTCACGGTTGGTTTCAATGGAAAAGCATTTAAGAAAACACGAAGTGAAACTGTGAAATCATTGTTTCAAGTAGAAGAGGTTTTTTTAAGAGCGTTGCTTCAATACGATGCCTCATATAAATATTTAATTTTACGTATTAGAAACAGAAACGGGAATAGAAATAAAAAAATATGCCATATAATGCTCTTAAAATACCTTGAGTTTATCATATTAAAGTCTGTTGATTCAGAAAATCTCGCAACTACGCGTTTGAAAAAAAGAAAATAATTAGTGATTGTGATAGTGACTTGTTGGCCTTGGCTTGTTTGACGGAGCTCTCAGTATCGCTCCTATGATGTGCCGTTTTTGAAAAATTCTCATTTACAGCAGTTTAATAGTAATTTCTTGACTTTATAGTTTTCTGTGTGGTTTGTTGGCTGATTTCTTTATAGGCATTTGTGAGGTCATTTACATTTAAATTTTGTACGTGGTTGTTTGGTGTTGAGCTTTGTATAATTGTTTGCTGTTGAGTGGACAGATTTGTTTTGACTTGGATTTTCGTGAGGTGTGGATTTTAGGTTTTCAACCTTCAAGGGGGCTCGTAGACGAGGCATAGGGGTCGATTCCTGCGCATCGGAGGCGGTGCCGGATCTGTGACTATTGCCGACAAATGCGGATGGTAGGAGCGTTCTGCTCTATCTTTGAGTGGTGTAGTCAGATTGACAATGAAATCGTCTAGGATTGGGATGGGACGTTAAGTCCCGCGGCTATTACCGTGTTTTCACATGCCACGGGGAGTTTGTGATTAGTCTGAGCGTCACATTTTGGAAGGAGTGCAGCTTCCTCTTTGAAGCATCTTTCAGAAGGGAGTATCAAGCGGAAGCTGCGTAGGTGATGATGGGTCTGATGTACATTTGGTACATCATCAGCCTGACGGACATTGGGATGGAGTTCCCAGCTCCGCAAATGACAGGGAAAGCTTTTGACGCGCGCCAATAGCCTTTCCGATGGCACGTCGGAGATGGGGCCGAAATGTGACCTTGTTGTCAAGCGTCACCCCTAGATACTGTACTGTGGTTTTCCATGCTAAAGGATTGTTGTTTAGAAAGAGTTGTGCGACAGGACAAGCTCGTTTGTTAGTGAAAGAAACGGCTTCAGTTTTGTCCGTGTTGACTGGGATTCTCCACTTCCGAAGCCACGGTTGGAGAAGGTCTAGTTGTCTCTGCATGTATCGAACTCCAAAATTGACATAAGGGTGCGATACTGAAACATGGAGTCGTCAGCAAAGAGTCGCTGTCGGACAGATGGGTATAGAGTATAGAGGGACGTCATTGGTGTATACAAGATACAATAACGGCCCCAGAACTGAACCTTGAGGCACTCCGGCCTCGATCGGACGTCGCGTGGATAGAGTACCTTCGACGGACGCCTGGAACCACCTGATGTCGAGGTACGAATGGCTGAGGGTACGGGACTGTTTGTCAGTGACTTGTTGGCTGCCTTGTAGCCCATTCTGTATAGGACATGTTTCATTGTTACGCGGTAGCGCTAATGTAATAAAAAAATGAATGTTGTTACGAATGTCATTGCTATGTCAATATAAAAATATATTCCTTAGCAAATTATTTTAAAATAAAAGAATAATTTCGTAGATAAATTCAAGTTATTTCGTAAATATAAATATTAGAAAATTTATTCTATTGATAATAATAGGCGCTCTTCTTTCTCTGTACTTCCCTTTTCTCCCATTCCTTCCCTCCCCAACCTCTTTTCAACTCGTCTCTCTCTCTCTCTCTCTCACTCTCTCTTTCTCTCACCCTCTCTCTCTCCTAGACGCATGTTAATGTAAACATTGTCACAATGCTGACAATCCGTTTGTCACAGCCCCTCTCCCAGACGCTGTAAGCTTTGTCGTAACTCTAAAGGGCAGGACTCTGTATGACTCCTCCCATAAATTAGAGGAATTTTCCATCCTGATCTCAAAGTCAAATATGCTTGAACGTCCTTTAATATTCCTCCACATAAAATAATAATGTTAAAAGATCATGCTAATTTCTGCCGTGATTAAGTTTTCAAACCTTTTCCATACAATCTGAATGCCGGAAGCAAAGCAACACCCAATCTTCGACTCTGGTTTCCTTCGGGCTCTCCACACGGTATTCTCCGTGGGAAATCTAGGCCCACCAAGTTCGGCGTTGTACGCACGTTAGCTTTTTCCAAATGTTTGTTTTCGCTGACGCACAATATCGAATTAAAGCCCGAATACGGGTCGGAATTCGAAGCAGGTGTCGAAATACCCGACCGGGAAGACAATGGTATCTGATTCAGCACGGGCAGCGGACAACAATGGCGCTACCTGAGCCCGGCTGACATTCCACACCTTTCACTCGCGAGGAATGGTTATACACTTTCACGCGGCACAATTAGTGTATTAACTTTCTCACGTAAGCACCTTAATATAACGATATTAGTAAAATCAGTAGTTTTGCAAAATTATTAAATATTCGCTGTAATCGTGTTTAATATTGTGCTTCTCGTGAGAAGGAGAGGATGAAAACTCATTGTGAAAAAATCTCTATTTTATTACTTTTCCAATATAAATACGAAATTATTTCCCTCACTTCCATAATCAATATTTCAATGGCTCAAGACGCTAGCAGTATCTTTTTAAATTCCTTATATTAGCTCACGCTCTTGTCATATATATCTTGCACAACTTTTCAACCCTTAATAAAATACGTTTTTATTCATCCAATCAACTTCAAAAACACTTTTTTAAAACGTATTATGGATGGAAGTTCCATAATTTTTTCCACAGTTTTTTTCCAAATATTTATTCAGTATTTAAATTATAAAAATTTTGTGGTTTAGGTCGGATTCAAACTGAGTACCTTCATGTTCAAAGTCTAGCCTTTTGGCACTAAGCCAACTTTAAAATAGCTAGAACTCTATAAAGAAGTAACATATATATAGGCCTATATATATATATATATATATATATATATATATATATATATATATATATATATATATATATATATATATATATGAACTTCATAAAGTCAGTGCAACGGAAAAACAATGGATAACGTTAAATATCAAGAATATATATATATATATATATATATATATATATATATATATATATTTTTTTTTTTTTCTTTTGCAACCATCTGGTTGTCGTTGAAACCTCCATTGTACAAACTTAAATAGTTGTCATGGTTACCACATATATCATAAGTAATGCTCAAGGATTAAACATGAATGTAAAGAATAAAATAAACAAATTGGATTAACGGTGTCGAACCTTGCTTCACAACGGACAATGCAAAAGGACAGCGAAAAGAAACTACAACATAATGCAAGCGACAAACAAAAAAGCGAACAAATAGTAACAAACAAATAAAATAGTTCAACACAATACGTAGAAAGGAAAATGGAAAATTGCAAGGAAATTCTCTTTCTATTTTACCAATTAATATTGTTATTCTGACATATCTATATACATATTTATATTAGTTGTAATTATAAAATAAAAAGGAACTAAAATATTTTATTTTTTTGACTTTAGTAGGATTGATTTTAATTTATATATATATATATATATATATATATATATATATATATATATATATATATATATATATAACTAGTTTTTACAAAAAAACTTGGATAGCACAAAAACAAAAAACATTTACCAGCATACTGCTCAATTGATAGACCTACCAATGTGAACATAGCGGAAGAGGTCTCGACTAGCGGATTTACGGACATCAGGCTCTAGTACACCGCTGTTCGTCTCCTCTTTTGATCCTTCACAGTTCCTCTAGAAAACTTCCTTAATTAAATCTTGAAACGACGAGATCCTTGATCATATCTCCCCTCCCTAACTAAGGAGAGCCTTTGCATAGGCAGAATGAACAACCCCCCTATAACAAGATCAGGTTTGTTACCTTTACTATATTGCGCGCGCAGTAAAAACAATCCCATTACCAGATTATGAAAGCATTTCCTTAGACCCTCCTTTGTTCCACATATTCTTCCCTTTCCTTCTCATTCCATGGAGTGTTAGGGGGTTCATCTTCCAGTGAACGCAAGAGACCTTACTGTATTTCTGTCTACTTCAGACACACGACCTTACAGACCAAAGTTGAGGCCAGGTATTTTAATCTCAGTACTCACAATCTTCAGAACATTTTTAATGTTAGCCAGTTAATAGAACTAACCTAATCTGCCAAAATCGTGAGACGTGTGGGGGTTCGCTTCACGAGGTGGACTTTGTAACAGGGCCACAGAGAAGTGCCTAAGGAATTGGAGGTGAAATATTTGTAGGTTGATGAGAATAAATCTGTCCTAACTAGTCTGCGAAAATCATGGTACACATTGGTCCCTCCATGAGATCATAGGCCTGTATAAGAGGATTACTGAGCTCCTAAGGAAAGGCAGGAAAAACTGTAGGATGGTGGTAAGAATAAAGCTTCCATAATCTGTCAAAATCGTGAGACGTGTGGGGGTTCGCTTCACGAGGTGGACTTTGTAACAGGGCCACAGAGAAGTGCCTAAGGAATTGAAGGTGAAATATTTGTAGGTTGATAAGAATAAATCTGTCCTAACTAGTCTGCGAAAATCATGGTACACATTGGTCCCTCCATGAGATCATAGGCCTATATAAGAGGATTACTGAGCTCCTAAGGAAAGGCAGGAAAAACTGTAGGATGGTGGTAAGAATAAAGCTTCCATAATCTGTCAAAATCGTGTTTCACGTATGTATTATCTATTCATGAGTTAATTTGTAACCGGGCAACGGAGAGGAGAATAATTAATTGTAGATAAATTATAAGTAGGATGGTGGTCGTAAGAAAACTCCCTTATTCCAAAATCATGCTTCCCGTGTTTAGCATCACTCCATATGGTATATTGTAACAGGGTTACAGAGATGTGCCTAGGAGGTAATATATGTGTAGGATGATGGTAGGAATGCTTCCCTAGATCGCTGAAATCATGCTTCCCGTGTTTAGGATCGCTCCATGTTGTAGACTACAACAGAGATGTGCCTAGGAAGTGATATATGTGTAGGAGGATGGTAGGAATGCTTCCCTAGATCGCTGAAATCATGCTTCCCGTGTTTAGGATCGCTCCATGTTGTAGACTACAACAGAGATGTGCCTAGGAAGTGATATATGTGTAGGAGGATGGTAGGAATGCTTCTTTAGATCACTGAAATCATACTTTACATATGTGGGATAATTTTATGTGGTAGATTGTAATAGAAGTGTATCTTGTTAGTTGCCAATTATCAAATACTTAGACTACATATTTAGTTCTTTTGTGTTTCTTAGATGCAAATCAACTTGATTTTCAACCACTGCGGTAAAAACAGACTAGAAAAGCAGATAAATGTACTGAAGTAATACTTATTTCCACTAGAAATAACTATGTAAACACTGTTTGAGAGCCTAAGTGATTTTAAACCGAAATGTATGGTCGTATAATCTGCATAAATGTGAATACTAATGCCAGAGCATCGCACTGTTTATTTGCATAACATTGTTGGCGCCTAGAATAAACAAGCTACTTACACTTTATATATAGGACTTGGCTTAACAATTAGCAGTTATCTACAATTACAGGCTGCACTAACAGTTAGGCCTATGCACGCTACAAGTTACATTTAACGACTCGTACTAACTGAAACGCATTTATAAACGTCCCACAGAACGCACGCACCCATTCTGCTTCCAGATAGCTAATTATTCGGAATTTATTGAATGCAATACACAGATGGAGGCGCCTTGCGTGGAATAGTCTTTCATTATTTTTTGTTCTTTTTCCATTTACAAAAATTCCTCTGAAAAAAGAACCTTAATTGGCTGCCTGGGGCGTCTCGTAACTATACACTGTCCCATGACGGATGAACTGTTGCGATAATTCGGGTTGGGTTTATTGAATTTTGTTTTAAGAAGAGAATTTAATTTATTTTTAGTAAATTCTATAGTTTGGATAATGAATTGTGTACGTATTCTAGTTGTTAGGTACTTTGAAAGTATTTGAACTCTTGTTTATAAATAGGTTATTAAGTCTTTTATAAAACGAAAAATTAATGTTATTTATAAATTTTTCTGGGAGTATTATGACACCGCTAGTGATCGGATAATCTCACATTTATTACTATATTCAATGCATCGAAGTAAAGCGGAGGTTCACAAAGATATTGACAGTAATCATTACTAAAAGTAATCACCCTGACCAAATTAGATCTGATCCTTATGTAGTTGTCGGCGTGTAGCTGATAATACCCTTCCCTGACTTAGGCTGTACTAACCAATTAAAAAACATGTTTGGACATTTCGAAATTGAAAATTTTATATAAATTTGTTAACACTAAAAAATTAAGTGCCGGGTAACTAAAATGACACGTTTATAGGCCTAAATAGTGCTTGCAATAACCGATCTAATCCAACTCTAACCGACACCCACGTTAGGCCACGTTTATTCATGTTTTTGGAAGTGCGTTATTCCACCTCTTCCCCCCCCCCGTACTCTGTCTTGCCCTCGTCTCGGCGGACATCTAAACGCAGACATATATAACCTATACGTCCGATAACAGTGTGTGGCCTTTTACATGTATGTGCATTGCTTATTGTACTCTTGTCCCTCAGTAATTTGGGCATATGACCAGGTGACGAGAAACAGGTTGTTTTGATACCGGTCAAGAATAAGACCCTGGTTCAAGGGGACCCAGCCGTAATTTTCCTACTTCCAGAAGGTCATTATGTCCTTTCGTTGGCCCTTGCCAAACGAATGCACGAAAGATGCGTACAGGATCAAGTTTGACAGATGGTGAGGGTGCGTACAACTTTCAGGCGTACACGGATCTTTTATAATCATTGAGCTTCATAAATGAGTTTACCTCTACAGTTAAAAATAGATGTCGTTTAGTTTCTCGTTGCTGGAGATCGTTTAAAACTTTATTAAACCTGATTTACATCACACTTTTTCAGTCTAGGTGTGGGACTGGCAAAATGATGAGATATGTTGCGCTGTCACTTTGGTGTGTTTAAAATCAGCTTGTAACGTCATTTTTTTATATATTTTTAATTTTTTTTTAATAAAAAAAATTTGTTTTACAGAAATTTTCAATCTTAACTATATTACAACTTGACCATTTTATTTAATCTTACCATCTGATTTCTCTGGTGTAATCTAATCTTTATTTTGGATAAAGGAAAGAAAACTTAAACAACACATAATGTTTCCTTTTCTATCCTCCCCAGTATAGACAGTAATAGTCAGGTCGGCAGAATATCTGTTTTCACATCATTTTTGCTTCTGTAATAGTATCGTTATTTTTGATTTCCTTATTTGGTGTCTGCCATTTTGTTTTATCAGTTATTAGAATGGATTTGTCTTTCTAGTTCTGTATAAAGACCCAATTTTGACCCGACTGAGAGCTTTACACCAGTAAACTATCCACTCACACAATCCGTGATGGTTCAACTTTTCAGTACGAGGGAAATTTACAGCCTAAATCCGATTTTAACTCCCGAAAAAAACATTTAACCCTATCCAGCTTAAACAAAAATAAGTAAGCAAAAGTATTTACTAGTTAGCCACACTTCCTGCGCCGACGAAACTACGTTTACGAAAAGGGGATATCATTTCTCTGCCTTAATACGGGACCAGACATTCACATATAGTGCGAACCACGTAACCGTGCACTTGGCCTTGAGAGATCGCAGTAGATATAACGGGAGGTAGATGGTCAGTTTAAATACTTCCCTACAAACATAATAAGGACTGTCAAAACACTGACTTGCATGAAACTGTCGATATTAGATAAATTCAAAGGTAAATTAGCTTCGGTATGAAATAACAAACATTTTTGAAATATGTGTAGACATATTGGATGCAGAAGTGGTAATACAGGCAAGGCCAAGTGTACGGTTACGTGGTCAGCACTATACATTCGTACACCGAGTGGCTGGTAGACAAATCTTTGACCCTGACTGGGCTTAGCCACTTCGTTCAGGTAAGCAACCCTGCCCAAAGGACATTTTCAGAACCAAGGATCATATTATTTACCCTGTTTAATCCTGACATCGACCTATCATCTTTCATTTCACACGAGGGTATGACGTGTAAATACTTCCATAATACCGCTATAGACAGAATATATGTTTCTGGAGCGTGCAAGAGGATACCACAATTCGATTTAAAATGATACAAATTTGGAAATTTAAAAAAAAGGCAATAAAAAGTGCCGCAATTCCAGCGACAAATTGCACTTGTGAGCGTAGTTTTTGTAAGCCCAGTATTGTAAAAAAGAAATAGCGAACAATTTCAGATCGTTTAGAACAGGGGTTCTAAATTCTTCAGGCTCTGCGCCCCTCTTTATAACACTGACATGAGCCCTTCACATTTATATTTGGTCAAGAGTCTGAGTATGAAACTGAAGCTGGTTTAAACCTCAGATAATTTTATTTAACTTTTAATATAAATATTTTTAATATTTATATATATTTAACCTTACAGCTGATATTGATTAAGGCTCTACACAATATATAAATAAAACAATCGTTAAAAATGGATAATATATATATATATATATATATATATATATATATATATATGTATATATATATATATATACACACATACATAGCTTATTCAGTGTCTGTTAATAACTATTTGACATGTTTCAGATTAATGACACATTAACCTTAAAAATGTTTAAGGATAGAAAATCGAAACTGGTTTAGAACATCCCATGGTTTCATTCTGAATAAGAACTGACTGCAAATACTGATTTATATGGTGTAGTTTCAGAACTAAAAAATGTTTTTTTTATCGGCGAATGGTGATATATCACCATTATAGCGTGTGTAACATTATTAAAATATTATGGGAGAGGGCGGTAAAATTACCCTTGTTACTCATTTTGTAGTATACTGCGCATGCTTAGGCTTATATCCCATACCAAGTATTTTTTAATCCTTTAATCCTATATAATCCTTTGTATAAACCCTCGTAAAGCAGGAGAAAATAGTTGAGTGACAGATCCTCGTAAACAAATACAATAACCTCACATTCTAACCAATCAGCCTATTTATTATACACTGATATTTATGTTTTCCACTAAAGTATTTAGACAAATTTCGCCTGATCATCTTCAAATGCATCCCTTAAGGCTACGGGTTTTCTCTCAAAATAGCAACTATTTTTAACTACTTATATTTAAAAAAATTTACATTAAAAGTGTTTTGGTTTTTACGATAATTTTTGTTATTTTCTAATAATAAATAGATTGATTTTATTAATGGTTCAAGAAATTCTAAAAATATGTTAGCCTTTCATTTTCAAAAAAGAACTTAAGTACATTTGTTCAAAATTTAAAAATAATTTTCATTATAATTCATGTTTATTTCGGCACTCGGATTAAATTTTTTTTCGATTATTTATATTACCTCACTCTCTCCTGATATGTATCTTGTACAAATTTTCAGTCGGTTAATAAAATACGTTTCTATTCATCCAATCAAGTTGTAATACATTTTTATTAATCTATAGTGGATGGCAATTGATGTTAATACAGTTTTTTTCAAATATTTATTCAATAATTAATTGATAAACATTTGGGGGTCAGGTAGGATTCTAACTGAAGTCTAGTTGTCTTTGGCACTGCGTCAACCTTCCCATTCCTAGTAATTTACTTCGTAGGCTATATGAAGTTTTCTTTTGCTCCCATCTGGTTGTCGTTGAAACCTCCATTGCACAATCTTAAATTGTTGCCATGGTTACTACACAATACTATAAATAATGCTCTAGGATTAAAAATGAATGAAAAAAACCAAATAAACAAACAAACTGGATAAACGGTATCGACCTCGCTTCACAGACAATACGAAAGGAGAGCGAAATGAAACTACAACACAATCCAAGCGACGAAACAAAAGAAAGCGTATTAATTGTAGCAAACAAAAAATAATAGTCCAGAATAAATAGAAAAGGAAATGGAAAATTCAAGGAAACTCGCCTTCTATTTTGCCACTTAATATTGTTATTCTGACATATATGTATAATGCCTTCATATTTATATTAATTGTAATTGTAACATAAAAAGAAACTAAATTAAAATTTGTCTTTGTTGATTTAGTAGGAATTGACTTTTCTTTTAATTTTATTTTACTTGTTTTTGTAAAAGATTTAAACGGATTTAGCACGAAGAAAATCACTAGATCAATGGTTTTTAGTTAAGTGTAGAAGGAATGACATTTTGCCTCTTCGTATTAGGTATTAACTGTAAAGACTTGTTTATTATTATAAAACAGTCTTGAAAAGGGCTAAAAATCAGTTGTGGAAAAATAAATAAATTTATATGACTCGTTTACTAACAGTTATCCTTCACAAAAATGTTTCTCATTTATTTATACAACAAGACTTGAAAAGCAGTGAATTTTGTGTTTTGGTTTTTTCGATAATTTTTGTTATTTTCTAATAATAAATAGATTGATTTTATTAATGGTTCAAGAAATTCTAAAAATATGTTGGCCTTTCATTTTCAAAAAAGAACTTAAGTTCATTTGTTCAGAATTTAAAAGTAATTTTTATTATAATTCTTGTTTACTTCGGCACTCGGATTAAATTTTTTTTTCGATTCTTTATATTAGCTCACTCTCTTCTGATATGTATCTTGTACAAATTTTCAGTCGTTAATAAAATACTTTTCTATTCATCCAATCAAGTTCTAATACATTTTTATTAGTGGATGACAATTGATGTTAATACAGTTTATTTTCAAATATTTATTCAATAATTAATTGATAAACATTTGGGGTCAGGTAGGATTCTAACTGAAGTCTAGTTGTCTTTGGCACTGTGTCAACCTTCCCATTCCTAGTAATACTTCTGAAAGAAGTAGGCTATATGAAGTTTTCTTTTGCTCCCATCTGGTTGTCGTTGAAACCTCCATTGCACAATCTTAAATTGTTGCCATGGTTACTACACAATACTATAAATAATGCTCTAGGATTAAAAATGAATGAAAAAAACCAAATAAACAAACTGGATAAACGGTATCGACCTCGCTTCACAGACAATACGAAAGGAGAGCGAAATGAAACTACAACACAATCCAAGCGACGAAACAAAAGAAAGTGTATTAATAGTAGCAAACAAAAAATAATAGTCCAGAATAAATAGAAAAGGAAATGGAAAATTCAAGGAAACTCGCCTTCTATTTTGCCACTTAATATTGTTATTCTGACATATATGTATATAGCCTTCATATTTATAATAATTGTAATTGTAACATAAAAAGAAACTAAATTAAATTTTGTCTTTGTTGATTTAAGTAGGAATTGACTTTTCTTTTAATTTTATTTTACTTGTTTTTGTAAAAGATTAAAACGGATTTAGCACGAAGAAAATCACTAAATCAATGGTTTTTAGTTAAGTGTAGAAGGAATGACATTTTGCCTCTTCGTATTAGGTATTAACTGTAAAGACTTGTTTATTATTATAAAACAGTCTTGAAAAGGACTACAAATCAGTTGTGGAAAAAATAAATAAATTGGTATGATTCGTTTACTAACAGTTATCCTTCACAAAAATGTTTCTCATATTTATTTATACAACAAGACTTGAAAAGCAGTGAATTTTACGTTCGTAAAGACTTGACTAGATCCAGTGAAACATTTGCCATTCAGGGAAAATTTGTCATATTATTGTGCTTCTATTATACGAAACTTTGAAGCTTAGAAGAAACAGGGATTTTGTATATGTTTAAGTTATTCTACTCAAATTCAGGTTAATATTAGTCTTGGAAACGTTCGATGGTGTTTTTGACACTTGATAGAGAAAAGTGTTACCTATATTTACGACAGTAAGTTCATGAGCATAATATAGTAGGAAATAATATTTTTTGTAAGGACTTTTCTAATACGTTCCCCCATCTTCAATTTTTTTTCTATAGCCACCAAGTGTAAATTTTCATACATTATTACTAAACGTGAATAATCGGTGTTAATTGAGACAGTAAAAGTATTTGTGATCAGTTTTAAAGTTGGAATGTAGGACATTGTTACACCTTTTATACAACATTACTATATACCTATGTTAAATATAGACTACCTATGAAGTATCCAGTTAGGATAGATTTGGTTGTAATTTTATACATACTATATACTTATGAAGTATCCAGTTACGATAGATTTGGTTGTAATTTTATACATTACTATATACCTATGAAGTATCCAGTTAGAATAGATTCGGTTGTAATTTTAAACATTACTATATACCTATGAAGTATCCAGTTAGGATGGATTTGGTTGTAATTTTATACATTACTATATACCTATGAAGTATCCAGTTACGATAGATTTGGTTGTAATTTCATACATTACTATATACCTATGAAGTATCCAGTTATGATAGATTCGGTTGTAATTTTATACATTACTATATACCTATGAAGTATCCAGTTACGATAGATTCGGTTGTAATTTTAAACATTACTATATACCTATGAAGTATCCAGTTAGGATGGATTTGGTTGTAATTTTATACATTACTATATACTTATGAAGTATCCAGTTACGATAGATTTGGTTGTAATTTTATACATTACTATATACCTATGAAGTATCCAGTTACGATAGATTTGGTTGTAATTTTATACATTACTATATACCTATGAAGTATCCAGTTACGATAGATTTGGTTAGATCTGGTTGTAATTTTATACATTACTATATACCTATGAATTATCCAGTTAGGATGGATTTGGTTGTAATTTTATACATTACTATATACCTATAAAGTATCCAGTTACGATAGATTTGGTTGTAATTTTATAAAACATTACGTATACGTGAGGACTTGTTTATGGGGGACGTATTAGAAAAGAACGTTTTTGTATTTTTATCGACCAAGAGAATTATTTATTTTTGTCTGTAAAAGCGAAGAATCGCCGGCAGGTACGGGTTCATCTTCCACCAAACCATCTGTAGCCGTAGTATAACTTTATATCAGCCTTTTTGTTCTCCGCAGAGTAGGTTCCGATATTCATTAATGAAAGGTCTAGGTTTTTTGTGCTGTTGTTTTGACGGGTTGACCAATGAGAGAGTAGTACAGAATTGCGTGCTCGCCATTGACGGTTTAGGTTAGAATCTAGGTGCCCTGCGTCCAGTGCGGTCGTCGCGAGTGTAATGAATGGATTTGTGAATGGTGTAATCTGTGTTTAAGTTTCGAAAAAATGGTCCAGATAACAAATACTTCAGAGCCTCTGCCGAAATTATGGCAGCCTTGGTTACCTAATTTCAAAGGTAAGCTTTACGAGTTATTTCTTTAGCAATGTTTTAATATTAAAGGCTCTATTAGAACTACATTTGTGCGCTTTAAAAAGAAATATTTACAAATTATATCATAGAGAAACCCCTTGCTTTTCTTTTTGTAAATAAAATTCATTTTCCAATTAAAATATAATTTTTCTTGTCAAAAACAGTCTGCAAAATTAAGAAATTACAAAATATGCAAATTAAAAAATAGTGATAGTTTTATAAAACTGATTTTTGTATTTATCTCCCGTTCCCACGTAATCGATTTTAGTAAAAACATTTTTAATGCGCGATGCAGAAAGTCATTAGGAATACGAAAAAAATTATAAAACTCGCTCACGCTTCAAATTAAATTTTTTTAAAAGATAACAGTTTTTTCTCCCCTCCGCTGCACAATTAAAACGCTACAAATTCAACATTTGGGGTTTATTTTTTGACGTAGTAGCTCGCAATGCCTCGAAATGTAATTAAACTTGCTGGTCCAAAAAATTACAAATTTTGAAAAAAAAGCTTAAACACATCCAGTCAACTTTGGGTGGTGTAAGTTCTATTGTTTATTGGCGATAGAAATAAATTATGTGTAAATATTCAATGCAGTATTTCCTGTTTTGTGCGTGGAATAGGGTCTGTAAGTGTTTGTTTTGTCCTTTTCAGTAATTTTGCGACTTATTACCGCCAAAAATTAAGAAGTGTGCGTGAGTTTTATAATTGTATAAGGTGTGTGTTCCGGGTGAAAAGTGGTGCTAGTAGTGATTTATTAAAGTTGATTATTTTTAAATTTGTAATTATAGGTAGCCAACACAAATTTAATTACATTTCGAGGCACTTTGCAAGTTATTACGTCAATAAAACAAAGCCAACACGTCAAATTAGTAACGTTTTACTTGTGCTGTGGAATGAGGAATTTCTATTTTCCAAAATTCTCATTTTTTGGGGCGTTAGCGAAGGTTATCATATTTTTTTTCGTATTTCTGATAACTTTCTGCATCGCCCGGTATAATTTTTTTTTGGTAAAATCGTTTACGTGGGAACGGGAAATATGTGCCCTGATTTCTTGAAAGGTTTATATAATGTATTGACAAGAGAGGAGTGTACTGTTTTATATATTTCCTGTAGTTGTACAACACCTTCAATATTTTTAAGAACTACCTTTAAATATAAAGCTAGATTTATTTTACACTCGTAATGTAAGTACATTTATTTATTTTAACAGTAGTTAAATACGGGAGGTATAGTAAATACAGTAAATATTTTATTAAAACAGTTGTTTTCAAGTAATTTTAAAAAAGCACGTGAAATAGCACGATATAGGAGATATTATTAAAATCACAAATAAACATAATAAAACGCGTTAATGAATTTTTAATTTCAAAATATTTTTGAATATAAAGAGCAATTGAATAATTTTATATATAGGCCTAGACTATTTTTATATTCTTAAAAAAGTTTTGCACATCACTTAAAAATAACCTTTTCTCAGCTGCCATTATTTTTTTTAGGAAAAAATTTTAATTTGTTCATATAAAGGCTAGGGATTGTAGAATCTTATAAGCAGTAAAAAAAAAAAAATTACCGCCGAATCAGTCGAACAATACAAACAGGTTTGGAATTTCTCAGAACTACAATTATTAATTTTGTTTTGGGAAAGTTTTTACCTAATAGGTATCCATGCAGTGGCAACCTTGGAGTTGGGGCGGTAAATATAGGCTAAGCCTATTACCCGCATACGAAAATATAGGGGGCCTATTAATAATAACACAATTTAAAAAATCGCCTATAAAAATACAAATAATTAGTATTAGATAATTATTACGGCGCGTATTTCAGTAACGCTTTTTGTATATAGCGTACATAAGCCGCGTGTAAGCCGTTGTAAAAAAAAAAACATTTTAAAAAAGAGATATTGTATTTTGTACAATTAAAAATTATCGATGAAGATTTTTTTGAGGTGTAATATGCGTCCGCATTTTCTTCAATTTATTAGCAATTTGTACAGGTTTATCCAGGTATGCTTCATCAATTTTGGTTATTATAGTAATTATTTTTTTCTTTAAAGAAAAAAAAATACCAACCAGTTGAGGCCTGGGATGGACCGCGCCACTCCATTGCTTCCCCTTGGCTCGCCACTGTAAGAATACATAATATTCTTGATGAAAGTGTCCCGCTTATAAGATTATTTTTAAAATGCTTAATTTATTTTTTGTCATATATTGTTTGAAAGAATGGTTAATAAAATACGCATTCATCACTTTTATTGGACAAAAAGTCATTATTGTTGAACGAACATGAAATAAATACAATAGAAAACTAGAAATTAAGATAAATGTCAATTTGTTGTTTTGTTTTGCGCCGGTCAAAGTTGAGTGTAAAGAATGGGAAAAGGTTTGTTTATACAGAAAAAAATTATTCTACGGAAATGAGAGTTCCTGCATTATGGGGTAGGAAAAGGTACTGTTTCAGAGTGTTAGAACGCTGCCTGAAATTAGATCAACCCTCCTCGGGGTCTCATCTCTTGAATAAGGTCTAAAGAGGTCTACATCAGCTAAGCTACCCTTCTCCGGCTAAAGTTTCCTTCAGTATAAGGGGATTATCATATTCTTTTTTAAAGTTTTACCTATCCCCCCGCCCTTCATTATTCTACTTTTTACCAGGGGTGTAACGGATAGACATCTCTTTGTGATATGTATAGAGAGTAGGTGTATTTTAGCTAAGCCATGATCCTTTCTATATTCTCTGCCGGACGATTTTATTCTTACGGGGAGTTCAATAACTTATATGCCAATTTTCATTCACTTTTATGACTACTATTATTATGTAAATACACTTAACATTTACGTCCAAATATTGTTTTAATTAGGTTTAATGATAACTACTGAGTTCGATAAATAGCCTATTTACACTTATCAAGCACTGTACTATGTCTCTAAAGCTTTTACTCTCTTCACCTCGTTACAAACACTGATCCCGCACATGCCTAACAAAATCTTATATATCGACTTAACGCTTCTAGCAATTTCTAGTACTTTCTGGACGCTTTACTTCTAGGAGTTCTCTACCCGAAAGGTGTGGTTGGTGTGACCGCTCAACCGTGGAAGTCACACCTATATTCATAATCCTTTTTTATCTTTTGTAGGCGTTTACCCGTTAATTGTAAATGTTTAACCGTTACAGCAAAGTATAAAAAAGGGTAACGAAGGATAAATAGATTTAAAATAGAACTAAAGAAGGGACTGAAAGTAGGGGAAATTGTAGCTTACAGAGACAATTTCGCTTGAAAGAAATAGGCCTGCTCTCCACCGGGTTCAAAGAAACGTCTGGGCTCTCTGGAGTATGATGCTGGAGCGCGGACGTTAAGGGAAAGTAAAGGGAAACGAGGTTTTACTCATAGGAGGGATTTTACGTTTGTAGAACGTAACTTGTTTAAATCGACGGATTATAATAAAGTTAGATTAGAAATTATTTGTGATAGACAAAAATGCCGAAGCTAAAAAAAATGAAATTTAGTAATTGATAAATATGGTATGAAATGAAGGGCGAGCAAGAAAAGGGCGTGGTGACATTTGGAGAAGAAAATGGCAATTATCTGACACAAAAGCTGCGCAGAGAAAGTTCAGTATGCAACAACGAACCTTGAAATCAGTCATTGCAATTGAATGAATATTGGAAAATATAAGAGATTGTAACTGGTTGAAAAGTAAGAAGTTTGATTCTATAATACTAGAATTGGTTTCCTAGTATTTTGCTATAAATTTATTTTAGCTTTCAGACTTTTCGAATTGAAATCCCAAACCCAAGACATTAGCCAGTTTTTTTTTTTTTAAATTGATATGGATAAGATGGTAGAACATGAATAGTGTAGACGAAGAGCAGCTGGACGCTCGCCCTCTTGACCTCTCGCCGAGGAACACAAAGATAGTGCAAAATGTTTGGGAAACTCGTTACCCCCGAACCAGGTGACTAGTATCTTGAAGAGGCAGGGGTCATTATGTAACAGCTGGAACCTTTTGCAGTAAGACTTGAACTGGTTATCAGCCCTCTGAGGTTGGGCGATACCCCAAGGCAGGCACTTCGGTTTCCACTCGTTTTCCAGAACTACTCTCTTCCGGTAGAACCTTCCTAACAGAGAGATTTTCTGTACTAATATAATATCCTTTCTGATGAGTTTTGTCCAGGTATTGCAATCGAACCTTTAACCACCCTCGGTTTTTCGGCCTCTCAGAATGGATTCCTAGGAAGGGAAGGCCGCCAATCCGACTACCCCACTATTCCTTTAAGGGCCCGAAACCCTGATGTGCTACCTGAATCTTACCCAGACTCTCAATCCTCCCCACACACACGCACGCGCGCGAGCACACACACACACACACACACACACCTTTTTACCTACGTTATGTATTTTTAACAAGTTTTTATATGTTGGGTGAGCCCTGAATGAAGTGTATCACTATAGGATTGCAGCATTACCTGTAAATATATGTAAGTATTAAACACCTTTTTTTAAAATAAAAGTTTAATAAAACTATCTGGTGTTTAATTCACCGAACCAGCTTGTTTCGTTATCAGATAGTAATTCTTGATCAAATATAAATGGGGGGGGCGAGATCATGTCAACGCTATAACGGAGGCGCAGACCCTAAAAGTTTAAGAAGCCCAGGGATTCTCGGGTTATCCTTGTCAGTGTTTTCCTTATAGATAGGTATTATGTTTGCTGTAAGTTGTTAGGTTAGGATCCCGCCCGTGACGTCTAACTCAGTCTGTCTCGGTAGTTGTTCCCGTGAAACCCTTTCGAATAGTTATTACATGTGTTAATATTCTCTTTGCCTATGTTAACAGTAAGATTTTGATGTAATTTTGTTTTAAAAGCATGTCGGACATCTCTAAAATTGCAAGTCAAGGCCCATTGTTAGAATTAAAGGAAACAAAATAAATTAGCCTAAGAAATTTTTAAAATTATAATTACTGCTATACAGTTTGTACCTAAAATCAAAGCCCGGATTTTCAACAAGTGTTACGGAAAGACTGCTCAAGATAACCTAAATTATTCAAATGTTAAATCACAAATGTTTTAACATACTTTATTATGTTATTCAATGCCTTCGATTTAAAGAAACAAACATTGTTCTAACATATCAAGATAAATTATCCCCTTAATTGTATTTTCTGAGAAAAAGAAATAACCTCTCACTGGGTCATACATTGAACCACTCCACACGTTCACTCTTGCCGAATCCCGCACATGTTCCTACATGACGTTAGGTGGTTCTGATCTCCATATCCGACAATTGCGACGATTAACATCATTTGTGTGGAATGTAGCTTCGTCTGAGAACCACTTTTAAGAAATTTGGGATTGCCATCAATTGCATTGAGCATGAAACTGGAAACGCGATGAACCAAACATAACTATTTCAACTTTAGATTGATGTTTAAATCGTTTAGTTGAATCTTGGGCAGTTTTTCAGTATCGCTTGTTCAAAATATTAGCACTTTTTTATCGGTCTGTATTTAAAGAACTAAATTTAATATTATTTCCTTTTGGTCTTAAAATTATAACACACACAAGCGCGTGCACACGTAATAGGGGCCTATATTACAAATACAAAAATTCGTCCACTCAAGTTTAAATACATTGTTTTAAACTTGTAGTGGATGAGACTTGGTGTTAATACTGTTTTTTCAAATGTTAATTCAATAATTAAATTCAATGAATTAATTTCAGCTTTATATGGAAGATAAACATTTCACAAAAGGGGAAGGTATACGGATAATAGTCATTTCATCCCATTTGGTTTAAAATAAGTGATAACATATGATTTCATAAAACAGCTGATTTTATATTATAGGTTATGTCGTAGAACATCTGTTTTAACGCATAGGTTATATTACCTTATTTATATTAACTGTTATTATTTAATAAAAAGTTACTTAAATAAAAACTTTCTTTGTAGACCTAAGTAGAAATTGACTTTGAAAGATTTTTTAATATTGTTTTAAAAAAATTTCAATTGCAATTTAAATATAGAACAAACAATATAGAACGACGACGTTCTAAAATCAATCGTTCAAAGTTGTTTACTAGTATTTCATATAACTCATTTATTTTCAAGGGAAGTTGCAGGTTACGTTTTCATTTAGGTTAAGTAGATAAACTTTACCTGGTCGCTTTTGAATACGTTTTCTTAATAATCGCACAATTAATTTGTCGTTAGTGCAGATATTTCAGGTACGCGGACGGAAGGCGTCAGCTGAAGTTTCGAGTCATCTCGAGGCGCCTGAAGGGTGTGGGATAACGTAGGTAAGCCCTCGGGGCACTTAATCAGTTTCATTCACGAAAACATTGGAGTCAACGTACTGTTGTCTTGCCTCGGCGTACTAGTCGTTTCAAAAACATTTCAACTAAGTAAATATTGTATAGTAATGACTTAATCGACAAATTATCATAACTTCTCAACGAATTTACGTATTTATATTTTTTTAAATAATATTTTTGAAGTTATAAAAATACATTTATAAGAGAATAATGTACTTATACATTTTGCTAGGAATATCAAACACGTAGTTTACAAAATTACAAATATTTCGTTAAAGAAAATATGTCAGAGATTATACTTTTAGGTGAGTTTTCAGATGAGGATACTCTTTGGTCCTGCCATAAAAACTTGTCAATTTGACTTTGACTAATAGTTTTAAAATACTTAAAATGATTTATTTGAACTTTTTGATTTCCATAGAGTAATGTTATGACACTCACCGTTATTACAGAATGTTCTATTTTGTAAGCTGTAATACACAGCTTACGAAAGTATTTTTGTATTAAAGCACAAAAGGTCTGAAATGTTATTTTTGCATTATTTGGTAATACAAAAAGTAACTGTGTTTATCTTTGAAATAAGGCGAATTTTACAAACAGGGAGAGGAACGCTTTCGGAGGAGGGAGAGAGAGTGTGTGTGAGAGAGAGAGAGCTAAAACGGCCGCAAATAACGTTATCAAGGGTCAACAATATAAATGAAGGGCGGGTAATATATATAAACCAAATCAGCAAAATATGGCTCACAGTGGGTTTATTTTCCAAATATGCACTGTTAATTAAAATTCTATATTTTCTAGTTACTAATAGTCCTGTTATAAAGTTTTATAACCCTAAAAATATCGAGAAAAGAAGAAATATGATCCGTGAATTATTTGTTCATGACGGCGAAACTCAATGAAAGTTTTCCCACCATTTAAAAAGAACCTCGTCTCAACACACTAAAACTATATTAAATTTACAAACATACCAAAACTCAAAAATAAAAACATGAATGAACGAAAACAGATCACATACCCTCTCTGAACACATTATAGAACACTTTAAAATCGCTGCCGCCTTGCTCAACAACGCTCCCTAGCGCCCAATATTGACATTATGGAGTCATGCATTCGATAACGTTTTCTAAGACTTGTAAATTTACTTTAATTATAAGTAAGTTAGTAATTTTAATTAAAGTTAACCTTATCAAATGTTTCTTTTTTACAAATCTAGTTGCTACTTGATATTTTTCGATTTAATAAAGAAGCTACGCTTAATAAACAAGTACTATAGACAATTTTTGTTTAAGTAAATTTCTGTTGAGGTTGAGAAAGAAAAATTTTATCATTGTTTCCTTATTTCCAGTTTGTTAATTTTATTTGTTTCATTCACTTTTAACCTTACAGTACTATTTATGATATTTTGTGGTAACCATGGCAACAGTGTAAGGTTGTACAATGGAGGTTTCGACGACAACCAGATGGGGGGAAAATTTCATTTCTTGATATCGGAAAGTTGGCGCAGTGCCAAAGCACGCTAGACTTTGAACATGATTCATAGTTCGAATCTGGATAGATCCCCAAATTTTTATAACTTAGTTATTGAATAAATATTAAAAAAAAACTTTATTAACATCAATTGCTATCCAATATAGGTTAAAAGAAATGTATTTGAACTTGATTGGTTGAATAAAAACGTATTTTATTAACGATTTGAACAAGATATAGGCCTATATCAGGAGAGTGTGAGCTAATAGAAGGAATTTAAAAAAGCTCAAAGTTATTTACTGAACGTAGCTTTTTCACTGTTGAAAGTACTGTTTCTGAAACAGTACAATAATGTTATAAAGTATAAAAACAATAGTTTTCGATTGAAGAGCTGCAGGTAATGTTGTACTGTGCCTCCTCGGCGGCTCGTGGGAGGCGGTGCACATACCAGGAATATCTTGCACCGGTCGGGTCACGAGTCTCATCGGGGTCGTAGCGGATACCAATACTGGCTCCATTCAATCTACGTAAAAACATCTGGGCAACGAATCTAAAATTCTCGTCGCTGTCGTTCCACGGAACAGAACTCACGAGCGGTCAAAATAGGTCCTAGATCTCTGATTTTGAACAAGGTTTGTCATCTTGTTAAAATCGTACGAAATTTAAAAATTGCTATTTACGGAAAGGATTTTTTGCCACAAATTACGATTCCCCGGTTTAAACATAACTATTTCACTTGTTTGTTGTAAGATTTTTTAACATTTTAAAACTGATTTTTCAAAATTCCGCTCTATGAACCAAAGTAGTTACTCTGGCTGTACTAAATTTAAAGAAATTTTTCTAATCGTTTTATTTAGCACTGCTTTAAAACATTTCATTAACAAGTATTACAAAACAAGTAATATAAAAAAAATCAATTTAATTCTTTGGTATTTAATGAAAAAAGACAAATTTTATTTGAGTTTCTTTTTATTTTATAATTACAGTTAATATAAATATCTATATATACATATGTCAGAGGAACAATATTAAGTGGCAAAATATTCCTTGCAATTGATCATTTCCTTTATGTATGGTGTTATACTATTATTTTTGTTTGTTTCTATTTATACACTTTCTTTTTTTTCGTCGCTTGCATTGTGTTGTAGTTTCTTCTAGCTTTCTTTTCCCATTGTCCTTTTGTGAAGCAAGGTTAACGTTAATCCAGTTTGTTTGTTTTATTCTTTTAATTCATTTTAAATCCTAGAGCATTATTTATATTGTATGGTAACCATGGCAACAATTTAAGGTTGTGCAGTGGCAGTTTCAACGACAACCGATGGGAGCAAAATATAAATTCATATACATCTTTTAAAAATACATTTCCAGGTCAATTCCAAAGCGCTAGACTTCGAACATGAAGATACTCAGTTCGAATCAGTCGTATTAATTAATAAATTGATTATTGAATAAAATATTAAACTCCATTAACATAAAAAAACTGTAATAGTTTGAACTTGATTGGATGAATAAAAGGGTATTTTATTCGAAAATTTATATATATATATATATATATATATATATATATATATATATATGACCTAAGAAGGAATTGAAAAATACTTGCATTTTTACACTCATTCGCAGCACATTCAAGAGGTGTCATTTTGTGAGTAGGAGTGCATCAGATTAGATGCTCCCTGGCTGGATATATACCTTACTTTACCTAAGCTCGGCTTGCTTCAATTTTCTTTTAAAACATTTAAATTTCAATTTAAACGATAAATATCTCAAGAAGTATATTCTTAATGAACAATTTAGGCAATTCTTTAATCTTTAAATGATCTGTATTTTTTCTGTAATTAAAAATGGTCTGAACTATTGTTTTTAAAAATATATTTGTTTACTCTGTTATATTATATTTTCTGTTTATATTATGTATTTCGTTAGTGTTTGAAGTAAAATATCGTTTGAAACATCGTGTTTGAAGTAAAATATCGTTTGAAACATCGTGTTTGAAGTAAAATATCGTCAAGGCCAACAAAATTCAAGCGAAAAATTAACATTCCCGATCAATAAATCTGAAGAGCAGTTGAAAACTTATGAAGCCTGGAGAAAAAAGACAAATTGTATTTTTTTTTTTTTTAATTCAAGATCAGTTACAAAGTATTTTCCTTGTGGATTTATTGTGAATGGGGATCGGTGAAACGTGTATATTAAACTAATTAACGACTTAATAGACTTATCAATTTATGAAATCTTATTGAGACCAAATATTTCCTCTAGGAATCCTTATAGTGTTTTTTTTCTTTTATTGTATACTTGTTAATCTTCTCGAGGAGTATCATATATAAACAAAAATACATAATTACGCAATAAAAAAGTACTTTGATGTAATTTAATGGCTTTTTTATAATTGTAGGAACTACTTTTATTTAACAGAAAGTTTTTTTTAACAAGCTTTTAGTTAAAATTTACTGAAATATTTAAATTAAAATTATTAAGGTTATGCAAATATATGTTTGTACCAAATTTTGAAAATAATTTTAACAAAAATTCGAACCCCTTTATAGTTTTTTTCCCCCGGATATGCGGGCTGCTTGTGTACGCTAAGACTTGGTACCAAATAGTTCGGTAGTCTGACCTTCAAGCAAGGTCGTTTCACTGAACCTGTTCAAGCTACTATGCTCGCTGCAAACATAGTCTGGAATTTCCAAAAGCCGGCTGCCGCCACGAAGTTGTACATGAAATAAACTACCAAAAATTAAGAGTTTACGTCATCATTTAAATTAAATGAATACACAATTTATTTTTGACATAATTTTGTCTATACTACAGTGAAAGTATAGTATATTTACAAAATTAATGAGTTACGTCATCATTTAAATTGAATGAATACACAATTTATTTTTGACATAATTTTGTCTGTACTACAGTGAAAGTATAGTATATTTACAAAATTAATGAGTTGTAGACGTCATGATGTAAATTAAATGTCTAGACAATTTATTTTTGACATAGTTTTGTTTGTACTTATTACAGAGAAAGTATAGCAGTTTAAGAGTTAATGAGTGTTAGACGTCATTATTTAACTTAAAAGGCTCTGTAATATATTTTTGACATAAATTTGTCTGCACTACAGAGAAAGTATTGCATATTTACGAATTAATGAGTGGTAGACGTCATCATTTAAATTAAATGCCTAGACAATTTATTTTTGACATAATTTTGTTTGTACTACAGAGAAAATATAGCATGTTTACAAGTTAATGTGTGGTAGACGCCCATCACTTATAAATTAAATCCATACCCAATTTTTTTTTTTTTGACATAGTTTTGTCTATACTGCAGTGAAAGTCTAGCATATTTACGAATTAATGGTGGTAGACGTCATAATTTAAATTAAATGCCTAGACAATTTATTTTTGACGTAATTCACTTTGTACTACAGAGACAGCTTAGCATGTTTACGAATTAATGAGTGGTAGAAATCATCATTTAAATTAAATGTCTAGATAATTTATTTTTGACGTAATGTTGTCTATACTACAGAGAGAGTATAGAATATTTACAAATTAATGAGTGGTAGACGTCATCATTTAAATTAAATGCCTACACAATTTATATCTGAAATAATTTTGTGTGTACTACAGAGAAAGTATAGCATGTTTACGAATTAATTAGTGGTAGAAGTCATAGTAAGATAAAAATTTGTCAAGTATTTGTTTTCATTATGTCTTGTGTCTGTATTTACATAATTAGCAGTAAATTTAAATAATATGGTTAATAGTTGTTATTATAATGGTTTTCTATAAACAACTAATAATTAAATGAGTTACATCATTAATTAATTCTTTCATTAACTTTCATTTTAATTTGTTTGAAAGAATATATCAGCATAGGGTAAGTTAAAGATGGTTTTAAGAAAACAAAAAAGTTTAAAACTGGATTGTCTTATTATTTAATTAATTTTTTTATTTAATTTGTGTTTATAATTTTTGTTTTTGCAAATTGTTCAACAGAAAAAATATGTAATACTTGTGTAAGACATCTAAGGTGACACTGATACTTGTTTAACTTATTTTACACATTTCTTACACATACAGCTGTTAGGCCAGAATACTAAGTGATTTTCAAGTACCTAGAAGAAAAAAAAACTGTATGAAGCAAGAGTTTTCTCTCTTTATGGTTTGTTTTAAAACATTTACAGCTTGTCAAGTTAAACAATTTAAACATTATCTTTACAAGTAAATAAATTTTCAATTACTTTGGTTTTAATATTTGTTTTTCTACTTGATTTTTATAAGAGTATAAACATTGTTATAATTGTTTAAAATTTTATTCTCATTTTTAAGAACATTCAAATGAAACAATTCCCTTCAGCCATTGTAATAAATGATCAACATTAGAGTATTTTTCTTCACTCTAATTTCACATCCTATATATCAACATCAAGTTACAACTACAGTAGAGTCTCATTCCGAGTCCCGATAATTCGAGGTTCCGTTAAATTCGAGCCTATTTCTATTTCAAATAGGTTAGAATTCTTGAAATTTGTAGTCCATTATGTTCGGTGAATCTTATTAATCACTTAAACAATAGTTTATTACTACTAAATATAAAGTTCGGATAGTCATAAACTATTGTTTAACCCTAGAGTAGTAACATACGTTTTTATTCGCTAACTTATAACATCCGTTTTTTCGGCGGTTTTTCTCCTGTTTTAATAACATCCGCCTCCCAGACGGGCTCCTAACCCTTGTCTTAGTAACATCCGTCTTTTTGACGGTTATCTGACTATTGAGCTTGTGAGTCCTACAATTTATATTGTTCCTTAAGTAAATTCCCTAAGAAGAAATTTTACAGTAATTGAAGTAGCTGCAGCCTAACGTAGAAACGTTTTATATTAGACATTATAAAAATTTTACTAGTAACTTTAATTTTTTCAGCAATTCTAATTTAGTCTTCTTTATTTGACAAGAACAATGAAAATCATAAGAAAAAAAATCTTTTTAGAAAATAACACATTTATTTTTATAAGAACAATAAAAGTGACAGAACAAAAATATTTTTCATAAAAAAAGCATGGTCCTTAAGAATTAGAGAAAATTTAAAAGGAGGAATGTAAAAACAATATAATTAGAGGAATGTAAAAACAATATATTCAACTTCAAGGAATTAGAGGAATGTAAAAACAATATATTCAACTTCACAACCCTGAGCAGGTAGGACAGAGTCTATTTGAATGCTCACCACAAATCGGAGCTGAGCATTTGTAGCAACATTGGCTGGTCATCCTCTTCTTTTTGTAGTTGCAAAATCTGCAAGTCTTTCTTGAGGTTAGATGTAATTCATTTGCAGATTTTTGCTGTGTTGGATTATTTACTTCTTGCTTCTCTGGTTTATTTTGATCTAAAAGGCCAATTTCTATTGCTTCTTTCAGTCTACTTGTTATGTTTCGAATTGTGAGCCTCTGTTTCAACCAATTTTGCACGAGCTGAGAATGCAAAGAGGCAGCGAATTCAAAACGAGACATTGGTTTGTTTTTTGACATTTGGTTCTGGTGTTTTCTGACGAAATTTGAAGCATAAATTACGTAGGAATTCACCAGAGCTAAATTGAGCATATTGTACACAAAACAAAGTGGCCACCTATTCGTTTTGCGACTGCAGCTCATGCCTCGACACATTTGATCTAAAGTATCCACGCCGCCTTTGGTGGAATTATACGTCATTATTATTTCAGGTTTGGATGAGGAAGGGTTGATCGAACCATCGGGATCCATAGTTGAAATCAGGGTAACAAGCTTATCAGGTTTTGGTTTATATGATACAGCTGTGATTTTATCATCGTACAGAAAAAAAGAAGTTCCTGGAGGACGATTTTTATATTTTATATTTACAAACTCATTCGGTAACTCTCTTTTGTTTTTTTTTATTGTTCCAACCATGGTCAGCTTTTTGTCTAGTAGTTTAGTTGCAAGGGGGACGCTTACAAACCAGTTATCCATGGTCAGATTACGGTTTGTTCCCTTCACAGTCTCTGTAAGTTTGTCAACATAGTACTCAGCTGCAGGCTTATTACTTGGAATAGAACCCTTTCCAACATACGGTTCTGCGTCAATCATATAGGAAGTGCTACTGTCACAAATCATCACGATTTTCAGCCCATACTTTCCAGGCTTACTGGGAATATACATCCTGAAACTGCATCTCCCTCTAAAAAGAACTAATTGTTCATCTATTGTAAGGTATGAACTAGGCTTGTAGTTTTCTCTGCAGTGCTTCAAGAACTCCTCCCATATTTCCGAAACTGGTGCAAGTTTGTTAGTAGCTTTAATTCGTTCTGCACGAGTTGACTTGTCATCGAATCGCAAACTAGCCAAAAGAAACCGGAATCGCACGAAAGACATAGCAGCTCTGAATGAGGAGCCAAAATATTTGTCGTTGTAAATGATTTCAGCGTTCAAGTTATTGCACTTCAAGGCTGCTGAGAGAATAAGTAAACCGAATAAGGCATTCAATTCCTCCACATTAGTATCTTTCAAATTACTTGAATCTGTGTTTTTGTAGTTGGCCCTTGCTCGCTCGATTTCTTTATTTGTGTGTCTCACGATTTTCTCCACGATGGATGGTGAGAAAAACAAAGAAAAACAATCATTTGGTTCGCAGGTATATTTGGTTATGGGCGTTGGGCCTGGCTTGATGTGCAAAATGTTTCTCGCTGCAATTCTGCTCGATGATTCAGTTTTAGTCGTCATCCATTTGTACCCATTCCTACCGAACAACTCTCGCAAATCACAGCTGAGTATTTGAGCAGAAGACGTAGGGTTGAATGGTTTCTCCAGGATTTTTCCAGGGTCAGTAGTTTCTTGAATGATTTGTGCCTCAGTGGGTTCCATTTGGGTGGTCAGGGTCTCAGAAGGTTCCCCTGTGGACTTGTCAGTTTCAGGCTTATGATGGCCGATATTAGTAAGACTATACTCTTGGGTTGAAGGTCCAGCTGGCGTTTCAGAACATAGAGCCTCAATTCTGGTCCTCTTAGACTTTCGGACCGTGGGTTTTCTTTTTTGCTTGCGTTGCCGATCTTCAACGGGTGGCAAATCGTACAATGTTTGTACAGCATTTATAATCATTTGACCCGTATGTAGATCGTCGTTGCTATTCATATCACGGTCAGAGTTATCAGATTCATGCGACTCGTCACTATCTACGTTATCGCTGAATTCTTCTTCGCTGAGCTCAGTAAGAATTTGCCTAATTCGGACTTCATCAGTAGGGTCGATAAGTTCATCCATTTTATAGCTGAAAACAACACAACTATTTACTACTAAAGGAACCAGTAATATTAAATAATAACATAGTAAACTATTACTACATTCAGTTTCCATTTTTTAACTGAAAATAATAATAATAATCGGTACGTAAGTATTCTGGACAAATCAATTGAAATTGGCATTTACGTTGAGTATACCACTCAATGATAACATCCGTCGAAATGACTAACAAAAATTTACGTCAAATAGTAATATCCGCCTTTTTGACGGGCAAGATTTACTTACATGCACGTTGAGAGGCAGTCACAGAGCACCACAATGTTAGCACTGCCACAGCTGGGCTCAGACTGAATGAAAGACAGTTGGCACGGAAGCTCCAGTTCCTGGAAGGATTTCTAGAGGCAACAGCACAGGTTTCCGAGATCACACCCGTCAATATGACGGATGTTACTGCACTAGGGTTAAGTGATTAAATAGGTTAGGTTCAAGGCTATTCTATCTATTAGAAAGAAAATGAAGAATCGGGCTTCCACAAAATGAATACCCCTATGGTATGCCAAAGAAAAGAGCCAGGCTTCCAATAAATGCTCATATCAATACTGTATGCAAAATAAATGAATTGGGCTTCCAAGATATGTTTATATTAATACGGTACGCATAGGAAATGAGTCAGGTTTCCAAGAAATATACATATCAATACTGTATGCAAAGGAAATGTGTCGGGCTTAAAGAAATCTCCATATCAATACAGTACGCAAAGAGAATGTGTCGGGCATCCAATAAATGTCCATATCAGTACGGTATGCAAAGGAAATGAGTCAGACTTCTAATAAATGTCTATTTAAAGTTCTATAAACTGATTTTGTACATTCTTAATTATAGTACTGTATTAGGGGTCATTATCTTTAATGCGCAGGAACGTATTTCTGTGTAATCCAAGGGGTCTCAGACCCATCTACCTCGAATTATCGAAAGACTACTGTAGTCTTTGTATGCGTGTTTTCTTTAAACTAGGAGGCCTCAGTAACTCATTTCCATTGCCCCTGCAATACATATAATGTGAAATTATGATACTAATTTTGTAGTATTTTTCCCAGACAAACATCAAATCTACCCTCAACAAAATGCAGACATATTTTGTCACATTTTTAAGCCTGGCTTTACTCCACTTATTCCCTATGGCTTTTTGTAATGGGTAGACACCGCTGCCTTGATAGCATGGTTCCTTACTTTAGCTGTGTGAGCACATGAGTTATTTCTATATTATATTGTTGATTAATGAGTTATAGTTCCTTATTTAATCTTCCCTTTATTCACAATTCTCTTCTGTCCTTCATGGTCGTTGATTAGTCGTCTTAAAATGTCAAAAAAAAAATCATTAGCTCGGATAATCGATATGAGAAATTTAAAATGATATTTTCTGATGGTAACACCACAGGACTCATAAAAGTCTGGGGTTAGGGGATAGTTAGAGCATTGTGTAGGAAATGGCACTTCATCTCAAAGAAGTAGACTTGATCTCATCAGGGATGAAAAAGGTCTACCTGCTACTCCGTTGAAATCTTCAATTCTAGAGAGGAAGAAGGTAACCAGCTTTGCTGACAGTGTAACAATTTGAAAGCGGCATACAGTTCTTCAAGAAATATTATCACTAAACACTTGTAAATATTTACAAACTTACCTATAGTAGCACTTACTTATATTTGTTGAGGACGGCCGTTTCGGGAGATGTGTCCCATTGTCAACTCTGACAATGGTGAAAACTAGTAGCTCACGTTGAAGGTGGAATCAACAAATATAGAAATATTATTTTACCATCTTGATTGTATGTCTATTTGGGGGGGGATTATTTAATATTATATAGGCCTACTAATCAGCGGAATTGTCCAAAAGACCTATTTTATACAAGGATCACAATAGATCATTTTTTTGCAATAAAAAATAGTATTATTTTAAATACATTAATGTTTTTATTAGTAGAATAATGTAATTGTATAGTTTTGGTAGCAAAACTAAAGAAAGAAAATGAAAATAGGGTAGTTCAAATCATTAGCGGTTACACTAAAACGTCCGGAAGACCACCCACGCTTTGTTGGAGCAGTATGGGGTCTGCTTTATTAATAAGAAAAAAAAAACTGAATTTAAATTTAACACTAAACGTTAATTAAAAGAAATAGTTCAATTTTATGAGTGAAGTTAAGCCTACGCCACTTACCATTCCAAGTTATACAGGGTAGTTGAAGAGGTGATGATGCGGTTTTCCCAGGCCTGGGTTAAGTCCTGAAGTGATGAACCGTAGCTTGCGAAGAATGGCATAAAACTAAAACTCATTTAAAATTAATTGAAAGTTAAAAGCACTTCAAATAGTCACAACAGAAAAGCTTTAATCAACACTTGATAGTTCACCCACGAGGTTAAAGAGTTAATTGTCTGCGGTGTAATGAAATACCACGCGGCTAACCTAACAAATTACACTTGTACAAGGAAAGCGGTTTAAAACAGTTTTATCGCGGCTAAAATCGTTAATTCATAGTTAGAACGCATCTAAAACATTAACTGAACATAATCAGTAAGCGGGGTAATATTCAGACGCGGTTTAAACCCGATGAAATCGGCTAAAAAACTTGAATAGAAACCAGGAGAACCTCACTAGAAAGCCATGTTGCAAGAAATGTGTGTAACTTGAGAGAAGACGGAAATGCTAGCAACAGGTAACTAAATCAGATAATTAGTCTAAAACCATAGATGAATAGTCTAGATTCGTCTGGTGACTGGATCGTAAAACCTACTTCTTTGCAGTAAAAGAATCCTAGATTCTGGTCGGCAATGAAAGTCTAGTAGGCGGTGGAACTTGAACTGTGATAAAACACCAGCTGATTGCTAGGTTATACGAAATAATGAGAATTGTAAACAAACGTGGTCTGTTGAAAGTGAGGTTAAGGATCCTGTACTTAACAGTAATTATTAGTAGAATTACTTCTAATTATTGTGTAATTTTCTTTCACTTATTAAATACTTAAAATGAATAATCGTGTTAAAACATCAGGAAGAATTCATTAGCTTGGGTAATCGATATGAGAAACTAAAATAATATTTTCTGTTAGTAATACTACAACCTACAAAAGTCTGGGACTAGATGATAGTTACAGCAATGTGTAGGCAATGCCATTTCCTTGAATTAGTCTTGTTCTCTGCTGGGATGAAAACAGGTTTAGATGATATCCTCAATTCTAGAGAGGAATAGGGTAACAATTTTGCTGACAGTGTAACAATTTGAAAGCAACATACAGTTCTTCAAGAAATATTATTTTATCGTCCTGACTGTATATCTAAATTTGTTTTGATAAATTATTTAATATATTATAGGTCTATTTTCCAAAAGACATGTTTTATACAAGGACCACAATAGATTAATTTTTTGCCTAAAAAAAATAGTATTATTGTAAATGTATAAATGTTTTTATTTGTAGAATAATTATTGTGTTATTTTCTTTAACTTATTTTACATGAAATATGAGTTTTTTCTATTACAGTAAGCAAGATAAGTAAGATGCATTGGAATGTACATCTTTGTTCATGCTTGAAAGCAGTGCTTAAAAGCACTGTTTATAAGTAGACAATATAAACATACTACTAATTTAATAGCATAGCCAAATCTGTTTGATTATTAAAACATTGACATGTTTGATTTCTTAATAAAACATTTTTTTAAACAGATCTGAAACATACTGATAAATTTATCGATTGTGCTCTTGATAAATTACAATATTGATAAATATGAAGTTATTATTACATCGCAAATAATTTAGCCTTCTAGTGTAATCATTAAATAATTCTTTTGTCTGTATTGTGTTAGCCTACTTGTTCAAATTGAAATAGATCAAGAGATTAAAAAAAGATTCTCTGAAGTAATCTATTTTATATCAATGCTTTTAAAGATAACGTATTTTTGTTTCTATTTAACATGTTAACTGTTTTGCTCGAGTTGCTCATTTCATTTCTATTGTCGACTTATGTTATAATACTATATTATATTTGAACAGTTTGTTATGTTAAACATAATTGAAAATATATTAAATACTGTATAACAAAATTCATGCCAAAATCGGAAAAGATAAATTGGGATCAATCTGGCCAACATACTTGTGGTGATATTTGTCACTTAATATTTCTTGCCTCTTCATCCAGTATATATACTTTTTTGCTTTTATTTTATCCTCTAAATTGGTCTGGTTCTCATATCAGTTAACATGGTAAAGCTCAGAAAACTTATAAATATATTTCCTGTATATTTAAAAAAAACATTTTTGTGTTGTAGGCGTGATTGGGTAAATATTTACTATATTAAGTATGCGATTATTGATCACAACCATTATCATAAATTATATTTTTTCTTAGATATTTACCAACTTTTAAGATTTGTTTAACTTTTTGTTTTAGATGAAGCAAGATCGTATTCAAAGTGTAAAGAATTAACAGTGGGTCCACCAAGTGGAGGGAAATGGAGGCGAGAACGAAGACAAAAAAATGTCAATATGCCACCACCAGACTATTCTGTACATAAACAAGGGTAAGAAGTTTTTTTTACAGACCTTGTCACCAAAAAAAATTGCTTGTAATCATCTTTATATTAAACTACAATCAAATGATAAGTAACTAAGTGAATATGTAATGGCTTACTTACTGACGCATTTAGAAACAATCATTCCTTTTACGAAGCCAATCCTCTACTCATTTGAGGCTAATATAAGGTCTATGAGTAGGATCATTAGTAGCCTTATGTATTCACTTAGTTAAGTATTATTTAATTATAGTAAAACAAAATTATTGTGTTCAGAAAACTCAATTCATTTATTACTGTAAACCAATCTAAAACACTTTCGCATTTTATTAGCATAACTCAAAACACACTTTACGTATAACAATATATTTTAACTGTATTTCAGCTCACACCCAGAGCCTATAGATATGTCAACACGCAGAATGCGGGGTTCTCCTCCATCATATTCTCAGTCAGTATGTGCAGCTGGTTACGTCAAGACTGGTTCTAGGCCGTCAGTTATAACATGTACACAACCAGCTGTTACACCTACAGGAGTTTTAGGTAAATGAATTAGTTTGATTTTAGATTTATAAGATATTGATTGATTGTCGTTTGTCACATGGTCAATCAGAAAAAGGTACAATTTTTAAACAAATTATATAAATACAAGTGAACTCTTAAATAAATAAAAACTAACGCAAATCTATTCTGGAAATTCTGTTATAAGAAGTATAAAAGAGAAGCAAGTACCAACCAAATAGAATTCTTTTCTAAATTGTGGAGTACTAAAACCTTTTGCATTATGCTTTGTACAATGTGTAGACTATATAGTATCAACATAAAGAGACTCAGTGCCTCTCGGTCAAAATCAAGTCTATAAATGAGAGTATTAGCAAGTTGCATAGATAACAACCCCAGCGCCCCCTGCAGTTGAGAGATCTGCCCTAATCCGTTGGCTCCCCTCTCCGCATCTACCCATATTTATTTGTATGCTTATGTAATTTAATTTGGTGTTGGAATGAGAGAGTTTATCTTAATATTGATGCTAATACAGTTTTAGAAATTACCTCCAAGGGCATGAATTTGTACACTTCTCAGCCTTCAAACAGTAAAGTCCGTTTATTGTCAAGAGTCAACAAGTAGTGTCTTGAGCTAGACAAAATCATTTCCATTCGTGGTTGGGAGGTTCAAATGTTTGTCTATGGATAATTATGTCCTAAATTAAAAGTTATATATTTAATAGTTATTTTTGTACTTAAAGTACATAAAAGTAAACGTTTTGCTATGGATTAGAACAAAGAATATGCTTATACCTCTCCCTAATTACTTTTGAACCTAATATTAAAATTAATTAAACTAGTGCAACCAGACGAAATTTTCAATTAAATTTATTTTTCATATTCCCTTACAATTTTGTTCATGGATCATAGGGCACACCACTTTACCTGACCTTGATTTAGAAAGTGATAGTGTACTCCAGTTAAAACTTCACCTGTTCTAGTTATAACAAGACAACGAGGAAACAGGCCTTCTGCAGTCAGTAATTTATTGAATTGAAATTTGTACCAATCAAAGACAAAAATTAAATATACATTAAAAATAGGTTTTGTTATTATTTGTCAATAAGTATAGTTAGATTAAAGCCATTTTAAAACCCCAGGTGTTTAATATATCTCCCGTAATTAATATATCGCATCATTGCACAATATGATTACTATGCATAACAATTTCAATAACGTAACTATGAATCAATATTCAGTAAAGTCTTGAAATTCCGATTCTCGATATTTCGAGCTTCCATTAAATTTGAGCCTATTTCTATTTGAGCCCTACTTTGTCTATTTGAAAGAAAATGATAAGTCTTGCTTTCAAAAAATATTTATAGCCATCAATATTCTAAGGAAATGAGTCTGGCCTCCAAGATATGATTTTAAAAGTACAGTATGCAAGGGATATGAGTCAGGCTTCTAAGAAATGTTTATATTAATATGGTATGCAAAGGAACTGAGTCAGGCTTCAAAGAAATGCTTACATCTATACTATATCAATATGGTATGCGAAGAAATGTATGTATGCAAAGGAAATGAGTCGGCATTCTAAGATATTTATATAAAGTTCTATAAACGTATCTAGTGTATTTTTAATTATAGTATTAGGCTTCATTTAAACCCAATTTTTCGTAATGCAGATTTTTGTGTAATTCGATTTTTGGTAATCCGAGGGTGTCTTGGTCCCTTCTACCTCAAATTATCGAGACTATTGTACTTGTGACCAGACATTCTATTAATATAAATTCTTAAAATTAAAAACTTACCAACAATATATAAAAATGAAATTCTAAATTAATAAACGAGATACAGATCACACATAATTTTTGAACACATCACTTCTAACTTTCAATAATTCGAAACGGAAAACACAACTTCGACTCTTCGCAGAAACATAAGGCTGAAGAAATCGTTTGATAAAAACGTTACCTTCAAGTGTAAGTTAATCAATTTAACACCATATATTAATAGAATGTTTGGTTGCAAGTAATTTCATATTGTAAACATTTTTATATCAATTCTTTCTTTATTTTTTCGTTTGTTAACTACAAAGATTGAGGCTAAAATATTGTTAGGTAAAATTGTATAGTAAGTTTAAAATTTGTATACTTACAATGTTTTTAGTAGTAAAATATGAATCTTATGTTTGCAGATAAAGGAGGTGTTTGTGATCCTGTCATAGATGAACACTTCCGCCGATCATTAGGGAAAGATTATTTGTCTCTGTTTGCTGATAGTGGGCGTAATGATCCCTTAACAGGGAAAACCAACAATTTAGTGAAGAATGACTCTGATGATATCACAGGATCTTCATTATCTGGTAGGAATCGTTATACAAGTTATAAACCAGTTGTACTAATCTACACATTTATAAACAAAATGTTAATTAAAAAAATTAATAATTTAAATCATCAAATATAGTGATCTAAATATAATTCATGATTCCATGTAATATATTTTTTATACCACTTATAATTATGTTTTGATTTTGTCATTTTATAAAAAAAGATTATGGTAATCAGATGTGTTGATTGTTATCTCTTTGGATGATGTAAAAAGGGTTATGAAAATAATTATGTTTAAGGTAAGGTTAGTAAAACACTTGTTATAGGATTGTCGGTGGATTATAGTTCCAGAAGTAAACTTATGTATCTGATTCATAGAGAGGTCTTATATTTAAAAGAAGTATAGGAAGAAAGATCTGGATAGGTATATTCAGGGACAAACCCAGAATTTCATCTTGGGGGCGGCACAACAGTTTAAGGGAAGATTTTAGTGCTGCACATAAGGAATGATGAGGTCACAACAGTAATGTAATATAATGAAATAATGTAAAGTTCAAAGAACGACACTGTCTTTAAAACGATATTCTATTTCGCAAGTAAATTTAAACTTGTAAATATTAACTTATTTTAAAATAATGTTATTGTATCTTCTGTAATATATATATATATATATATATATATATATATATATATATATATATATATCAAGTTATTATTATTACTTGTAAATAATTTTTTTCATCACTAAGTGCAATAATTTTACCTTGTGTGATGAGGCATCTGGTACTTGACCATTGTCGAATCACTGAATTATTTTACTCTATTTTTCTGGTGTTGTTTGGTCTGTGATGTTAGTATTTGTTGACATCATATATGAAAAAAGTCAGTGTAACTTCATATATATATATATATATATATATATATATATATATATATATATATATATATATATATATATATATACACACACACACACACACACACACACACACACACGAGGTGTGACATTAAGTAATGAGACTGATTCCATAAAAACCGTATTTTAAAAAATTATTCTACAACTCTCCCATCCCCTTCAAAGTAGTCCCCGTGGGCAGCTATACAAGATTCCAGCGCATTTTCAACGCTTCATAACATTTCTGAAACACTTCAACTAGGATGTTCACGAATACCGTTGTCACAGCCACTTGGATGTCCGCAATAGACTCAAAATGGGTTCCTTTGACGACCAATTTTGCTCTAGGAAACAAAAAAAAAGTCACACGGTGACATATCGAGGGAATAAGGCGACTATTGCAACACGGAAATCCTTTAAGAGGCCAAATATGGTGACACGCTGAGGGCAGTGTGGCACGGCGCATTGTCTTGATGAAGGATCCAGTTGTTCACAATGTCTGAGTGCACCCTGTTGACTCGTTTCCGTAATCTTTCGAATACTTGGCATTAGTAGACTTGATTTATGGTTTGTCCCAGTGGAACAAATTCTTTGTGGGCGATTCCACAGCTATCAAAAAAGGTAATGACCATCACTTTCACATTCGATTTGCTCATGCGAGCTTTTTTCGGGCAGGGGGCTTGCGGAGTCAACATTTGTGAGCTTTCTACGTTTGGTTTCCGAGTTGTATTGGAAAAACCAACTCTCATTGCCCTTAATAACTCAATCAAGCAGCGCGTAATTGTTTTCCTCTCGCTTCAAACAGTCTTCAACGACGTTCAATCGAAGCTGCTTTCGCTCCTCAGAAAAGTTTTTTGGAACCATCTTCACACACAACTTTTTCATTCCAAAATCTTTGGTTAAAATTTGTCTGACTCTTTCATGGTTCATATTCGGTTCCGAAGTCAACTGTTCACGCCAATCTTCACAACCCTGCACATTTGCGTCAGTTCTCACTTCGACTAGTCTCCTGCTCCGTGCCTCGTCTTCCACGCTTTCACGCCCCTCCTTAAACTCTATGCCATCGAAAAACCTGGGCATGACTGAGAGCACTATCAATAAGCACTTTTATGATTTTAACGTATGTTTCCGAAGCTGTTTCGCCCAATCTAGCACAAAATTTTATAGCAACGCATTGTTCTAGATTTTGCTTCTCCATTTTTGTGACAGGCACCACCAACTCATGTCTTCTAAATACAACACAGCGGGGGAACTAAACAAACTAGAGAGATGGTAAACTTATCAATGGAAAGAGGAAGGATGCCGGGGAAAGGGAAAGAAATTTCGAGGTCGCAATTTTACCACAAGCGCAGCAATAAATTAATATATATATTTTCAAGTTACTTAAATGAAGCATTGTTCAATTTCTTCCAGCTAACACTCTCCTTATAAATATCTTGTACAAATTTTCAGTCGTTAATAAAATACATTTTTATTCATTCAATCACATTTATATAAAATGTTTTGTTTATAACTTCTAGTGGATGACACTTGATGTTAATACTGTTTTTTTCAAATATTTATTCATTAATTAAAGTTTTAAAATGCTGATGTCTGTTCGAATCGAACTGAGTAACTATGTATTTTAAAACCAGCACTTTGGTACTGAGCCAACTTTCACATTGGTTCCCAAAGATGGATATGAAATTATAATAGAAAGGTTCCTTGCCATAATGAAGCATTGCAAGTGAGGAAGCACTGTATAGTGAGGGAAATGGAAATTCGCTTTTTATTTTTCCACTTAATATTATGATTCTGACATATGTATGTACATATTTATATTATTTATAATTAAAAATTAAAAAGTAACTGAAACAAAAATTTTATTTTTTTATTTTAGCAGGAATTGACTTTTTTTTGTAATTCTTGTTTTAAGTTATTTATATTTTAAAATTTATAATGGATATTAATATTTTCAATATCAAAATATCCGTGCTCTTAAAAAGAATTATTTGCTATTTAGAAGGTTTTTTTTGTTTATCAGCAGTGTGACCTCATTCCTAACTTATCTTAACAAAGGATGTAAGCAGAGGCAGTTCATTTACCTTCAGTTCCTTTAGGCCTACCTATACATTTCTTTATACTTCTTAGAACTTATTTGTATACATTTTAATTGTTATTGATATTAAAACAATTTTGATATATTGAATTTTCAACTGTTTCAATATTAGCTCATAATTTTTATTGTGAATACTCTCTAACTTGTGTTAATCTATAGAAGTGTCGCAAGAGAAAGACACAGTCATACCTCTCAATAGCCATTCCAGCTAGGGATGGTCGATATTTTCTGTCACGGTGACTTGTCACTGATATTCGTTTGTTGCTGGTGTTACCATTGGCAAAATATAGAAATGCCAGTTCCAGTGACAATAGATCGATCAAAAGTTGTCTCAGTTGTGATTGGGAAAAATCGGAGTCGCTGGGTGAAATGTTACTGATATTTGATCGCGACTGTCATTGTTTGATTTCTCGCTGTCATCGGCTATGCTCCCACCGCTCGGCTCTTGGGGCCGATCATTGTGCAGTGTCATTGTCTGGGGGGGAGGGGGGGTTTGTCTCTGTTGTGATTGGGCAAAATGTCACCATTGGAACTGAAAAGTTATTGATATTTTACCACTGCTGTCATTGGTTGATTTTCGCTGTCACTGGTTCTACTCATTTACGTTGTATGAGTGGTCGATTTGTGCCAGATTCACGACAGTGATGGTGTTGTGTACAGTAGTCGCAGTTTCGTACTCGGTTAGTTTGTTCTGAATTTTGTAAGAGTTTATTTTTAAATCAAATGAGCCTTCCAAAAAAAAAAGAAACTAGGTGGGGAATCGTTTCACCCGTGTGGTATGCTTGCCTGTTATTGGCACATACAGAGCAGTCTTATTAACCCTTTTCACTGGTACTAAAGTCACTGACCCAAGCCTGGCGCTGTCACTAAAATCACCTTTCCGTTAAAGTCACTGGATCGACCATCCCTAATTGCAGCTAGTTCACACCTACCTTATGGCATAATATGCTTTAAATTATAAGTGTATGATTTGTTTCAAAACTCTTAATGTGCAGATATCAGTATTACATTTATTGATTAATGTGATTTTTGTTAAACTTCAGTCTGCATTTATTGACAGCGGATATTTATGAATCCAGTAATATTGTTCTGGATAATTCTGTTATATGAAATAGACTTTCAAAACTAAGAGAACAGGGATGATGATAACCAACATCAAACACACACCTAATCAACATTTAATTTAACATGTAGGCTCAAACATCTACCTTGGCACAGCAGTGAATATAAGAGTAGATCAAGCCACAGGGGTACGAAAAAATTGAGAGAAATAAACCACAATTTAACGACTTGAAAAACCTTTTTCTGTCATATGGTGAAAATAAGATATTTTTAATATAGATATTTTATAAAATGATTTATATCCTGATTGTTAACTGAAAATTTTTTTGCCTAATGTTCGAAACATGGGTTAGGGAAAATAAAACTCGATTTGTCTCAGAGCTGATACCAGAATTTAAGTAACAAACTGATGCCAGTTTGGGGTAGAAGTTGGTGTTTTGTGTATTTTTCTTAGTAAGTAAAATTCACAGTAAATTAGTTATCATTATAATGTAATTTTAATGATGTATCAGGTATCATTTTTTTGTTGCTACTTATCTAAACTATTCAGAAAGTAAATTTTTGCTGGGTTATATGTAACTGGTTTTGAATGTAGTAGTGTTTGATTGAAATGTATCTCTACTGTGTCATCTTTGTTCCTGTCTGTGGTTCTGTGTTTGCTGAAAATATTTCTGTTCATTTTTAAAATCAGTTTAATGGTGATATTTCTCACTTGGTTAGGTTAGTTTTATGTTGAAGTTTGTAAGAAATGCATTTTCTATGATCCTCTACATAATATGTTTAACATTTTCAGTCTAAATGTTAGAGGTTTTGGTTGGTGATGAGCTAAATTTTGTCCTAATTATAGTTTAGAGACTATATAACGATTTATATTAATAATTGCAAAATGGAAGTAACTAAGTTTGCCCTTGTTAATTTTGTTACAGTTGATGATCACTTTGCCAAAGCCCTTGGAGAGACGTGGTTAAAATTACAGCGTGGTGAAACCAATCTGTCTCCGCCCACGACACCAACAGAAGAGGCAAGTTCTGAGGGTGATAGTACTTTATTAAGGCATCGTTCTGGTGAAGTGATGACAACTTAAGTTACGCAGTACATAACGTCGTATGGATCAAAGACTTGGGTGCAGGTCACCTTTCTTAACCCTGCTTTCTATACTGTAACTCCAGTTAGCTTTATTTCATTGTATATATTATATATATTGCCCATCATTATTTGTTTTAAGCCCTAAGTGGTATTTAAATAATTACTGTAGATTTAGAAACACTTAAGTCATAATAATGGTAGTTGCTCTTTTAGTAACTTCAATTGAATTATAGTAGTTAATGTGATAAAGTATGAAACCAGGTATTTTAAACTTAATTGAAGATATGTTTATGTTGTTATTGTTAAAATGTTTCAAATAATGTGCTAGGAGTGCTAAGCCTCTAGGGATTGTCAGCAAAAAGTATATAAATACGAGAGGTATTTGGAAAATAATCTCCATTTGATTATAAATAAAAAAAAACATCCTTACGGTATTTTTATACGTAGTCACCATTTAAATTTTAACTCTTATTGAAACATTTTATCAACTTAGAAATAACGCTATGAAAAAAAATTGGCCACCTCTTCTAGCCGTGTAACAACCCTGACTTGGAGGAACTTCGTCATCTTCGAAGAAAGTAAATTTTTCATTGTAGCGAACAGGTAAAAGTAATGTTGTGCTGAGTCTAAATGGTGGGTGTGCATCATTTTATAGTGGTTGAGAATAACCCTGTAAGAATTTAATTGGTTTGGCAGTGTTAGGACAGCAGTCATGCATTGACATTTCACTAGAGTTCAGCATTCCGCTATGTATATTCTAGATTGCTCTCTATAGTTAACTTCATCTAGATCTCACATTGTAGACCTGATCATTAATTGCATTTTTCAGGTGGCATTTTTTGAAAACCAGTGTGCTCCCACTTCAGGGATCGGTTTTTTGTCTCTGTGTTCCAATCTGAAATTACGTTTCATCCCCAGTTACAATTTCAGTAAGAAACAAAGTTTGTTGTAACACAACAAAAATATAAGAGTAGATCCGGCATGATGTGTTGTGACATTTTGTCACCGTTTCATCAGCGAGAACAGAGTTTCTCATAATTAATTTTTACTGTAAGAACCTCATAGAAAACAGTAGACAAAACTTGCAGGAATTGTTCAGATATATCTGATATCATAAACAGTGGTTTTCACAAACTTTTGCAGCACCAATTTTGAATGGTTACTATGGATAACCAGATGGTTGAACATTGTCCAACTCCTCCAATCTCTCGAGCTACTTACATATGGAACTTTCCTAATGGTCCTTGCACTTTTCAAATCAGATAATTTATATGTATCACAAAGTTTTCAACAAAGGTAATGATTATATAAATTACCTTCTTGCGAACATCTTTCTATTGCTTATATTTTTTTCACTAGGTTAAAACGATACGCATTGAGTTTCATTTTAGGAAATATGAAATTCTTCAGTGCCAGGTCCTGTGAGAAGTTTAACATGGTGTAAGGCAAGGTAACAAACTCTACATCTTGCCTAAAACTTCCTCATATTCTATAAGCAAACTTTGTTAAAGTCCATATAATAAAAAAAATGTTAACATGTCCCATAAAACAAGTCATTAGCCTCTGTTACATTGTGTATTTTCTGCTGACACGAAATATAATTTCAAAAATTCTAATGATTCTGGGCTTATGGTAGATAATGGTTCATCTATGAATTCATTCATAATTTTTTGTCATGATCATTCAATAGTTGCAATATTGAAGTATAGTGCAGACCATGTAACCATGCACTTGGCCTTGAGAGATCGCAAGAAATTTCTCATGCACTACCACTTCTTAAAACTTGTTACATATTCAGAATCTTCTATACATCAACAGCCTCTGAATCCGATAAGTCTACACATATTTCAAGATTGTTTGTTATTTCATACCGAAGCTAATTTATCTAATATCGATGCGTTAGGGTTTTGACAGTCCTTATGTTTGTAGGAAAGTATTTATACAGACCCTCTTCCTCCTGCTTACATGGTCCACACTATACAGTTCATTTATTCACAAAACTTATTTAAATAGTTTTTTTTTAAAAAAAGGTTATATTCACCAGGAGCTTATTCCTGCCATAGTTTTTGCAGTGAAATATAACTTTATGTCACATTCTTTGTTCTTTGGTCAAAGCTATTTTGAAAAGTGTAGAGGAAGAGTATACACACACACTGTACTGTTTTATGTCTCATATGTTTTTTTAAAAAATATCTGAAAGTAGTTATAAGCTTTTTAAATTAAATTTAAACAAATATTTTTTTGTGTATTTTCAATAGCAGATAGAATTAATTATTGTATTTTTTTAAATAATTCTAAACAGAGAATTGTTTAAAGTTTTGCCAGTACATTACTTACTATAGCCTAGCATGGTCTTAGCAGTCTTCAAATCTGACAGTTTAAAATTGAACTGCTTTAAAACAAGTTACAGATTTATTTTTTTTGTATCAAGGTTTAATGTAACCAGTTATAGGCTTGATTTTTTTGAAATTCATAATAAAAATCTTCTTATTTCAGTTGTCATTTGTTTGGAAAATATATTTTTGTTATATAAATACTAAGCAAAATACACTCAACCAGTTATAGATGTACTTTTAGTTATAATTTTGTCATACGTATATTAAAAAGACAGTATTTTTAATGATGCCTTTGTTTTCCTGTAAAATTTCAAAGTATATTCTATGAATATACGTTGAAAGTTGTATGTCAGTTTTGTTATGTACCTAATTTTAAGAATTTCTTTTGTCAAGAATTAGTCATGTTATTGGGTTTTATTTATCGTTGCTAAGTATTTACTAATTTCTTGTACAGTTTGTTGAAACTTGTATATAACAATATAAATACAATCTATGTATATTCAGTGTCTAGAGTTATTCTGCCAAGTTTTCTCTTATCACTTTAATAGACAAAATTTCTATTTTGTTGTTTAATGAACCTTTAAAAAATATCATAGTTCAATTCACACTGGTTTGATGGAAGAAACCTTGTAAAAAATATCTAAAACGGCAACATTTGAAGACAGACATTTAACTACTATATCAGGATTTTGTTGTAAGCAAGGACGATAGATACTACTTGGTAACTGTACATTCTGAGACTTTCCAGACATCATCTTTATTTTTGAAAGGAACATTGGTTGGTTGGCCCATAAGGAATTGGCTTGGGCTTAGTTGAAAATAATATACAGAAAAAATTTTTGTAATTATAATAATAATAATTTTGAATTAACTAAAACCTTAGTTTTAAAAAAATAGAATTGTTCTGATGTTAAAAACAATAATGACAAATAATAATATGAACTATAAATTTATATATTGGATAGATCAAAACCAAAGATACCAAAGAAAGAACATTAAATAACAAAACAATGAAATTAAGGAATTTCCTCTGTAACACTAAAACAACAAAGATTACAAGTTATATATTAGCCTTTTTAAAACAAAAAATATTCTGTAACATTTTGCTTCATTATATTATGTATAATGACATATTTTATCTTAACCTACAACATATGCATTTTTCCATCACATTAATAATTGATTATTTTTAAAATTTGTAGAAAAATTATTATAATTCTAGATTTTTAAGGGTTGGAAATATACATTGTTTATAATTTGCTGTTCTTAAAAAAAACTTCATAGATTCTGAATTTATATTGGTGTCTGTCTGAAATGCCTTTCAGAATCTCCTTCCTCTGAAGACACCTAACTCATTACCTTTTATGTACACTAAACACAACCTATGTATTTGTTATATTCCAAGGTGTTTATCAGTGTTGAAAAATCTTTAATAAATACCTCGTTTTTTTTATAAAGCCCTCAGCAGTGTAGTAGGAAAAACTTGTAAGTTTTAAATATATGGTGAATTTTATGAAGGACAAGAACCACTTTCCTGTATTGAGTACACCATGTCTTTTGTTTTGATTTCCACAATGTAGTTAATACAAAGCACGAAATCAAGTTCCCAAGAGGGTGTTGTTTAACCCTACATGAGGTGATCAGGACATTACCAACCGTTACTGCCGTTCTGCATAATTTACACAAGAACTTTTTTAAATCATAAAAAATATACCATAAATATAAAATGTATTGTTGTAAATATACTTTTTTTGTTATAAACTGGAAAATAATATAATAAATTAAATGTTGAACATATCCATAAAAAAATTCCTCAATTCAATTGTTTATATCTCCTAAACCGTAGGACATAAGTATAAGTTTTGAATGTATGAAAAGTTTAATGATTCGCTGGGATAAAAATTGTTACATACACACACACAAATATATAAATTTATTATATGTTAATTGTAAACAATTATTCCACCATTAAGTGCAATTAATGATGGAATATTTGTTTATAATTAACATAATGGACAACATTAAATATCACAAATATTTACTTACTACACTTTGATATTACTTGCGACCAGATTTTTTGTTAACTAAAGATTGTTAAATTGTTAACTTAACAGCATGTCAAGAAAACGTTTCCTCCAAGTGTAAGTTAACAATTACACAACCTTTAGTTAACAAAAAGTCTGGTCGCAAGTAATATCAAAGTGTAATAAGTAATTAACAACCAGCTCGTCATGAACAGCAACAAGATTTCGATATCACACACACACACACAAATATATATATAAAAAGATATTTCAAAAACAAGAACACTTTTAATGAATATATTTATTCAAAACTTTTTGCCGATAAAATAGTACCAGCATCTTCAGGAAAATAATTATCTAATAAAATATTTTTACAAAATTAAATCATAATATGACCCTAATATTTAGGATATGATTTAATTTTGTAAAAATATTTTATTAGATAATTATTTTCCTGAAGATGCTGGTACTATTTTATCGGCGAAAAGCTTTGAATAAATATATTTATTAAAAGTATTCTTGTTTTTGAAATATTTTTAATTTATTAACTATATTACAAGAAAACATATCACCATATTTAATATATATTTTATATATATGTCCATTATTTTTCCATTGCACTGTCTTTATGAAGTTATTATTAATTGTAAACAATTTTTTCCACCACCAAGTGCAATAATTTTACCTTATGTGAAGAGGCACCTTGACCATTATTGAATCACTCTGAGTGATTCGACAATGGTGATATAATTGAAAGGTGCCTCATCACAAAAGGTAAAATTATTGCACTTAGTGGTGAAAAAAATTGTTTACAATTAATAATAATAACTTCATATATATATATTACTATAAGTAATTATTGATTATATACATATATATATATATGAAGTTTTATCCACCATTAAGTGCAATAATTTTACCTTGAGTGATGAGGCACCTTTCGGTCGTTGACCATTGTCGAATCAATGACTTCATAAAGTCAGTGCAACGGATAAACAATGGATAATGTTAAATATCAAGAATATATATATATATATATATATATATATATATATATATATATATATATATATATATTACTATAAGTAATTATTGATTAACTAAGTGAATACTTACTTGCTGACATGTTTTGAAACAATTGCTTTATTTACAAAGCTGACACTCTACTTCGCAAATAAAATGATTGTTTTGAAATGTATCAGGAAGTAAGTTGAAAAGTATTCATTTAGTCGAATGCAATAATTACTTATAGTAACGTTTTTTTTTGTTACAAACTAGAGAATAAAACAATATTTGGCACATGTCTGCATCCAAATCATTTGCACAAAATCATTGGATTTTTCCTGAACATTTTTCATTTTTAAAATTATTTGGGAATACGAATTTGATCCTCTCACAAGTAAGTTTCAATACTAGTAAGAAATTATAATGAGATTAAGAATGAATAAAGAAACTATCTTTATATATTCCACAGATATAATTTGACAGCAATAAGAATGCATTATTTCATGGACTGAGCAATAAGATAACTAATGGGTTCAGAACCAACTAATGGGAATTCCAATAACCTTTCAGCTTGTGTAGGAATTGTTGAGGGTCTATATGGAAGGTTAATAAGCCTTTTACTGTCTCCTGGAATCCCAAAAAATCAACAAGTAACTCCTTCATATCACAAAATGTGATGCACTGATTGAACCCTTACTGAAATGGTTCCTTAAACTTATTTTTCTTGGAAAATCCTAGCAGTGATTTTAAACCATTTAAAAGCATTATGTAATTTAAACAAGAACTATTGCTTGGACAATGACATCTGTAGCCAACTAAACGATGTAGTTACTTAGAAAAATGCTACAGTATTGAGGAAGCTACACAATGGAACATTACCTCACCCATTCAATACATATCTAAATATACTTACCCAGATATAGAATTTTTTACTTTAAAGAATGCTAGTAGTATTGAACTAAGAACAAAATAAGTTTATTCATTTTTCAAAATAAAAATCATCTTCAAATAAAAACTGCATTTTTATAGGTATTTATAATGTGATTCCACAGTGGAGTCAAATATATTGGAGGAAATGCAACCTGGACAACATGATTTTGTGAATAAGATATTTAGCTCCAAACAATTATGAAAATTTGTATAAAAAAATGTACAAAATAGGAGTAAAATGTTAAAAAATACAAATACAATATTTATATCTACAATTATTTACAAATAGTTATACTTATTTATAAAGATATAAAATTATAATATTAATTATTTTTAGTGTCACTTGGCAAAAAAACCCACTACTTACTGATATTTTTCAGCAGACGCATTTCACACTAGATCAGTGCTGTTGCAGCATTGAAAAATGCACTGATCTATTGTGAATTGTATCTGCTGTAAAATATCAGTAAGTAGTGGTTTTTTGCCAAAGTGATACCAAAAGTAGTAATTAAAAAATCCTCAAGATGTACAACACAAAAACTGCAAACAATATTTATATTTAAAATTACAATATAATCACTTGCAACTATTAAACTTAATACTAAAATCATAGCCTAATAATAAAAAACAATTAATAATTTTGATTTATACGGAAATTTAAAAATTATCCTAGCAAACAAATTCCTGGTACCTTGGGCAAAATATGTAGAATCTTGTGTATAAAACAAAGTATGACAAAATCTTAGTAAAATAATAGTTTTGCAATCATACCTTTCACAATATATATTGAAGGTTGGCATGTTGATAGTAACTTCCTTTCTTTTTGTAAAATGGATAATCCTGATGCCTCAGAGCTTTTCTAGGGGCACAAAATGCAAATTTTTAAACTGCTTTCAAGGATGATTCAGTATTAATGAAATTTTATTATTACAGCATATAAGGGAGTTTGATGATGACAAGTTAGTATCAACGCTCTTGTTTAAGTGAATGAACTAACACTATCACGTAACACTTTGAGTGCTGGCCCAGGTTCATGGTAGAACGCTAGAGGTTTTAGGGTGTGTTTAATAAATCATAACTTTAAACCTATTAAAGATATAAAAATTAAACTTGCATGGCTGGATCGTCTTGATTTCTACTTTATTTTGGTATGTAACACAATTACTTTTAATTTGAGTTTATATATTTAAAATAGCGTTTTATAACTATCACTTTTGAAAAAAATCAAATGAAAATGCATTAAACAGTTTTTCATAAAACTACATATATCAAATACATTTATACTGTATTTATTTACACAAAACAATTGTTTATATTCGTAGACAAAAGTTATTTATAAATTGATTTTTTTGTGTGGATCCTTGAAACATTCTTTTTTTGCATAATGGGACGACATTCACATCAGAAAGATGTGTCTTTCCTTTAGGATTTCCTACTCCCTTTTGCAGGATACACTTTACACATTCTTTGTATTTTATTTTTTCCTGGTGGGACAGGTATTTTTTCTAAAAAATGCTTGCCAGTAGCAAGGCGACAGAGTGAAAGGCTACTTGATCTCGGTAGGGATTGGATCCCCAGGCCGAATTGGTTTAATCAAGGTTTCTAATAAATACAGTACCTTATGAATAGCAAAATATTCTGGTTGTCCCCTCTGTTTACAATGCCGATTGTTATTTATGTGAAAGTTGCTCATGATCAACATAAATCTATCACCCGATTACATCCTCTTTGTAAACAGCTGGCAATAAGTCAGTAGTACTGCATTGTGTGCTATCTAGTGGTGAAATGTGTTACTAATTTAATTTAACTATGAATTACGAATCCGTAAACTAAAGTGGTGATCCACGTTCTACAGTATTATCAGCTACCCATAAAAATACGTGATCCACTCTGAAAGATTAAAGAGTAAAAAATTGACAATAAATCAAAGGAAATCTATGGAAAGTATATCTTTTGATATAAGTCCTAAAAATAACTTTAGAGAAATAGATGGGAATGAGAAAATAAAAAAGGCTACAGGCAAGGTATGTTACTGTTGCACTTGTATTACAATCTAACAGGAGTCAATAAAGGGGAATAAATCAACATGAACCTTTTAAATAGCCCAAAGATTTCCTTTTTCCAAAAGTAGCCTTTGGGTAAATATTAAAAACAATGAGCCCCACCCAATCAATAACTTTATTTAAAAATTAAATTATTTTTCTGTTTTATTTTAGTTGGACATATTCAGTAAAACTAAAATAACTCGCACAGAGGTAAAGTGATGAGAGTTGTTAAACTGCTTAAATAGAAATATAAAGTTCCTTTTTATCCTTTAAATTTGCTAGTTTTGTAAAAACAAATTCATATCAATTTCAAATTTAACATCAAGAAATTTTCAATAAGGAATTGACAGTAACTAATTTTAAACCTATACAATCAATATAGTTCATAATGACTTCAATATACCTAACATCCTTTGGAGATTGCCATATATTTGTGAAATGAAACTAATGACAACGCCAAATTAGATTGCCTTTAGACTAACTTGTTCATTAGAAAATTTCTGTAACAGAAAATTAACTTCTAAACATATTCTTAAAGCAGTATTTTAATATCAATATTTCTTTAATAGAATAGTTTGCAAAACTTATAACATGTATGTTGGTAAGGCGTAATTGACTAACTATAAAGAGGTAACGACAATTTCATTTACATTATTTTCATTTTAATATCTTTAAAACAGTGCCCTATAATATTTTTGTTTTTCATATGTAAGCATAATAAATAAACTTAGGCCCAGTATTAATAAAATGTTTTTTACCAATAATAGTAAAAATTTGCAAAGCATGTACTATTTAGGGATTTAATAAGGACTGAATCTATTATTCGTAACAACTTGTAAAAATATCCTTTGACATACGTGAAAAATTACAAAATACTCTTGTATTAATGTGAAGTTCTCTGAATTCATATTGATTTTTGTTTTATATAAAACAACTTTGCCTACATTGTTGTCTTTCGTTTTTGCATATTTTTTAAGAACTAGTAACCTGTGCAAATAGCTATCATCATCCTTGTCGCTTCTTTATTCATCATAATTCTCACTGGATAAAGCCTTAAGAAACATCCCCAAAAGGTATGAATACGAGTAATGCAAGTTGAAAAAAAGGGGAAAGCTAAAAGTCTGGACTTACCTACACAATTTTATACATTTTACCTGTACAATTTTCAGTTCATGTGGATAACATTCATGTAATTATAAAATTAGAAATAATTAATTTATATTAATTATAAAATCATATATCATATTTATTTCTTATGTGATTGATTATAATATAAAAAATATTGATAAAGACAAAAAAATTGTGCATTTTTTATAAGCAACTAAATAATGAAATATAAAACACATCAAAAAAAGTATTTAGCACTTGAGCTTAAATTTACATTTGTAAACAAATTTTTCTTTTAATGATGTAGAAGTAATAAGCAATCCAAAGTGTGTCAAATGTATTCCTTTTTTTAGTAATGTGTTGTACTAATCACTTATGAAATTTTTAAAAAATCCATGATAAACCATCTATTTTATAACCAAATCTGAACACTTCTGCATTTAACATTTTGAATTGTACCTAATATTTCTTCCGACCTAAGAAGACAGTTTTTTCCATCAAGCCAGTTGTGGGGCAAAAACTATTGACCTCACCTGGCTTAAATACTCATCAAAAATGACAGCTGTAGTGGTTTATAATCTATAATTATGGTAGCAGAATGATTGGGGACCAACTAGTTCAAAACTAAGCCCTTAATCAGTGATTCCCAACCTGTATTACACATATCCCCAAAGGTACGTAGAAGCCTATGGGGTGGTAAGCAAAAATAATACAGGTAATGGTGGACATCAATATTTCACTCTTTAGATTTGAAACAAATACGAGATAGATATGACAAGATAGTTGATCGAAAATTGGGAGGAGCTTGTATGTTTGTGTGTGACTGAAAGCACAGAATAGAATAGTGGTGGGAAACATCTATTCCAGATTTAGGTGAACAATAATAATGCAGGAATGGGTCTAAGATTTAATGATAGGAAAATTTCAGGGAACCATCTGTTGTGTTGCCCAAACAAAAATATCGTATACACAGCCGGTTGCCACCGCTTCACCCATTACTTACAAGGCAGTCAGGCATAGGAATAGGGGATACTTTTCATTGGGAAAACATTTTTAGGGGTACATGAAAAGAAAAAGGTTGGGAACCACTGTCCTAAATGCAAGCCTTGAAGATTTAAAAACCAATTAAGTTTATTGGATTGTTAGAAGACAATTGGACTAGGGGACCCAAGTTTTCAAGTCCCATATACAGCAGCAAAAATATATTTTTGTAATGTTTTTAAAGTAGGGTGATTTATTTACAAAACAATAATATACAACTAATGATAAATAAAAGACTATTTGGTGAATATAAATTAAATAAAGGATCATTGTACACAAAATTGTTTATTTCTATATAATCTAATTCACACGTCATATAAATGCTTTTTTAATAAAATTAATATTTTTATCAGACATTGTTGAAAGATATTTAAACAATTGTCACTTGTAAATTTATTTATTACAAAAAAAGATGCTTTTAAGACTCAGACAAAATGTATCACTATTGTAAATTCAATAAATGTTATTAAAATCCTTAGCTTATTCCATTCCTACTATTAGTTCACACTCTCCTTATATAGGGCAAATCATATAAAACTCATCACTTTCATTTTATATTTATTTTAAGAATACAAGTAACGTATTATTGTGTCTTACAAGTAAAGAATATCTGGGGGATTAATTGGTCGCATAAGGTTGTTAAAAATGTCGTACGTCCACCTGTAGGCACAGCTCAACATTTCGTTCCATGTTTTTGGCAGTAGGCTGGAGCATTGAGTTGTAAGTGCTGTTGATTTTGTAAGTAATATTGTCTATAATATTGTCTATAAGATCATCCAAAGTCTGAGGCCACGTAGTGTAAACTCTTCCCTTTAGATAACCCCACAGGAAGGGTGTGGTCAAGTCCGTTGGTCTTGGCGGCCGCAAATTCCTGAAAACTATGCGATCTTCCAGGTAACTTTGGATCAGTGCCATAGACTCACGTGACTTATGGCAAGTGACATCCTTTTGAAAGTACCCTTGACACAACATAATTTCATTCAATTGCTCAAGTAATTCACTGAAAATGCGTTGGTACTCCCTGGTGTGCACAGTACCGTAGAAAAAAATTGGACCCATGATTGTTTCTGCTGATATTGTGCACCAAACAGTAAATTATAAAGTAAACTATATCAGTAAATTCTCTCTGTTGACAACTGTGAAATTCTCTCCTGACAAAAGCGGACATGCAATCAAAACTCCAAGACCTTCTGCATCATTTGATAGCCAAATAATACCATTTGGCGTATTCCTACTCAAATAATGGACAAATGAAAATCATGAGTTTTACATGAATCACTCTATTATATTATCTTGTTCAAATTTTTAAATATTAATAAAATACCTTTTATTCATCTGTTTATGTACACTTTTTTAAATTTGTAATTGATGACACTAGATGTTAATATTGTTTTTCAAATATTATTTCATTAATTAAATTTAGTAATGAATTAATTTTAGTTTTATACGTTTAAAGTCAATTCCTACTAGGGTCATCTAACGAAATTTTCAATTTAGTTACTTTTTATTAAATAATTACAATTAATATAAATTAAGTAACAAACCTATGTATTAAATCCGCTGTTCAAACCAAATAAACTGTAACATAAAATCATACGTTATCACTTATTTTAAGCCAAATGGAATAAAACAACTATATTGCATACCTTACCTCTATTGTGAAAAGTTTTTTTCCCCATATAAAACTAAAATTAATTCATTATTAAATTCAATTAATGAATTAATATTTTGAAGAAACTGTATTAACATCTAGTGTTATCGACTATAGTTTTAAAAAATGTAAAGGAACTTGATTGGATGAATAAAAAATATTTTATTAACGATTGAAAATTTGAACAAGATAAATGTAAGCAGAGTGTGAACTAATAGAAGTTCGGATAGTCATGAACTACTGTTACAGTGATTAATTAAGATTCACCGAACGTAATGGACTAAAAATTCAAATAATGGAAGGAGCTGAAAATTTATTTTCCAATTAATAAATTAAATTGAATATTCAATTTAAAATTGCAATTATTTCTATTAACTGTCAATATTCAATAAAAAGTAACTCAGGTTTATACAAATTTTGACCCAAGTACGAATTGACTTTAAAAAATGTTAATTTATATTGCTTGTTTAATACTAACTAAGAACGCACTTGGGTTCAGGTCAATGTATTGAGGTTGTTTACAGATACACAATTGTTGTAGCTATTTCTAAAATTATTTTAGTTAAAAATGTACATAAGTATACACACATATTCAGTTACATAATGTAACAAAAATCATATATATATATATATATATATATATATATATATATATATATATATATATATATATATATATATATATATAAATGCTTAATTGTATATGTTCATTAACCCTTTGGCATCCACAAAGTGACACATCCCCTGCACACAAATGCAGTCTCTTCCTAATTTTTTGGGAGGCAACAAATTGCTTCTAAAAATCACTGAAGGATAGTTCTGTTACAAAAATAAATAGAGTGCAACATTCACACTGCTTTAAGATAAATATAAAAACACTAGTTATGTAGTTACTATCAGTGGCTTCTATCATGGCGATCAGACTTGCGTCAGTACTGTTAAACCTAAAATTAACACTGTTTACACAGAGGATAAAATAGAAAAAATGTTTTTAAAATATCTTAATTTTCTAAATAAAAGTTAAATAATTATGTACAATTATTGTTTTATAAATATACATTACAAAACTATAATACTACTACTAAAGTTTATTAATCCAATGATCAAAGCTTCAATTAGTAAAATAAAAAAACAATTATTATAAACAGCAGTATTTATAAATACACAATCAGTGTTTTACAGTTACAATAAAATTATTTTGAAGATTATTTTCTTTGTACATTGTAAACAGTATAGGCTATATTGTAATCACAGATCAGAAGGTATAACAACGGAAAAATTCCTCAAATAGTTTGGAGAAAACTCTCCACTGAAACTGGCAATAATTCATCTTAGAACAACTTATTGCTAACTAATACCTTACAGTTTATTTTTAAAAATATTATTAATTTATAGCCTTTTTGTTGGTACCCTTGTTATTTAATATTTTAATACTGTTATTTTTTTATTTAATTTTTACTACTAAGCTGGAGCTGTCATCTTAAAATTTTGTGTATTTGTAGATAGTGAGAGACTTGGTTATGTAATGTCTATTGTACTGCAGGTTTTACCTAAGCAAAAAGTGTTTACTAATATATCCTGAACCACTGGTAAACTTATTACAATTTGTAGTAAAACAACTGCATACTTACAAAATTTTTAAAATTAATTACCGATGCAAATAAGTGAATTATAGATCTTTTTTTTCGGTGAAGTAATTTTGCCAAAACCTTCAGTATAATCTTTCAAACACTGATCTTTGAACATTCTCTGATTCACAGTGATGATGATTATATGACAAGGAGTTGTAATTTAGTACTGTTACGACATTGTTCTTTAAACAGGAATCTGATTAATACAAGACAGTATTAAATAACTATATACTTCAGTCGACATTTAAATAATTTACAAATTAACTGACCATCATTATCTAAGTTAAAATATATTAGTTTTACAACGGCCATAAAAACTTGGCTATAAATGGTTGAAATTCAACATAAGCATTAAATTGACAACTTATTAAATTGTGCTATTCATCAGCCATTATTATTTACTACCGCATACAAAAATACAAAGACATTAGATACACTTTATAATTACATTGTTTCTTGCTTAGAACTAAGTTTTAACTTAAGGAACGTTTAAACACCTTAAAACATGCACTATAAATATAAAATTGAAACTAAAACAAAATCTTGCTAAAAATCAAATAAGAAATTGTTTTAATTTTTCATACAATTAATTTTGTTTAGGTTAATTTATATAGAATCTGTTAATTTCATGCCAGAAAAAATTGATCATATAAGTGATTGAAACAAACTTATGCAAGAGCATGGAGTCATTGCCATATCACTTTAACTAACAATCATGTACAAAACACCATTTCAACAGACCCAAACAATGCAATGAAATATTTGTGTCAAGATCAATAGCAAATAAAAAAAAGTTGAGCACAAGTACTTGATCTGAACTAAGAAATATATTGCTATAGATCAAACGAGTATAATTATTTCACTTAGTTTAACATTTAAAATATAAGACTTTACTATAAGTAGTACACATATATTATAAAGAAAATGTATGTTCAAATGTAGCTGAATAGTTATTTCTTAAGACAATCTAGCATCAGTAATAGAACTACATAAAAACCTCTCATATCTGACCCTTTTATGTGCGGGACCTTTGATCTTTGGATGCAATATGAAATAAAAACTTCTTTATTCCATAAGGCGCCTTCCCATAACACCAGTTCTGTGGTGCTAAGAGTCCGCTCTTTGTTTATTCCCGACTCAGCCAGTTGTGTTTGAGTCTCCATATCGTTCAGTTCACTAGTAGCCTACAGATTGGTGTATTACCCAACTTAATCAGTTGTTTGAGTGGCTGTATCGTTCAGTTTACATATATACATAGTTCTACAAGATTTTGTGAAATTAGGTAATTTAGTTAGTTATTTTACCTAGAATTTGTAATCTACAAAATACAGTATGGTGAACAGCAGAAAAAAACTGTGTTTTCTATTGAAGATAAGATTCATGCAATAAAACTATTAGATAGGAGGGAGACATGTAAAAAAACTGCAAGTGAGATAGTTGTAGGAACTAATACTAATCTCATGAAAAATTAGAAAACTAATTCTCTAACCAGGCTTCATATTCAGGCAACAAAAAGTGCAAAATGATGAAACACCAGTAAATGATAAAGTGAATAAAGCACTCTTCTTGTGGCCATGTAGTGTAGATCAAAATGACTGGCCGTAACCAAACTCATATTAAAAGAAAAAGCTCTTGAATTTTATAGAGAAATGGGAATTGAAAATTACTTTAATGGTAGTGAGGGTCGGTTGGAGAAGTGGAAAATCGACAGCGAGTTAGAAAACTTCAAATAAGTGAGGAAAAGCTCTCAGCAAATGAAAAAAGTGTGACGTTTAAACACAGTACATAGGTCTGACCACGGATGGTCTGAATATCAGAATGAATGGCCACAGACATGATGTTAAAATTATGAATATGGATAGACCAACAGCTCAACATGCTGCGAGTCACAACATCACAACTTTTGATGACTGCTATACCACAAAAATAATTAAATCACTCCCCCCTGATTGCAATTCCTCAGAACTGAGAAGGTGGGAACTATCATACCAGTGGTATACCAAGTCCAGAGAATCCCCTAACCTCAACATCAGATAAATCCATTCATTTTTTTTTCTCCTAATAGCCTTATCTCTTTTCCCCTGACAGACTTATATAAACTATAATCACTCATATGCTCATGGAAACAATATATATATATATATATATATATATATATATATTCTTGATATTTAACGTTATCCATTGTTTTTCCGTTGCACTGACTTTATGAAGTTAATATATTACTATTGTAAGTAATTTTATCCACCATTAAGTGCAATAATTTTACCTTGAGTGATGAGGCACCTTTCGGTCAATTGACCGAAAGGTGCCTCATCACTCAAGGTAAAATTATTGCACTTAATGGTGGATAAAATTACTTACAATAGTAATATATTAACTTCATATATATATATATATATATATATATATATATATATATATATATATAGATAGATAGATTTTTTGGACTAGGAGACTGACAGACTTACCTTGGTAAGAGTCCACTCTGTAGTCTTGACCAACCAAAACTAACCTATAAAAATATATATATATATATCTTTAATCTGTGCATCTGTGACATCTGATTTCTACTCTACACAATCTGTGATTACAACTTATATTTATTTTATTTCATTCTCTCATATTTCTTTTTGTGTTTTCTCTTCGATTGACAAAGACCACTGTGTGGTTCAAATATATCATTGTTTAAGTGCTTTTATGTGTTTCTATTTCAAGACTACAGTGTGGACTCTTACCAAGGTAAGTCTGTCAGTCTCCTAGTCCAAAAAATCTATATCTATATATATATATATATATATATATATATATATATTTTTAGGTTAGTTTTGGTTGGTAAAGATTATTTAGATTTTTTGGACTAGGAGACTGACAGACTTACCTTGGTAAGAGTCCACTCTGTAGTCTTGAAATGGTAACACATAAAGGCACTTAAACAATGATATATTTCAACCACACAGTGGTCTTTATCAATCGAAGAGAAAACACAAAAAGAAGTATGAGAGAATGAAATAAAATAATTGTAATCACAGATTGTGTAGAGTAGAAATCAGATGTCACAGATGCACAGATTAAAGATATATATATTGTTTCCATGAACATATGAGTGATTATAGTTTATATAAGTCTGTCAGGGGAAAAGAGATAAGGCTGGTTGGAAGGAAAAAAAAAAAAAAAAAAAAAAAATGAATGGATTTATCTGATGTTGAGGTTAGGGGATTCTCTGGACTTGGTATACCACTGGTATGATAGTTCCCACCTTCTCAGTTCTGAGGGATTGCAATCAGCGGGGAGTGATTTAATTATTTTTGTGGTATAGCAGTCATCAAAAGTTGTGATGTTGTGACTCGCAGCATGTTGAGCTGTTGGTCTATCCATATTCATAATTTTAACATCATGTCTGTGGCCATTCATTCTGATATTCAGACCATCCGTGGTCAGGCCTATGTACTGTGCTGAGCAAAGTTTACATTGTAGCTGGTATATGACATTTTTCGATGTACAATTATGATGACCCTGTATTTTGAAGACCATTTTTGTTGTTTGGCTGTTGAAACTATTTGCTGAGGGGTGTATTGGACACGTCTTGCATCTAGGTCTATTACATGGGAAGGAGCCATGAGGAAGTTTGTGTGGTTTCTCTGCATCAGGGTCTGGTAGTTTAGGATGTACTAGGATGTTTTTCAAGTTGGGAGGTTGCTTGTACCAAATTTGCGGTGGATCGGTGAAAAGATTTTTGGTGTGGACGGAAGCTTGAAGAATTTTGAAGCCATCTCTCAATATCTTGTTGAGTTTATGTAGACCAGGATGGTAGTCTGTTATTAAAGACAGTTTATTTTGTTCTGTTTGTGGTTTATGGTGAACCGAGGATTGTGCTGAATGAATTTGGTTTTCAATGAGTTTTTTTGGGTATCCTCTTCTCTGGAAGGCTGTTGATATCTTTCTATTAAAATCTTCCAATTCCCTATCATTCGAACAGGATCTCTTACCCCTGATTGCTTGACTGTATGGAATGGATCGTTTTATGTTTATTGGGTGGTTGCTGTCGAAATGGAGATATTGTAGGTGGTTTGTAGGTTTGATGTGAATTCCTGTGTTGATATTTCCATTCTGGAGTGTTACCTCTATATCCAAAAAGGTGATGGCTGATGTAGATTTCTCCCAGGTAAATTGAAGTGTGGAGAATTGTGTCAGGCTGTCTAAAAATGTCTCAAGTGTTGAAGCACCCTGTGTCCAAATTAGGAAGATGCCATCTATACATCTATACCAACATAATGGCTGGTGTGTTTGTGTCTTTAGAAAACTTTCTTCCAACAATCCCATGTACAGATTTGCGTACGATGGTGCCATTCTGGTACCCATTGCTGTTCCCTTTATTTGAAGGTAGTTCCTTCCCTCAAACTGAAAGTTGTTCTTCTAGAGGATGAACCTGGTCAGGTTCACAAGAAAAGGTGTAGTGGGAGAAGGCTTGCCTGGGCGTTTGTTTAGAAAATTCTCTATTGCAGATAGGCCATGTGCATGAGGGATGTTGGTATAGAGAGAGGTGACATCTATGGTGACCAAAATAGTTACCGGGGGTAGAGGTACAGATATTTGTGACAGTCGATCTATGAAGTGATTGGTGTCCTGGGTATGTGATGGAAGGTTCTTTACTAAGGGTTGAAGGTGTGAGTCGAGGAAAGCTGAAATTCTTTCCGTTACTTATTATGATTCTTCCAGCAGATAAAGGTTCAACCACTGTCATCATGAACAAAGAAGACTACATCAAAGAAGCAAATAAGCAACTGTCAGACATCACAACATACAAAATACTTACAGATAACCCGACTACAGAATTCAACAATTTACTCTCGGACCTACTCAAATATACAGCTCCTGAACAAAATATTTCGGAAATATCTTTAAAATTATTATATAATGAAAACCCCTCTACTCCTCAATTCTATATATTACCAAAGATCCACAAAAACATAATCCCTCCACCTGGTAGACCAATAATTGCTGGCTGCAATTCAGTAACGGAAAGAATTTCAGCTTGAGTGATTCGACAATGGTCAAAGACCGAAAGGTGCCTCATCACTCAAGGTAAAATTATTGGACTTAATGGTGGATAAAATTACTCAAAAATAGTAATATATTAACTTCATAAAGTCAGTGCAACGGAAAAACAATGGATAATGTTAAATATCAAGAATTTAATACCTACCAAGGTAAACAACTGTACCGAGTGATTCGACAATGGTCAAAGACCGAAAGGTGCCTCATCACTCAAGGTAAAATTATTGCACTTAATGGTGGATAAAATTACTCAAAAATAGTAATATATTAACTTCATAAAGTCAGTGCAACGGAAAAACAATGGATAATGTTAAATATCAAGAATATATATATATATATATATATATATATATATATATATATATATATATATATATATATACAGTCGAACCTCTATATAACGAACCTCCAGATAACAAAATCCTCTATATAACGAATTTTTACCTGGTCCCATGACATTTTATAAGTTATACTGCTTATTTACCTCTATGTAACGAATTTCGGACCTCTCAATAACGAAGTTTTTTCTTCACTTCAACCAAAGAAATGTAGTGTTGTATAGGCAGCTCACAATGTCATTTCCAGGAAATTGTTTATTTTCAGCAGGAAGGTCAACAAAACCAAGAATGGTAGGCGAAACACATGTCGGCAATTGACTGCATGTTATAGTTCGGTTCAGTTAAGAATGCAGCGACTCAATGGTTAGGAATTCTAAGAACTCAGCATTTATAGTTAGGCCTACTGTACAGGCCTACAGTTCATTCCCATCCACCCACCATTTTCTTTTATCACTCATTTCAATGTTGCAGTATCATTAGGGCACTGTGGCTTTAACGCATCGGTTGGAAAAGCAAAATTGCACTTTTCATCGACAACTGCCCTGCACATCCGCATGACATCAATTCCAAACTGAAGAGTGTCAATGTGTTTTTATTTCCACCAAATGTTACTTGTTACATCGATACTTGTCCACCAAATGTTACATCGATACTTCAACCACTCGATCAGGGAGTAATAAAAAATTTAAAGCTACACTACAGAAAAAGAATTTAAAAAAAGATTGTGACTATAAGTTTTCATAAGCATTAGATAACTTCATAATAGCCTATACAGAGTAGACACTATGAAAAATATTGAATATGGATATCTAATATACAATGAAGAAACATTCTGAAAACATCAATAAAACATTTTTAACAATTTGAATTTCAAATAAATTGAGACATTATAAAACAGTATCCTATATTAACATTGGCCTATTACATTGACCTAACTACGCTCGCGATATACTGTATCCCTTTTATTACCGTACGTACGTAGTGCGGTATGCGTAATGCGGTAAGATCAGTAAGATTGGGTGGGAGCATTCTTGACAACACAACCTCTCAATAACGAACACCTTTCTACAACAAATTTTTTCTCTGGATAATCGACTTCGTTATACAGAGGTTTGACTGTATGTATATATATATATATATATATATATATATATATATATATATATATATATATATATATATATATATGAAGTTAATATATTACTATTGTAAGTAATTTTATCCACCATTAAGTGCAATGATTTTACCTTGAGTGATGAGGCACCTTTCGGTCACTTGACCATTGTCGAATCACTGATATTTTTCTGGTGTAGAACCTACAGACCACATATACAGAAGACATACTATATAAAAACATCATACACGCAGATCAAGAGAAAGTGCGTGTAACATCAACAAATACCAACATCACGGACCGAACATCTACACCAGAAAAAAAATCAGTGATTCGACAATGGTCAAGTGACCGAAAGGTGCCTCATCACTCAAGGTAAAATCATTGCACTTAATGGTGGATAAAATTACTTACAATAATAATATATTAACTTCATATATATCACATCCCAAAACAATATCAACACATTTTCTAAAACAGTTAAAAGTTATCTATTGCATTACATGTGCAAGATAAATGTGAGAATTTTTGTTTTAATAAGTTACTGTTCTAAAATATTAACTGTGAGAAGCGTTTTAGGAGAGTTTTATTGAAATATAAATTTTTCAGTTACTCTTGGTTAATTGATTTCACATTTCAAATAATTTTATCCCACATGATCATCATTAACTTATAATAAAACTAAAATTACAAATAATTATGTTTTATAAAATAAAAATATTAGACAGAGTTACATACCTTTGTTGTTTCGGTTGTTCAGAAGCGTGACTATATCTATCAGTCAAGCACAAAGGTATATGCAGTTTACAAAAACATCAATGAAAGATTACTTTAAAATTTGTAAACAAAACTAGATAAGTAAAACTCTATGACTTTTGTTGAAATCAGTAAAATAACTGTTTGAAAATAATTGTAAATGACTTTTTTGGACAGTGTATCCAGCTATATATACAATGTTTCTTTCACTGACCATTTACTTCATGTCAAGTGGAAACAAATTTCTATTAAAAAAAATTCTCTGATTGCTGACCTTACATAATTTGGGTTGGCTTGCTTGCATTTAATCAAATTCTTCTACTCAGTATAATCTATTTTCAAGTAAATTACTAGCCTTTTCAAATTGAGTGCTCTGTAATACATATCTTTTAAATACATAAATATATAATAAGTTTTTTAGGTTAGTTCTAGTAAAATACAATATCAAGAGCACAGGGGTATAGTATATTACAATAAAAATATTGGGAAACTGCCCCAATACCACAAAAATAATAAAAAGTAGCTGATAATATAAGTTACCTAAGATTAAATTCTTATGTACATTTCAATGACCATGTCATCATTATCAGAGGCTTTTATTACAAAATTACAATCTAGAGAACAATAATTTAGAATGTCAGTCTAGTTTACCTTATTGTTTTCTAGATTGTAATTTTTTAATAAGAACTGCTGATGATGATGACATGGTCATCAAAATGCACATAAGGGTTTTATCTTAGGTAACTTGTATTATCAGTTATTTTTGTGGTATTTGGGTTGTTTCCAATTTTTGTATTGTAAGTTCTAGTGAAGTTTATTTAAAGCTTATTTGAATTAGAAGGAGTTTGACAGAATTACCTTGATATAGACACAAATAAACATTTCACATATTTCTTCCTTTGTCAATCAGGTCATATGTTGGTACATAGGATATAGTTCAACTTTAACAGATCTACAGGCCTATTAAGATATATTGTACAACTTAAAACGATGCAGATACTTAATGAGAAAAAAGTTAAGTCTTTCAGAAAGAAAACAAATGGAATTATCTGATGCTGAGTATAAGGGATTCTCGTGATTTAATGTACCATTAAAAAGAAAATTTCCATCTCAATTCTGAGGGGTTACAATTTAATTATCGTTAAGGAAACATTAATCAAATATGCAATGTTAAGGCTAGCAGTAAATTAAGCTGGAACCTATCTGTATTCATGACTCTTGCATCATGTATGTGACCATTCATTTTGATATTTATAACACCTGTCATTAGAATATATTCTAGTATCTCAAGTATTACAATCCAGATGATATATAGCATTTATAGCTAAGTAGATATGACCCTGGAAACCATTTGAATATAGTAGTTCCTTGCTATTTATGGGTTCAGTATTCACAGTTTCGCTTATTAGCGGTTGGCAAAATTACAGGATATCCTGCTAATATGTATCGTATTTAAAAAACACAAGAAAGACATTATAGTTACTGTGTAGGTTGTATGATGTGTTCACGCCTTATTTATTTTAACAACAATACTGTAGTTATTTACAACAAAGAAATCTGATTATTCTCCAAAAATTTGTTATACTATACTCGTACACTACTAGGCCTACTACTCAAACCAGGCATTCCTTATTTATAACAAGTGGCATTATCTTCACTGATAAGTCAATCCGGCGTCCTCATCCAATTCCCCATACATATGTTTAATATCACTTCTGTTTACTTACTAATAATTTAATAGCTTTCCAAATCCAAACATCGATAATCGTTTTCGGCGGCTGTAACTAACTCAGATTTTATTTTTTCCGCCAGTTACCATATAGGTGTTGCATTCGTTTGCCGTGTCTGCTAGTTTTGGAAACATTGCGTCTACTTAAGGGATTGTTTAGTGAATTTATTAGGTTTAGTTTCGTCTTTTCCCTTAAATTGTTTATCCGAGCTATCCAATGTTAACATTTTCTATGTGGAATGTAGCCCCCGCGAATAACAAGGAATCACTGAACTAGGCAATTGAAACTGTTTTTATTTGGGGGGGGGGGGGAGCTCTGTATTGGATGTGTTTTACATCTTGAACTATTAGATGGGAAGAACCTCTTACCCATCTCTAAAATAGGAAAACTTGCCCTTCATGCAGCCCAATCAAACAAATTACCCCACATAATATAGATATATTGACTTTGATCATATTTCAGGCAAAAGTTGGTGCAACACCCTTTGCTCTTTTATAAGCGAGGTGAGAAAAGGGTTTGTTCTCCAAAAAGGTAATTTATTTGAGGCAATGATAAAACCATATATGCTTTTTCGACATAAAAATCAAAAAGAAAACTGTTAAGAACAAACAGCATTTCATCTTATGTTATACAACTATCATATTATTATAAAACAAAAATAAATTGCCTTTAAACAAAAGCTTTGGCAATTTATAGATACGTTATACTTCAATGAAAAAAGTACAATACATTAATTAAAATTAAGTCTGTCTTAAAACAATATTTTACAATTATTTTTCTGTTAAGAAATCTATCAATATAAAATATTTTAAGGTATAAAATATTCAACTAATCAAGTTGTATCTGCTTTAATTAACTCAAACAAATTTGAATAAATAAACGTAAAATCTGATGTTGAAGTTTTCTAAAAGAATTCTAAATCATTAACCCAATCATCGTCACATGAAAAAAATGTAATAAAAATGACTAGATGCTGAAAATATTTCATTTTAAATTTCTTTGTAACCGTGAGACAATTGTCTTAACTTACTTGACGACGTGTTTCGAAACAATCGTTCCATTGACAAAGCCAACCTGCTAGTAGTGGAGTAGTGGGTTGTCTGTCAATGAAACGATTGTTTCAAAATACCTCAGAAGTAAGTTAATAGTTTTCACTCAGTTACTCAATAATTATTTATGATTTATTCAGTAAATTCAAGATAATTACAACAAGAACTTTAAAACAATATGAGTAAATGAAAGATCTTGAATGCCCAAAGTATCATGAGACTGCTATGAGAGCTCATAAACTAAGTCTTGTCAGTTTCACGCTCAGACCCACTCTCATCTTCTGATAAAGCTATCAGTGTATGCCTGATCAATATGGCTCTTATCTTTAGGAGTGTCTGACTCTCTGAAGTTATCTCAAAAACGGTGATCTTCACTTGGTTCAGCTGTATTTAATTTAGATATTTGAAAAGTCCCAGCCATTATCAATTTTACCAAATCACAAATTAAAATACAATAAAATCACTCTGGGTACTGACACAATCTTATGCATCCAAAATAATAACTGTTGTGCATGGAAAAGTTTATGTATTTTTGAACTCGCTCTGAGAAAACATATTACCTCAAACCTAATCATTTTTGTATAGAGTGAATATAAATACCATGAATAAAGGTCGGTATACACTTTCAACGCAATCTATACAGAGGCCACTATTATACAGTGCGATGGGGTTGTTTCAGTTTAGTTATCATAAATAAGTTACTATAGTGGAACCCCTAAAATCCGAACCAATTGCGGCTATAGCCTGTTCGGATTTGCTGTGTATTTTGCATTTAGCAGAAATGCGTTTTTTTATTAACGAACAATATTAGACCATTCATTACATATTTCAGTATCAAAAATTGAACAGTTTTGCAGTGCTACAAGTGAAAAAGTTTTGGAACAACGCCATCAAGCAAAAGTTTCTGTGAATGAAAATATTGAATAAGTTGTATTTTTATGATTTGCACAAGAGATGCAGAAAAGAGTTCCTATTAGTGCCCATTAATACAAGAAAAGACATTACAGTTAAACAAATTAATGAACGGTGATTTGGAATTTACTGCTAGCAATAGATGGTTGAGGAGGCTCGGAATTAGACAAATAACAGTAAGCGGGGAAAGGGGGGTTATCAGCTGATTATCTTGCTACAAAAGAATATTTAGACGAATTCACAGATTTGATTTTGTCTGAAAATTACTCATCCCAGCAAGTGTATAATGTGGACGAGACGGGATTGAATTTTAAAGCCCTTCCCACTAAAAGTCTTGCTTCTAAAGAGGAATTTTCTGCGCTACAGTGTCTCATAATTTCAGCCTGCAGTAACACCGAAGGGAACAAATAAACTGCCATTAATGGTGATTGGAATATTAGCCAAGCCACAAGCCCTTAAAAATATCAACTTGAATGCTCTCTAGGTTCATTACAGAAATTAGTGTAAGGCGTGCATGACTGGTAATATTTTCAAGGATTAGTTCAAAAAGGAATTTGTTCCCTCAGTAACAAAATTTAATGAAAAAAATAGACTGCAACCAAGCTCTACTTTCGATAGAAAATGCTCCTTCCTATCCTTCAGATACGCAGTTGGTATATATAGACATATATGCAATTTTTTCTCCCTTATAATGTTCTCCCATCTTTGCAAACATTAATGAAAATAGATTGTTCTCTTTCTATTCCAGAACAACTTAAATACAATTACAATAAAGGATGTAATTTACTGGGTAGCTGAATCCTGGGATAATATCAGTAACACTTCACTGCAGAAATCTTGGAAGAAACTCTGACCTAGCCTCGAATTTGTGGAAACACCGCTTACAACACGGGATGATGAAACAGAGCTCTTTCAGTTCATTCAAAGAGTACCAGGATGTGAAGATGCTGAAGAAAGTTGCTTGGAAGAGTGGACAGCACTAGATAACAATGAAGAAAAAACCGAGCATGACATGGTGTCTATGGTCCAGGACCAACACGATGACAGTGTAACAAGTAGCGATAGCGAAGAAAACGATGCTTCTACAAATGCTGTTACTCATGCCGACGATGCCAACGCTCTCCACACTATGTTGTGTTATGTAGAACAACATACACCTGCAACACCTAATGATACTATGCTAATGCGACGGTGATGCAACATCGCATCCCTGAGAAGGTTTACATCTCTTCGCCAGATGAAGATTACTGACTTTAACTGAAAAATATAGTTAAGTGTTTGAGTCTCTTCTTTTTAAGTGAAACATATAGTTTAGTGTTTGTTTTTTTCATTTTTATTTTACTGTCAATAATTTCAATGTTAATGAAATGATACAGTAGTACAGTATAGGCCTTTGTATCATATCATGTTTTACAGTGTCACACATTTCAGTCCTGTTTTACATAAGTAGCAAACTTTCAGTACATACTTCATTAAATTTTAAACACTTTTTTTAAAATTTGGTTTTCATCAAATCCTGTTCGGATTTCTGGGGTTTGGACTTGAGGGGTTCTACTGTATTACTTTCCCTGTTACATTATGAATCAGACAATATCCAATAAACGTTACTTTCGGAAAAAAATACCAACAAAACGGAAAAGTAATGCTAGGAGAGTGTTGCCTTAAAATTGGGTATAGGGGAGTGTGTGCCTTGAAACAAGCAGCTGTTTTTTAGTCAAAGTTCCGAACCATGATGCAAAATCTTAACCTTTGAAATTAAAAAACATACTGAACCCAGAACAGAAATTATAAAAAGTAACATATTTATGATGATAACCTAACCTAACCTAACCTAACCACCCTAGCACGATGTATAATAGTGACCTCTGTATAATACATAAATATGTGTTATTCTATTTAACTTATCATAATGTTTAGGTTTTTACAAGTAAATGATACAATATTTTTCAACTTGTTTAATACTACAAAATTTTTCAACTTGTTTTAGATAGTGTATTAAAATACAATATGACCACATCATAACTGAGTAGTTGTTATATAACACACACACTTATTTATTTATTTTTGTTTCTAATATTTTATAGGTACTTTCTAATTAATGCAAACAGTGATTCAGTATTAACCTTTCAATAGCATATCATTAGCTCAAGTAATTATAATCCAGATTATTTATAACTTTCGTTAATGTTTGAAAAGAAATTAAGAAAAATGTGATGAGACGTGTTTCTTTAGCTGTTTAAGAAATGTAAACTGTTCACCACAAATCATACAAGAATGACTTTTTATTTTACTATGTTGCCAATAATGAATATTTAACTGCCATTTCCACCTAAATATAACATTACAAACATTGCATGTTCTTTCATGTAGATGTGATATGCACATGAATCTTAAAATGCAATGTCTGTTAAGAGCTTCCCGGTCCCAGAAAACCTTACCACACTCAAAACACTGAAAACCATGAGCTTTTTTCTTCAAACATTTATAAACAGGTTTATTGCAATAACTACAAAATTTTATCTTTGAATGAATACTTTCCAGTATCTGTTGTGGATTAACGGCTGCAACAGTTTCATTAAAAATATTTAATGATTTTGTTTCTGAATCTTCAACATAACTCGTGCCTTCAAATTCTTCTTTAACATTGAATTCAAAGCCAGTTTCTTCAACTATATTCTTCAATGAAAAAACATCTTCTATTTCAATTTTCACACCTGGAAATGGCTCAGTTAGGTATGGATTTTGTACGATAGGCTCCTCATCTTCTTGGTAAAATGACATAGTCTTACTAAATTCTCTCATAGTATTAGCAGTCTGAAAAAGTCATTAAAATACACATATAATTCTAACAATCAAGATACAGTGGTAATACAATAGAATTCTAATTATCCGAATCAATCCAGACCAGACTTCCTCTGGATGAACAAAAATTCTGCTAATTGGATTTTATCAAAAAGTATCAATGTATTTAATTACCATATAGATATTCCAAATGGAAGAAAGATAATTAAACGGTTTATTGGGGAGTCAAGTAAACCTGTTTATTACGAGGACGATGCTCGACAACTGGTGTTTTGTCCTTTATACTATACTAAAGAAAGGTTACTAGGTCAATAGTTCAAAGTGAGTTTTTAGTAAAATGTAGACAAAATTATATTTTGTTTTCTCTATTAATCAACTAAGCTCACTAATCGTTAAATATAAGGACCGGGTTTTTTTATATGAAAAAAACTATAAACAAGTTTGAAACGACTCAACAGTTTAATTATATTTCACACAAAATTTTTAATATTGTACCTAAATAACCATATTTTAATTTTGTACAGTAGAACTCCAAGTATCCGAATCAATTGGGGCTGGGCCCACTACGAATAAACAAAAATTTGGATGTTTGGATTTTTTCAAAAATAAGATGAATTCAAGTAATTGCTGTATGTAACTTGCAAATGGGAGAAAAAACATTTTTTCAGTTTTATATTTTTCCAAGCTTCTGAGCTAAGATATTAGCTTTTTCACAAAGAATCAAACTCAAAATAGGGTCTCCCAAAAACACTTGTTGCAAAAACCATTTGATATAGCTTTGTAGCAAAAACCATCTTTTAATTCTTTGTTTTTGCTACATTCATGGTTTTTATAAAGAAATTTCATATTCATTTTCAAGAACTGATGCGAAATTTAAAAGGGTAGGTTTGCTCCTTTTAATACCTGACAATGTACATCTCAGCAAATGGTTTATCCATAACTTGTTTATTTCATTAATCTATAATTAGTTTTTCGCCAACAATAAAACAAATAATTTTTTCTGAAAATCTGAAAGCAATTCGGATAGTTGGAGTTCTACTGTACTTATTGGTATGATATAATTTCTACATTTGACAAAATTCAATGTCACAGGAATTCAAAATACCACAATGTTAAATCCTTTTACCTATTTTTATTTTTGCACAGGTAACTTTCAAATATTTATGTTAGTTAAATGTCAACATTGCAGAAGAATAATGTTTTATGAATCACTCTCAAAATTATATCATAGGAGAATACTGATAATATTTTTTGAATTTGTTATAGATGCCTTCAGAAACTTTATCATTAATATCTGCAATGTATTAATTTTGTTTTGAGCTTCAAAGTATCATCATACATATATATAAATTAACAAGAAACTACTTTCTGTTCTTTACTTTACATTAAATGGTAGTTGGATCTATATAGTAGTGACAACTTGTTGCAAAAAGCTTAAACCCAATAGGCTACACAAATGTACCAAGAGTACATGCTTTCCCACCATTTATTACATGTTCCAAAAACTAATACCAGCAATTAACTGCCGTGGAAATAGAAAAGACTAATTACAATTTAATAGAACAATATAATAATCAGCTCTAAGACTTTTTTTACTTTCCACGCCTTTTAGGCCTTTAAAAATATCAGGACTCTTAAGAACTGTAAGGCTGACTTGGAATTATATAAAAGTGAATGTTTTCTTCAATGAATCAATGAAAATCAGTAAATAAGTAAACTTCCAGATTCTTCCTTGCTGCATCTTTTAAGATTAACAAATAAGGTGAAGCCATCTGTTTATTGATTTTAACAGGAATTGTCCAGTGCACCCACTAAATTCTAAAACTTAAAATATGTTTTGATTACACAATAAATTTATTTAGATTATTTTTTCGATTCGCCATTAATTAAATAATGATCTTTATAAATGAATACTATTTCTAATTTTTCTTTGACAATCCTAAGAAGAGTTCATAAAAATTCAACTGTTCAGGTTATAAAAGGGTTTGTTTATTATTAATTTTGTTACATATCCAATTGTTTAACAAGTTCATTGCCAATCACGCGATATGGCGTGATGTCAGTTCTTTACCGAATGGCCGATCACGCGATATAGCATGGCCGTTGCTATCCCAATTCTAAGTGAATTATTATAGCGACCAGCGAAATTGGGCGTATTACTTATATTGGCCATTAGGGAAGGGATTGACCTTTTTGTAGTGGGGATGGCCACCAGCCATTTTGTTTTGTTCTTATCAGCCAGTCCACACAATGGTAGCGTTCGGGTAAGGTAACATCCTAATAATTTTGTTTAGTTATTCATTGATTTAGCACTTTAATGTTCGATTTTTATTTATTTGAGTGTTGATTTTGATTTTTTAATTATGAGTGACCAACCAAGACCCTCGAAAAGGCTCAGTGAAATGCCGGATCGTCCAAAAAAAACATTTTTTTAAATTCCAGAGGTAGAAGAGTTATTACTAGATTCTGACCCACGTCTAACTCACAAACAACACATAATACAGGAGGAGACCGAGTGAACACAAGCTAACTAAAATTGAAAAAGCCAAACTGCAAAACAGTAAATACAATTTCTGGAAAAGATTGCAGAGATTGCTATAAAATTAAAAAGAGGATAAACACGACAACTGAGTGTAAAAACTGCCCAGATGCACCGTCATTATATTTTGACTGTTTTTGGAATTGCATGATTGCATTACTAAATAGTTTTATATTTTTGAAACCATTTTGTAAATTTTGAATGTGTTAGTGAATTACAATCTAGAGTGAGTTTTTCAAATTTTGCCTGAACATAAATGTCAGCTAATTATAGTCATTACAATTAATACATTTAAATGGCTTTTATTTGTAAACAATGTGCCCTTTTTGGCCGAATTATATATCACGCGATATCGTGTTTTTTGCCCACATGGGTAAAAATCTCATTATGTATGGGCAATCACACTATATAGCGTGATGTATATAAGAGACCATAATTCCTAAGTACATAATAATAAAAGTTTGTAAATATTATATTTACTTATTTTGAGCACTATACAACTAAATGAAACAATAAAACAAATTGGCCACCACACAAAATTCCAATTTCCAGCTAGGCAATGAACGTGTTAAACGTATTTTAAACAAAATAATTAAAGCTTTACTTCAATCAATCATGCATAATATTTCACAATGATACCTTTATTCCTACTGCAAAAAGTGTTTTATAAACATTCAAATATTTACTAATTTACGAAAATTCTATATACATAGTTTTTTTGATTAATATTGGTATATATAAATTGGGGTATTAAGCATTTACAAGTAGAAATGTCGTTTCTAGATATTTTAAATAACGTTTGAGTAAAACCAGAGCTTATTCAATCTTGAATATGTGTACCTTTTTTATTTGAATAAACTTTTTGATCAATGCATCAGCATTCCCACTGCGTTTCTTAAACCAATGTGCTCTTTCCATTTGTATTGAACACTCATAACAAATACTGTTAGGCATTCCATCGCCCTTTTCAACCTAAAACAAAATTACCATATTTACATTAACTGCCTCACTACATTTTTCAAGTAAGTGCTCCGACAAATTAATATATTTAATACCACAATCTATTGTCATAGTAAATTTTGTCTGATTAGTTAAATCATATAGCTAAGCATGTCATACAATTTTATTTATGTTAAAAGTTGAACCATATTTTATGGAAGTAAAATTATCATGCTCTCATCTCATTGTTAGAGAGAGTTAACTCTATAACAGACGCTGCGTCATGGTGACCCAATCAGCTTTTTCTCTTTCTTTCACACCTACGTCAACGCTGATCGCCATTCCTTGTGCCTGGCTAACTCACCCTTTACTACACTACTCGCTTAGTTTTTGCTTAGTCTGAATGTAGCTGTTAGCCGTGATTAAGATGAACAGGTCATGTTGACCCACTGCGGACTGTTTGTGAGTGCACAAAATTAATTGGTGACACTTGAGTATGTATCGATTTTTTATACCACCACGAAGGTTGGTAGCATCCTTTTATATTATCGCCAAACCAGCACATGGTTCCGAGAGCAAACGGTTCTAATTGTCACCACGAGAGGCCAGGACTTTGATGCTAAACAGCTGTTTTGCACGAAGCGGGTATGTACTGTCCGGTCTGTTATTAAATTTTTTTTACAAGTATCAAGCTAAGAGAGGAGTTATATAAAGATAGTCGTTGAGAAAGGATCTTCATGGGTTCCCAATGACCGAGGGAGAACATTCCTGGACATGTCACCTTCCCGAGGGAGACAGTAACCAGCCGAAGGTAACTTGTAGTCTTAATGATAACTCACAAAAGGTAATCGATTAATTTAGCATTTCTTTTATATTTATTAGTATAAAATTTTTTTGAACGCACTGTTCATGGCCCATGGAGGATTATTTGTGTTAATTATTTGTTCTACACGCTATTTCAAATTTAACATTAATGATCCCTAGTTTTCTTTTTTTTAAATTAAATTCTTTGACAGCAGTGCGATTTAAAGTCTTCTTAGGTTATGAGTTATTTGGATTGATATAAAGTAAAATAGTTATTTTACATTTAATTAAGCTTCGAACATGGATGATAACACAAAGTTGAAGTAAAAAACCTCAACTCCACACTGAAATCTTAGCAGTTGTTTTACAAATAAAATTTTACAGAAATAGTCAAGTTTACAAACAGACCTGCTTGAAATCTCTAGATAAAAATTTACTTATTTTACATTAGCTATAAGGAATTTTATGTTCATCTCTTAGTTATTTTCATTTAATCTGCGTTAAATTGTAGTGAAAAAGTAATGTTTTAAGCGCAGAGTCTTCATTTTGTTATCTACAAAATTTAGGATTGTTCGTTTTACTAAAAGTTGAAATAAGATTTTTTAAGGATAAATATAGGGTAATTACATATAAAGTCTAATTTATACTTAAAAAAACAATTAGAATGGTATTATCTTTTGGATGTGTGTATATATATATATATATATATATATATATATATATATATATATATATATATATATATATATATATATATATATATATATATATATATATATAGATAGATAGATATTTTACGTTGTCCATTATTTTTCCGTTGCACTGACTTTATGAAGTTGATATATTACTATTGTAAATATTTTTATCCACCACTAAGTGCAATAATTTTACCTTGTTGTGATGAGACACCTTTCGGTTACTTGACCATTGTCGAATCACTGATATTTTTCTGGTGTAGATGTTCAGTCCGTGATGTTGGTATTTGTTGACGTTACACGCATTTTCTCTTGATCTGCGTGTATGATGTTTTTATATAGTATGTCTTCTGTATATGTGGTCTGTAGGTTCATTAAATTGTTGTGTGTGTTTTTATAAATGTGGTATTTTTCTAGTTAGTTTAATTCTATTGGGTTATTATTTATTTCAAGTATGGTTAGGTTATTTTCGTAGTTTGTTATTTCATGTTTATGTGATATTGAAATGTTGCAGCATACCTAATATCACAAACATGAAATAACAAACTTTGAAATTAACCTAACCATACTTGAAATAAATAATAACCCAATTAGTGAATTTAATTTTTGTTTACGTATTCACTTTTAATGGAAGGTTTATGTGCATATCTGTTGTGTTGTATATTAACTTTGTTATATCAGGCTCATATTTTCAGTATAAACTGATTGCGCACTGTGTCCATGACTTCTGTCATGTGACATTAAATCATGGTTGGCCACTCTTTCCCAGTCTCTCCCTATGCCATCAAGTTTCATGTTTCTACTTGACATGGCTGTGTCGTTACACTGCTTTGTTTGTCAATCAGTGATTCTTGTGAAGTTTGCTCAGTTGTTAAATGCAAAAAAAGTTAGTCCTGGTGAAATTCCACATCTGTTATTAAAGCTTAAGGTGAAACCATAATGAATGACAGAAGTATAAGTAAGAATGTAAGTAAATGGTACAGGCTTTGTAATGATCAACTCTACTGTCATGAATAGAGACTTGACATAAAAAGTTGATGGAGGAAATTCATGAAAACAGGCGCTTCACTACCAAGGAGCTTTATCGGAAATTTCCACAAGTTTCAATGCCAGTAGTTTATCGTATTATTACTAACAAACTTCATTTCCAATAAAATATGCGCAAGAAAGATATTCTGGCCCAAGGAATGACAATAAATGGTGACAGGTAATGTGACACATTGTTAAACCTTTGATTAGCAATATGTGTCTGCCCTAATATGGCCCCTGAGAGCAACATATTTGAAAGATTTGTACACTTTTCCTTTCTCTAATTTTTTTCTTAATTTTGCTCTAACTTTTTAAATTATAGTAATATTTGTTAATATCTTTTTATTGACTTATTTTCTCATTTTAATCAAACTTTACCCTTGTTTACTGACAATTTCTTTGCTAAAAATGATTTCCTAATCTTTTTTTTTTTTTGTAAAATAACTATTCATTGTATAATAGCGCACAAATTTCAAAATTATCTATAAATACGTGGGAAAACCCATAGACTTTAGACACAAAAGAATGGTGACTATGTACTCTGTGTAGAATTTATTGTCCAGATAGTTGCAAATATTTAATCTAGAATACAGCACAACACACAGGAAAACAAATTGTAAACATATGGCAAAGCTAATCTGAGGGAAATAGTAGAACGTAATTTATGGAAATGATCCCACTGGCCGTTGCTCGATATCACATACTGGTACATGAATGCTAATCAAAGGGTTAAAGCACTCTGCTCTCTAGCGGCATAGATTTGCTTCACGCCAATCCATTTCCTCATGCTGCAGCAAGAACAAAGACACACAAGGCAACTAACATTCCTGGATCAACCACACAACACTGACTTGTCAGATCTTTCTAAAACGAGAGGAATGTTTTAGAGGAAAACACTTAAAAAATGAGGTGTTAAAAAACGGTTACTACTGGGTTTAAGGTTAAGGAAGCAGAGTTCTTTATTTTAGACCCCTCCATTTTAATCATCAGTTAACTTTATATGGACAGTTAAAACTTTCACATTTTGCTTCAATGTTTAACAATTGTTTTGAAACTAAAGTTTGAACTTCAAAGGTGTGGGGAGTTTGAGAAGTTACTGTTAACAAACTCAGTTTGATATTTTTGTTAAATCTCAAACAAAAAAAACATTTTATTCCAGGCCACTATATGCATTTCACATTTGAGGATAATAGTTGTTTGTAGACATTTCTACTAGGTACTTGATCTTGACAAGATTGAAAAGTTATTTACAGTATTACCAAATATTGCTGCCCTAACTGGCATTCTGTATAAGAAATGTTGTTATAAAGGTACATAGTACATTGATAAATGAAACTCAATCACATTATAAGAGTTTTCACTGTGTAGGAGATGCTGCGTCATCTAAAGTTATTTTAAGCAGTTCTAATGCATTTTTAGAATCAACAATTTGATTACAAATGAAAACACTAAATTTTAGAATATGAAATTATTCCTTTCTGCTAGTTTTTATTTTCTTTATACATACCATCTATCCGTAAGTTTGTTCTTTAATCCTTTGATTAGCAACATGTGCACACCCTGAAAAATATATGCCCTGGGAGAAACATATTTTTAAAAGTTTTCTTTTTTCTATTTTTTCTCTAATATTTTAGATTATTGTAATATTTTTAATATTTATAATTAAAAAAATATTTATAATATAAGAAAGTATACATTTTTTCAACATTAGTAGTAGTCCACATTTTCAGTTTTTAATGGTCGATAGGGTAGTATTTTCACACACAAAATGGTAATAATCGATGGTTTACGTAACAATTTTTTTGACCAAATCTCTATAAAAAAATATTTTGAAAAAGTCTAATTCTTTAGGTTTCAGTAAGTAAACAAATTTGTTGGAAATTACTGATCCATTTGTATCAAAATTATGCAACAATCTGTATACACGCAGGACAAACACACACATGCACACAATAGAATGGTGTGACTATGTACTCTGTATAGCACTTATTGTCCATGTAATATCAAATATTGAACCTAGAGGGCAGTACAATACACAGAAAACAAAATAGTTAACATACAACAATGATGACGTGAGAGAAATTATAGAACGTTCTCATACGGGAATGCTCCCATTGCCTCCGGTCTCATGTATTGGTAAGAGAATGCTAATCTAAGGGTTAAAATGTTCTAGCCAATTACATTACGTTACTTATAATTTTTTACTCATTTCAAATTGAGCTTTACTTTTTTTTTTTACATTCAACCATTCAATACCTCAATTCTTCTTCAAGTATGTATTACTTTAATTTTTTTTGTTCACCATGCCAGGGTGTAAATACTATATAATGATATAATCATACAAGTTTTAAAGAGAAAAGCAGAACTATACCCTGCACTTTATCAGAGTAATTTTAAAAAAGTATTACTTCTTAGCCTTGAAAAATGAGATATCCTATTATAAATGACTTAATGCTGTTATAATATAAACTTTGTTTTTAAAATATAATTGCTTAGTAAACAGAACTCTTTTAAAGAAGGATACACTCTATTGCAAAATTACTTAATTTTGTTACAGGTGTTAATTTTGTTGCTAAGTTTTAAAAAAATTTACTATTTCCTCAAATTACAAATTGTTTTTGTAATTGATTATTAATCAGATTTCCTTTTAAACAAGTTATATACATTTTTAAAGTAAATTCCTACTTAAGTCAACAAATAAAATTTTTATTATAGTTTGTTTTTACTTTATAACTAGCGTTACCCGGTGCCATAATTGTTGGTACTTCCAATTTAACAATAAATACAACAAACAAACAACTGGACGCCCCATGGGATCACCCATATCATCAGTCATGTCAGAAATATATCTACAACACTTTGAACAAATAATAATTAAAACTATACTAAACATACATAATATTTTGCTATGGACAAGATACGTAGATGATAAACCAACCTACCATTCACAACGAACACATCATAATACTAAACAAATTAAATACATACAACGAAAACATACAATTCACATTCGAAACAGAACAATTAACTATCATGACATTACATTAAATATAAATAACAATAAAATAGGAACTACAGTACACAGAAAACCTACTTCCAACAACATCACAATACACTACAAATCTAACCACCCCTGGACACACAAAATTAACACTTACAGTAACATGATAAATAAAGCAATAAAATACACACAAGATAACAAACAAAAATTAAATGAAGAATTAGATAACATTACAAAAATAGCAATAGAAAATGGATACAACAAACACGTTATAAAAAAAAACAATAAATTTACACAAAAACCTAACCTCAACACAACACTACAACCTGAACACAAAAATAATAAAAAATAAAACATCTACCTAAAATAAAAAATACACCAATAACAAAATAGAAAAATTAACAAATATATACAACAAATAATACTACACTCCAACATACAAACCAAACAACAAAATAATAAAATATCTTGATAACACAAACCACAAAACAAATACAGAAAAACATAACCTATCAGGAATTTACAAAATTACATGTAACGACTGCAACGCATTTTACATAGGGAAAACGACCAGATCATTTAAAATAAGATTTGAAGAACATTACAGAGCACTCAAAAATAAAAATACAAAAGTATCAAATGTTGCAGCACACCTAATATCACATAAACATGAAATAACAAACTACGAAAATAACCTAACCATACTTGAAATAAATAATAACCCAACAGAATTAAACTCACTAGAAAAATACCACATTTATAAAAACACACACAACAATTTAATGAACCTACAGACCACATATACAGAAGACATACTATATAAAAACGTCATACACGCAGATTAAGAGAAAATGCGTGTAACGTCAACAAATACCAACATCACGGACCGAACATCTACACCAGAAAAATAATCAGTGTGACCGAAAAATGCCTCATGACAACTGTTCGAGTTAGCGCTCGAAGTTTGAACGTGTTACCGCGACCTATATTCAAAACGCTCAGCTGGCCTGGACAGTAATGGTCATGTGACGTCTGACCTACCAATCGATGTATGGATTGCGTATTGATTTTTCTCTGTGGCCTCTGATCCCCCTCCCTTAGCTAGCATTTCCGTTTAGTTGGTTCGTTGTCTCGGAACTGTCGTACAGTTAACAGCCTCGTTAAAGTACCTCGTGCGCAAAGTTGCACCACGCGTGTAAAGTGCCGTTTTGACCGTAAAACCTCGTACAAGTGTTAAAACTATTCGTATTATTGTGTGTTCGTGTAAACGCGTTGTTATAGACGTTATTTTGCTTAGACTTTAAGCTACGATCGCCGTTTAGTAGAACTCTTTGTTCAGTTACGCACCATAGTTATAAATGACTTTATGCCTTTTAAAATGCAGCCTATTGATTTCCCGTTTAAGTTCTAGTTTATACCTCGCCTGGATCGGATTCCTACAAACTGGGTACCCAGGACTTCTGCCGCCACGAGATCTACGCACGTTGCAATTTTGCCCTTTCTTTCTTCACGAGGGTAAGTGCTGCCTAAGCTTAAGTACTTATGATTTATTTATGTGTAAATTCAGTGTGAATTATTTTGTTATTAAATGTGTTTGTACGGAACTAACTATTGCTTTCAAACGTTCGTAATTGCGTGCTTAGCTATTAAAGTAAGACACATTTTGCCGCCACTTCTTATTACTGAACATTTCTATTGTATTATTTCGGATCTTTCTCGAACCTCGCTTTCTTCTAAATTTTAGCTAGCGCCAGTCGCTTCATTGGTCCCCCTCGGGCCGGATAGATTAAATTCAAATTCATTTGGTTTATGACAATCTCACCAAGTGTTGTGCAACTTTTGATTTCTGATTTGATATTCCTTTGTGCGAGTCACACGCGCGGGAAGTTAGTCATACGTGACGTCATAGGTATACGTAACTTGATTTTCATTTGCTCTGTGTTATGAGGAAATGTTTACGTGTCAATCAGAAGATAAGATGCAGTCTCGTAAATACGAATAAGGAAACATTTTGCGTTTCATTAAACTATACAGTCCACTCTACCGCTATTTAAAAATTTGTGAAAATTAATTTGTGTTGTGTTTTCATTTAGAACTTTGTTAAATTATTTATGATGGCGATTAATACCGAATACTACCTCGCTAAATTGAAAAATATATTGAATGATTTAGAGCAAGTAAAAGCCCTTCTTGACGATAAAGAGATGCCGGAAGGCATCGCTCGCGAAATAAGACGCATTCAGGCCAATTTCGTCGATACGTATGAAATATTAGAGCAAACGTTCGCCACCCAGGTGGCAAGTTTAGCTGAAAGTGCGTTTAGTATCAAAAGACAATTTCAGGACGCGTATTTGCCCATGTTAGCGAAATACCCTAACCTTATCAAGACAGAGGTGACATCAACCTCGCCCGTCAAATCAGCTGTAGGTTCACCTAACCTCCCTAGTCTTGCGTTGCCTAGTTTTTCAGGAAACAACAATGACTGGACTGACTTTATAACAATGTACGATTCAATGGTCCATTGCAACGACAGTCTTAGTAATATACAGAAATTCCAATATCTAAAATCTGTACTTAAAGGCGACGCTTTAGCAATTGTCACAGGCTTGATAATATCTGACCAAAATTACAGCATTGCATATCGAGCTTTGCGCAATCGGTACGCCAACCCACGCCGTTTGGCTGACCACTATTTCAAAATTATTCAAGACTTTAAACAAATTAAGAATGCTTCGCAAACTGAATTAAACCGCTTCTTGACCGCGCATTCAAACGCTGTGTGTGCGTTGAAGGTTATCCAACTAGATGATTTGGCTGATTTCCTGCTTTTTCAGATGTCCATTAATAACTTGGACCCCCAGACTAGATTAAGTTTTGAAACGAGGCTAGGCACAAATCGTATGCCTACGTACAAACTGTTGAATGATTTTATAACGGAACAGGCCAGGGCTCTAGAGTTGTTGGATCAACCGCCTGCCGCAGCTTCTACGAACGCGAGAGCTGCTCAACAACCCCGCATACTGGTGTCGTCAGTGAATGAGTCGAATTCGCAAGGGGCCCGTGATTTAAATTTTGACCGAATGGAACCTAACCTTAACACGGCACATAGTACAATTGTCCAGCCTTCGGTTTCGCCCGACAATTCTATTACACCTAAGGCTACGCAATATGTATACGAGCCTAGACGTGCTGCGTCAGGCCCTACACGGCCATTCAACGGGCCGCGCCCCGTAAATATACCTCCTGTTATGAACAGTCCTAGGATGTCAGTATTCCGTCACCGATTACCACCGCTTCACATGAATCAATCCCATGTTTCTACGACACACGCAGGCATGTGTTATTATTGCGGAGAAGGACATCGCATCATTGACTGTCAATCCTTTCTCGAACTGACTTCTGTGGCACGCCAGGATGCCATCAGGAAATTACAACGGTGCTTCAATTGTCTTGGCTCCCATTTCCAAGCTAAATGTAAGTCCAGCCAACTCTGCAAGCAGTGCAACGAGGCACACCATACTTTGTTACATAACAACTCTCCTGCACGACAACGACTATTTTCACCGTGACACCCTCGTTCAACAGCTAGACCCGGCCTCGCTACTCAATCGGTACCGCATGCTCTTTCTTGCAATATTGAAGCTCCTCTCGCCCTGTTAGGCACCGCACAAATCGTCATCCAAGACCATTACGGTCAACCTCGTTCCTTTAGAGCTATTATTGACCCCGGCAGTCAGATATCTGCCATTACTAAGAAAGCAAGCGTCCTGTTGAGCCTACCTACTCGGAGTTCAAATATGTCTTTGATTGGTGTCGCCGCCAAGACCACACGTATCCACGAGTACGTTACGTTGATTTTATTCTCGCGGCATGACCCTGGTGTAATGCTAACTACTGAAGCCGCCGTGCTTAACCACATTACTGACCCGCTGCCGGCTACTAGGTTAGCCTCTCAAATAAGTGCTCAATACCAGCATCTACCTTTAGCTGACCCTCATTTCGACTCGCCTGCCGGTGTTGACATTATACTGGGGGCAGATGTTTTCACCCAAATACTCACTAATGGGCCTTGCACTATCATTCATGGCCAGCCCTCTGCGCTTAACACTCGATTAGGTTGGGTCATTATGGGATCCGTACCGTATAGTATGCCCCATCAACCTAGAGTGTTCATTACCTCGCTACAGTCTATTGATGACAATATTCGACGGTTTTGGGAAGTCGAAGAAGTAACTGAGGCTAAATCTTTGAGCCCTGACGAACAGCTTTGTGAAAGCCTGTTTACTACAACTACTGAACGCGATGAAGTCGGGAGATATGTTGTCGCCCTCCCCTTCAAACCTGACGCTGTAACACTTAAGTCAAACCGCAACGTTGTCCTCGCCAGTTATCATGCTTTAGAACGACGTTTAAGTCGTCAGCCGGAGGTAGCTCGGCAATATCATCAATTCATGACAGAATATATGACTCTGGGTCATATGTACCCCGCACTTAATACTTCTAACTATTTGATCCCGCATCATTGTGTTTTTAAGACCACCAGTTCTACTACTAAGTTACGAGTAGTATTCAACACATCCTCGCCTGATTGTAACGCGAATTCTTTAAATCAGCAATTGCTTTCCGGTCCTAAACTTCAGAAGGACCTGTCTAACGTCATCATTTCCTTTCGCCTGTATGTTCACGCCGTTTGTGCTGATCTTAAAATGATGTACCGACAAATTGCCGTGCGCCCAGCTGATCGCTGTCATCAGCACATATTATACCGACCGACGCCTCAATCTCCGCTTGTGGAATACGAGTTAGCTACTGTCACGTACGGACTAACCCCGTCTGCGTATTTAGCGTTGCGGACGCTTGAACAACTCGTAAAGGACGAAGGTAGCCGATACCCTGCCGCGTCGCAAGCAATACTTCAGCAGACTTATGTTGATGATGTTGTCACTGGCGCCGATACGCTCGAAGATGCCAAGGAATTGATACAGCAGCTCATTAACATTTTCGCACTCGCCGGCCTGGAACTCAGGAAATGGTCATCAAGTGATCCTGCACTATTGTCAACACTACCTTCCGCTCATCTGGAGAACCCGCTACTGTTCCAGGACGATTCTACCGCCATCAAAATACTGGGACTGCAATGGAATCCTACCTCGGACTCGTTCTCCTACCAGAGTCAGAATTTCGTTTCGGTGCCGACGAAACGCACCATATTATCTTATGTCGCTCGGACTTTCGACCCGCTTGGTTTCTTAACACCTATTACTTTCTGGATCAAATGCTTTCTTAAACGTTTGTGGCTCGAAAAGTTATCTTGGGATCAAACTTTGCCAGCCCCGCTTCTAAATCAATGGGACAGCTTCATTGTTCAATTCGCCAGTTTGTCTTCTATCCAAATACCTCGACACGTTGGAACACGAGCTGCCAAGCATCACCTGTTAGGGTTTTGCGATGCTTCCGAAGCTGGATACGCAGCAGCTATATATTTGAGAACCGAATGGAATGGAGTCGTTACCGTTAGCGTTCTGAAGGCTAAGAGCAGGGTAGCTCCAGTTAAACCGATCACCATACCTCGCATGGAGCTTTGTGGCGCAGTCTTGCTGGCCAAACTCTATAAGTCCGTTCAGCCCGTTTTGAATTTTGTGTCTGACGCCGAGACGTTTTTCTTCACCGATTCTGAAATTGTGTTGTATTGGATCAACACCCCGCCTTATTTATTGAAGACTTTTGCTGCCAACCGCGTCACTGAAATCGTTTCAAATACCTCCATGGACCGTTGGTTCCATGTCTCGACTGCTGATAACCCCGCGGACGTTGCTTCCCGTGGGTGTCTACCTAACCAGCTTGCTGAACATCCGCTGTGGTGGCACGGCCCACCATGGGCGCTACAATGTCCTACTGCGTGGCATTTGTCTAAGCCGACCGGCCTTAACCCGGACCAGACCGAACATAAATCTGAACCTAGACTGCTATGTACGGCCGTTCAAGAGCCTAATCGACTATTGACAACTATAGAACGACATTCGAACTTAATTACTCTTCACCATGTTTTCGCTTACGTCCTGCGGTTTGTGAATAATTGCCGTCGTAAAGGCCAGACTACTAACCACGGTCATAACACCCGCTACAAGGCCAAAGTCGCCTTGAGTAAAACTTCATTTACTACGCCTTCGGTGCAGGAGTTAAGTAACGCCAGAGATCTCTGCGTCAAGCTCATACAAGAGCTGGCCTTCAGAGCAACATTGCAACGGCTCCGTCGTGGCGCTCAAATCATCGATCCGCTCCGCAGCCTAACGCCATTTGTCGACGCCCAGGGCTTACTCAGGGTGGGCGGAAGACTTAATCATTCTGAGATGTCGTATGAATCGAAGCACCCCCTTCTGCTTCCTAAACATCATCAGTACGTCAACTTGATCTGCGATCATTACCACAAGTTAGCCTTACATGCCGGCCCGCGCACCACTCAAGCGCTGATTAACGGCGAATTTTGGATTATTGCGTTACGCTCCTT
>JBAIZL010000004.1:37506162-37703662 GCA_036971475.1 Prosapia bicincta | reverse complement strand
AGCGAGGCATCCTGGTTGTCAGATCTTTTCGCTGTCTGGTGAAGTTAATAAGAGCAGTCTTTTTTGGATTTACCCTAAGGTTCTCCTTATTACACCACTCTTCAATCAGTCGTAGAGGATTTCTGATTACCTCAAGGACTGTATCAGGGAATCTGCTCAGGATCAGAACAACTATGTCGTCCGCATATCCTAGACAGAAGTACTCCTGTTCATTCAGGAGTTCAATAAGGTTGCCAACCACTAGGCACCACAACAGAGGAGAGAGAACCCCTCCCCCCTGTGCACAGCCCAGACTTGTCTCCGCCCTTCTGACCTCCCCTGCCACCTCTACAGAAATGCTTCTGTTTGTTAACATGGAAATTATCCAGCCACAAGTGGTCGCATCCACTCCATGACGTCTTGCACCATTTACCATCGTCTCCACTGAGGGGTTATTGAAAGCCCCTTCAATGTCGAGGAAGGCACCAATGGCACAACTTTTCTTAGCGATCATTTGCTCTATCCTACCAACCACTTGATGGAGAGCTCAAGATACATACATACATACACTCATACATATATAGATCGGTTTTTGAACTATCCTATGCCTCTGGGGCGGAGCCCTGTTGACGGATCTACACCAAACTTCAAACGAGCCATCCTTGGGATATGTCAAACAATCCCTCTAAATTTCATAGACTTCTGTTCAGCAGTTTAGGCGTCCATAAGATAAATGCATCAGTTTTTGAACTATCCTATGCCTCTGAGGCGGAGCCCTGTTGATGGACTTACACCAAACTTCAAACGAGCCATCCTTGGGATATGTCAAACAATCCCTCTAAATTTCATAGACTTCTGTTCAGCGGTTTAGGCGTCCATAAGATAAATGCATCAGTTTTTGAACTATCTTAAGCCTCTGGGGCGAAGAGATGGATCTACACTATACCTAACAGAAACCATCCTGGGAATATGTTAAGCAAACCCTCCAAATTTCATCAACATTTGTTCAGCGGTTTAGGCGTCTATAGCATGCATGCATACATACACACAAACATTCATTTTTATAGATATAGATTATAACTAATATAAATACGTATATACATAAGTTACAATAAAAATACCAAGTGTAAAATATAAAGAAAATTTCCTTGCAATTTTCCAATATCCTTTCTATGTATGGTGGTAGATTATTATTTTGTTTGTTACTATATGCTTTCTTTTTTTTGTTGTTTGTGTTGTTTCTTTTCCTTTCCTTTACGACCCAGACCACTCAAATTTTTATAATTTAATAATTGAATAAATATTTGAAATAACTAACTTTCAATAATTTTTATCCACTATAGGTTTCCGACCCAGACCACTCAAATTTTTATAATTTAATTATTGAATAAATATATGAAATAACTGACTTTCAATAATTTTTATCCACTACATGTTAAAAAAATGTATTTAAACTAGATTGGATTAATAAAAACATATTTGATTAACAACTGAAAATTTGTACAAGATATTATGAGACGAGTGTGAGCTAATAGAAGGAATTGAAAAAAATGAGACATCCTCTATTATGACTTAATTTTATTATTAGTAATAACTTTGAACCTAATATAATTGATTAGTATTACTAACCTTAATTCCAGTCCATGTTTTTATCTTCTCAATAAGTTGGGATTTTCTTCTTGGTTGAAATAGTGGTATTAAAGGCTCTATTTTCTCAAGTAAACATAAGCGGCACATCCTCTTTGGGTCATAATTTAGGCAAAGAGCGTCCATTCTTAATAAATGCTATACAAAAATTAAGATTTAAATTAACTAAAATAATTATAATGAAATAATATTCAACTAAGTGAATACTCAAGAGCTTACTTGCTGACGAGTTTTGAAACAATCGTTCCTTTTATGGTCGTAAAAAAAACTATTGTTCCGAACCGCATCAGCAACTAAGCTCTTAAGTATTCACTTAGTTAAGTATTACTTAATTATAGTTTAATCAGTGAAATCAGGATGATTATAATAAGCAACTTTAAAATAATTATCTAAAATTAAATTATACTCCCCTAACAAAATAAGATTAGTTAACTTATATATAATAAAAAATAACATTGAGTTAAAAACTTTTTTAAAATAATTAAAGCATTTCTTTATAAAGAGAAAAAGTATAAAAGTTGTGATGTGGAAGGGATCTTGTACATATAGATAAGACAAACTATGACAGCAAAAAACTGGGGAGAATCAAGGATCATGCGTTTAGTTCATATCACTGAGAAATATCTACCATCAACTTTTTTCAGTCAGCGACTATTTTGTAAAACTTTGATTTCTTATCAAGTTAGGAGATAATACCATAGAGAATAAGAGAGAGACAAGTTTTTTCCTGGAGAAAAAAAACAAATAAAGTCTTCATCAACAGTAAGCAGCTATTATCAACAGTAAGTATTGTACTAAAAATACACAACTAACACTAAATACATAAATTTATAAACCTAAAACTAAAGTACTACTACTACTACAAAATTTAGAACATTTGAATTTCTAGTAGAAATTAATAAAACCCATAAATTTGTTTGAATAATCACTGCCCACATCCCTTTGAATAGTTTTAATTCTTTCATGTCTCTATTTTAATTTTTTATAAAACAAACAATTAAAGTGTATAAACAAACCCCATATATTAACTCATTGTGAATTAAATTATTCATGTTCCAAATGACCCAGTGGGTATGAATTAACTTTGAATTCATTAGTTACACCAATTAAATTGTGTTGAATACAAACTTAATTATAATTGTATTATAAATTATTGTTAAGTATTAATTGTTAATTTAAATTAAGTAATTATTAATTAATAATAATTTATAGAATAAACTCAATTGATTGTTTTCAATCATTATTAGTACAAAAAATAAATATTTATTTTAAAAAATAATAAAATATTCATATGTAAAATAATAAATAGGTAAAATCAATGAATTAATTTAAAAATAAAATATTAAAAATGGTCTGTTGTTTAGCAAGTGATTGTAGCGCCCCATAATTAATTATTCACTTGACAATCGTAAAAATATAAATAATTTTAAAAATATATTCACGCTAATTACATTAGAAAAACTATGTGAATACAATTGCAAAACACGTTCCCTGTCACCACCAATAGCACTAAATTCACTGCACACTATCGAGTAGCATGCGATCCAACCCAGACGATCGTGACACACAACTAAGATGTAACTGAACAATAAAGACTTAGACTAAGAGCTTCACCTAAAAGGCATCTTATAAGTTGGTTATAGGAAACTGTTGGACCAACAATAAAACTGCTATTTTATTTGTCCTATCTTTCCAGGGCAAAATAAATATTTTTGTTTATGGTAACATTTCTGAGAAAAAAAAACAGTTGCCAACTCATGAGAAATGTGTTGCACGTGCTTATCTGAAGCACAAAGATGATAACACATTAAACTAACATAAACAAATTAAACAAACTAAACATTCAAAGAATGACTGCCGATGACACATATGTTTACACGGAATACCATCATCAGCAATTAATCGATGACACATAAGTCGAGGCAGCAATCAGTAATGGGTTAAATGAAAAATGAATGAAGAAATGAAGACAACATAATGATTTGAAATTTAAAATCTCAGCACAAAAGGCTTAAAGGTACAGAATTTTTGGAGAAGGACTTGTCATTAACACAAATTATTTCTACTAATTCCATATAGGAATTTAATACCTATATGTATATATATATTTACCTGTTTTCCTTTCCCTCCAAAAATACCTTTTATTTCGTCTTTTTTTTGTTCCAACAGTATTTTCTGAAAATTTTCTATTTTTTTTTCATCTGCAAGAGATTTTGATTCTAAAGATTTAATTTTTTCTTTCATTTCAGTAATAGTTTCTTGAATGCTTGTCCAATATCGTTTATCACATGAAGATACAGTACTAGTGGACGTTTCATTTCTCTGTGCCTTATCTTTAGGGCAAGGTACTCTTTTACATACTTTTGAGAACTTGCATTTTTTTACCTCAAACTTTTTTAATACCGGTAGACAGTCTTCAGAATATTTTCTCTTTACGGATTTAGAATCTTCCTGTTTAATTTCTGTTTTCATTCTATTTATTGGCTCATCTCTTTTTCTTGTTCTGTCTGTATGTGAGTTATTAGACACTGGTTCTCTTGCTGTTGTATTACTGGTGTGATTAATAGATTTTCGTATGTTATTTCTTTGTGGCCTGTGAGATGAACTATTTAAGCTAGTATTTCTTTCATTTCTAGCTTGACTTATTTTGGAATTTGATTTCACATTCTTTGTTTTATTGACTTCAGGCTCATTTTTAATTTGTGTTACCTTAAAATGAGTTGAGCGCTCATTTTTAGTCGAAAGAGTCCTGTCATTTCTTCTACTGTAAAAAAAATTAAAATACATTTTAGTTTTACATTTAAATACAAGTATAACATAAAGAATTTTATGAAACAATTGAACATAAATCTATAATTAAAAAAATAACCAAAACATGCCTTGTAAAATACTCAACAAAATTAACAATTTTGTAAACAATTTCAATTTTTTTTTGTAGAATATTTATTTATTACTAAAATGAAAATAACTTACCACAGTAAAAAGAGTAACAAAATATGGAAGTACTAGTAATACTTTCACTAAAAATTCTGTAATTTTATTATGCAGAGGTAACGTAATTACATAATTTTGTTTTAATAGTGAAAACTAGTAATGTATATGTACATATATTATAGGTGAAAGTAATCATACAAAATTTATAAACACAATTGAATTTCATGATTGGTTTTATAGCTCTTCACAAATATGTACACCTTTCTGTTAACGAGAATGATGTTGCATTTATGTTCCATTGTCAATATTTCACAGGTTACTATTAAGAGCAAATATGTTTTTATCTTAAACAAATTTTATCCTCACATATAAGCCCAAATTCAGTAAACAGACACATGGAAATACATCAAGGATTCTACATCAAGTTTCACTAAGACAATAGCACATGTCAATTAATTTTTCACACTACTATGTGAATTATTATCTTGATACTCAAAATTGTTAAATATTAAAAGTAAAAAAAAAAACTGCCCATCTGATAGTCCTCAGAAATTTAAGGAGTAATTGTTATGATGAGGGATATGTATGTCAAAGATTCAAAGGAAGGAAAAACAAATAAATGCTTTACTACTAATCAACAGTATTATCTTATCTTTTTTCTCAAGATTCAGAAATCATTTATAAGAAATTATAAACTACTACAAACTGAAATTTCTATAAACAAAGTCTTGGTATATGCTTGTATTTTATTGCTAATGAAATTAAATGGCAAAGTAAAACTGTAGTTCATAATTTAATTTAGCATTTAGTTTATTATTAAATATAATTGTTAATTACACTTTTGTTATCAACTTGGCAAAAAACCACTACTTACTGATTTTTTCAGCAGAGGCATTTCACATCAGGTCAGTGTATTGTTAAATACTATGAGTCATGGCCCAGTCTTGTGTAAAACCTAATGTGAAACGCATCTGCTGAAAAAAAATTAGTAAGTAGTGGTTTTTCTGCCAAGTTGATATCAACAGTGTAATTTATATGGAAACCCTCAAGATGTACAACAATAATTTACATACAATAATTTTTAAATTCTACAAAATTGTTTTTCTTTACAATAATGAGGTTTAGATTATAACAATTACAGAGGCTACATACCCTGCTATGTTCATGTTACCCTCATATGTACTCGTACCTATTTGACAAGTGATTCAATCTGTCTTCTTGGGTGAGTGATATGAAAATATTGACTCTCTATTTCCTTTATCTTTACTAAATTTTAATTTCAAATGTTAAGGCAGTTAGCAGGGCGTTTAATAAATATATAAACACCCTATTACAAATAAAAAAACACATTGCAATACTATCACTGCAATTACAACACTTATATGATGAAGTGATTTTTCACCCTCATACAGCCCTATTTTATTTAGGACTGTATGGCTGTGGAATACATTTGGATTTAATAAATGTATAATAACCATATAGTATTAATTTTAATGATTAATGTGTTATAGAAAAATTTTTGTTTTTTGTATCTTCAAAAATAAATATTTGTTTTTCACTGTAACAAAAAAAAAAAAAAATGATTTGTGAAACTATACCTTTAAGTTTTAAATTGTTTGGAGTTAAAACAATGATGCTGTTTACTTTCATTATTATTCAGCAATACATCCAAAATTAACTTTCGAACAAAATTTTTTTTAACTGAAAAAAAATATTTCATTAATACTGAATGAAATGCCAAATTTTGCCCTTAGTAGTTGATTAGCGGCCATCCTGTTCTTTAATCTAGCATAGACAACTCTTTAGGCAGCATGAGGATTCAGGAAAGGAAAGGTTGTGAAGCAGATTCGACATCTACAACAAAATATAATAATGTTAATTTTTGCTAACTGTCCATTGAAAGAATTTAAAAAAATGTTTAACTTAGAAAAATAGATTTATTTTGTTTTCCACCAAATATTAATAAAAAAAATATAATAATATAATATAGTAAAATAAATGTTGAAAATATCTTGTAAATATATATTCTTGATATTTAACATTATCCATTGTTTTTCCGTTGCACTGACTTTATGAAGTTAATATATTACGATGTGAGTAATTTTATCCACCATTAAGTGCAATAATTTTACCTTGAGTGATGAGGCACCTTTCGGTCGTTGACCATTGTCGAATCACTGATTTTTCTCTCAGAGAGAAAAATCAGTGATTCGACAATGGTCAACGACCGAAAGGTGCCTCATCACTCAAGGTAAAATTATTGCACTTAATGGTGGATAAAATTACCCACATCGTAATATATTAACTTCATATATATATATAACTAATACATACAAGTGATAATTAAATCTACAAACCGTGTTACTAAATCTATTACAATATTGTCAAGTTTATAATTTAATAAAGACCTAAGAAGGAATATCTATGAGGCTTTAGAAATATATAAATATAATATTAATAAGAAATTGATAAATGAACAGAAACAGATAAAATCAAATTTTGATACCATATACAATGTATGTAATGTTAAGACAGCAAATTAAATTTGACATTGTATTAGATTTGGCAACATTGTTTGTTAGATCTGCCAAGTGTTACACTTGTATGAATGACAGTGATGATTCCTTTATTTGATGACACTTTATTATTCCTGATGATGTTGGTACTCTTTACCAATGAAAAGCTTTCAATTGTATGACTCAATAAATTATTCTTGTATTTGTATTCCTCTTATTTTTTCATATATGTGTACATATTATTATATAGTGGTTATTTAATGTTTACTCTTATATTATAATTACCTTACTTTTCTAATAGTCACACCTTTAGGTTTCTAAATAATTAAACAATTATATAAATTTGATATCGCCTACATTTATTCATCTGACATTCAATTATTACAAACTATACCTTCAATTACATAAATAGGATGCAGTGACAAAGATTGATTCCATAACTAATACTACAATTACTAAAAAGGTGGACTCTTGAGGCTTTAGGTTTTTAATACAATAAAGTTTAATAAATACAGTGTTAGATTGCTCTTTTTCTAAGGTCTTTATTACAGGATCTTCCATAAAGTAAAAAGTGGTGAAAAAAACTAGATTAAATTTTTATAAAGACAATGAATTAAAATTTATTCTGAATTTACTAAATTATAAATATTTCTGTTGGCTGAATCTAAGACATTTGTATTTATTGAAAGCGTTCCTGGAATTTACTGGTATCTGGCAGTTACTTCTTCCTTTCACTTTCACACAATAATTACCTCTACTTCCTTAATTTCTTTAATATCTGCTTAATCCATACCTCGTCCCACTTTAGAATTTCTATACATAAATAACTAATAAATTCCTTTTACAATTCCTTTAACTCTTCTAAACAAATTTACCCCTTTTAACATACAATATCAAGAGCACAGTGGTACAATATATTACAAAAATATAGGTGAAAAAACCCTAAAACCACAAAAATTAATAAAAAAATAACTAAAATAAGTTACCTAAGATTAAATCCTTATGTACATTTCGATGACAAAGTCATCATCTTCAGAGGTTCCTATTACAAAAGTACAATCTAGAATACAAAAATTAACAAACTAGACTGACACCGACCGCTGTCTGCTGAAGCTTATATAGGCATGAGCTACCACTCCACTTCCCACAATGGCCGGCCATCTTAGCTTGTGGTTTTGGGGTTTTTTCACCTATATTTTTGTAATACCCCTTTTAAAACATTTCTTATAACTTGTTTTGCGAGTTTTGTGTGGAATTTCGGTTGTCACAAGGTGTAGTGTACCGTTATTGTTCTATTTTCGGATTCACTGCACTGTGGGAGTCTTTTATATATAATTGATATGATTTGATATCAAATATAATTTGTATTTCTTTGTCTTTTTCTTTATTTTTTAGAGGCAGTTTTAGCATTCTGTATGAGAGTAGCAGCCATTATATGTTGTGGGGGATGGTTAAAGTAGTTTGGTATTGCATTAATGGTTTGTGTGGGTTTCCTATAAATTGAGTATTCAATGTTACTTGTATTTCTGGTTAAATGGGAGATTCGATTATAAATGTGAAATAAAATATATGTATTATTATTGAAAATAAATGAAATATAAATAGCACCTAAATAAAAAGATGATAATTAAAACAAACTTTTGTTCAATATTGCATATTTTTGGGGGTTTATTGTATATATTTCGTTCATGATAAATCATTACAGGTTGGATTATTGAGTTGTTAAATCTATTACAGGTTAGAAAATAACTAACGTTAAATATTAAAATTATTAGTAAATATTTTTAATGATTTGAGAATTTTAAAATATTTTTTTTATATAATTAAATAAGTAAAATTCCTGTACTAGTTAATCGATGGTTTTTAATAACTTATCTAAGAGTTATTGGTCCAAGAGTCCAAGAGTCTAACTTGGTCTAAGAGTTAAATTTATTATTCAGTAAACAAATTTTTTTAAATAATTTTACAATCTTGTCATTAAGCTGTGTAATGCCTTTAAATAAAATATTCCCCGAGATATAGTGACTCAAAGGATTAAATATCAGTAAGTTAAGTTTTTAAAATCAAAGTCCAGTGACTGGTTCTCTGGAAGAATTTGACAAGCAGCAGTATAGGTTCTGGCTCGTGTCAGATCTGCTTGTTTCAAATTTTAACTACGTCGGCTACCTATAGGTAGGTGTGGATCCAGAGGAAATCAATGGCCAAGGGGAGGAGTCTGCGTGCGGTGGGTAGGTAGACCGTCGCAGGGCGAACAATCATGTTAAGGTTTTAATATTGCAGGGAAGCAGTTTCCTAGTAGAATAACCAAGATAATGTCGTTATTATTATTTTTTTTTTATTAATCCACAACTAATCTCAATATCAAAGTGGAAAAGATTTTAAATCGTATAACCAAGAGACTAATTTAAAGAAAAATATGTTTTGGGATGGATTTTTCCATTTGTGGGGTTTCACTTAAACATACCGACTTGTGGGATGTTGGTTGTATACAGATATTATAAACAAAAGAAAATAACCATTGTCTGCTAAAAGTTATTTCTACTGGCCCCCACACCCTTCTGCAAATAGCTTCAAGTGAATGAGTCGCGATAGGATAAGTCAAAACTTTTCAATATCTGATGCTACTTCAGTGGAGCCCCTACTTGAAATTCAGCCCAGACAGAGAAAACTGGATTCTCAGGCTTCACACCCATTATACAAACATTATAAAGTCCGGGCTGCCATTTATAAAAAACCTCCTGAATAGGTGTTCATGAAAGTGGTTCCACTTGCTGCATATCAAAATAGGCCGTCAATTCGCCATCATTAGATTCTTTTAGAAGCTGTTTAAATCCTTTATCCCGAAGCTTATAGAACCCTTTTTTCTATAATCAACAACACTCTCTTTTCAAGAGCCCTAGAATTTTTTATTCTACAGTTAATCATGGTGCAAAACCCGTAAATGTCTAAAGCCGGTAATTTTAAACTGTTATGAAACTCGCCTAAAGATATGGTACACAGAATCGTAAGAGACAATTTTAAGAATAGTTCATTTTAAATTTATTAATTGACTCAAGTAAATAATGACAAACTGTTTAAATCACAAGACTGGAACAAATACTGGGTGACACTTGCATGTCTTCCTATTGGCTGTAGTGGACAGGTGGAACACCAATCAGGACTGTGGAGCTTTGCTTATATCACCACTTTCCCAATAATATTTTAAAAGGGATGTTGGTGCTTTGGTTAAATTTCAACACTTAGAATTGCATCACTTATGATGAGGATAAATATAGAAGCATTAACTGGATATTTTTGAAATTGTGAAATTTTGTTTGGCCCCTCCTTGTTCTACTTTTATTTGTTCTAGTGATATAATAATTTGGTGGAAGTATTAGATAAAAACCATAAATAATTCAATAATAACTCCAACACTCTCATCCAATAATTACTGTTGGTAAATTAATCTAACAGTTTTTAAATTCCTTCAAAACATTTACAAGTTTTCACTTTTACTTCTTCATATATTTCCCCCCAGTTATAAAAAGTTTGTAAAACAAAAAAATTGTTATCATTATTATAACTCATTACATTGCTTGTCATTATAATTGTTGAATAATTGAATATGTTCAAGAAACACAAAATAAAAGAAAAATTTATCCGTATTACAGATATATTATTGGAAGAATTCTTTACACATTTCAAGTCAATCCTTTTTAATCCCATTTAAGCTCTAGAAAATCTGTTTCTTTTTGTTCATCAGGTAAAGATTTACAGCAAATATTTTAATTCGTTTTTAAATTTGAAACCGCCCAAACAATAAAACCTATTTTTTAATCTTGCAAATTTGATTTTTATAACCAATCATTAACATGAGGATATTGTTATGAAACTTTAATGTGAGAAAGTTAAAATTTTAATGACAACTCGTCATGATTCGCTTTTTCTGCTTAATTTTTGTTAATGTTACTTCTCTTGTGATGGTGCCTTAAGAGTAGGTTTCATTTGTAAGATAATTTTAAGATATGGTAACTGAAAAACTTTGAGTAAATATATTCTTTTGTATTTGTTGATTCCATCTTCATGTGAGCTATTTACAAATGTCTTTAGTTATATTCTTTTGGTTATTTTCGACAATTTATCTAAAAAAGTATTCAATTCTTTGGTATTAAGATCGATTAAATTTTCTCTTTATTTCCATAATTAATTATGATTTTGCAACAATTTAAAGTGATACACTTAGCCCAAGTCGTTGTATTATGAAATAATGAAAAAAGAGTTTAAATAGTTTACATTTTAACTTTTTTTAATATTTTGCAGTACAAAACTACAATTTAAAATGTTCACACCATAATTTCTATGATATAGTAATTAAAAATTTAAATAAACACTTTACTACACCAACACCTGAATGAAATCAGTGAACACATGGAATGAATCTTACTGTTTGTGTGTGTAAAGTTAAACTGTATAAGACTTGCAAAAAAATTCTCACAAATTCTACAAATTCTTACAAAAATTCTACACACAACTGAAAAACTTATTATTTTAACACTAAGAACTTACTTTCCAGAACATGATTTCGTTCTTGAAGTTTTTTTAAGGCAGTTTAGGTTAGGAACAGCATCTTGATTCAACAATTTCTTCGAATTAGGACCATAATGATAATCACTTTCTTTGAAATGTTTTGAGCAAATGACACTTCTTGGTTTAAGTATATGTTTTGATACTTTAGTTGCTGCTAACCAAATTTTAAATTTTTGTTTATCAACTGGAAACCTAAAAATAGAAGAAAACAAAAGCTATTAATTTTAGAAATATAAATCACTAGCAGAGTACCTATTCTTCGTACGGGGTTGACGTATATTTGTATTGCGCTTATTGCATTCCGAAATACAAAACAGTGATGAAATAAGTTAACTCTAGGTTGTTGAAACAATTTGTAATATGAACATGTTTATACAAAAGAAATTTTTAGAAAACGGACTTCTAAAGAATAGTTACAGCTTTATTTTCTTTTGTGCTTATGTAGGTTCCTTCCACTTATTTTAGCCACCTATATTTGAGCAAGCAACTACAATTATTCATTGTCCATGAATAACAACAAACATTCACTATCAACTGTTTAAAAGTGACTTTTACAGGTGATTAAAAACACATTTACTATCTGCTGATTAAGCCAAGTATGTAATGGAGTATAGATAATTGAGTGTTAAGGGCCTTTTCAAGGCCAGTGGGGTGGTACCCTGAAAAAATTTCTAAATAAAAATAGGCCTATGTGTTAACCAGGGACCCTAAGAATGTCCATGTAAAATTTCAGTTCAATGGGTTCAGTAGTTTTTACATGATTGAGTAACACACACACATACACCATTAGATTTATATATAATAGTATAGATAAAATCCTAATAAATATATCAAACTATAAATTTACTGATTATTCTCTTGAAAAAACAAGAAAAGGGAAAGCATTTGCTTGTAACATAACATTTGTAAAGCATAACTTCCAAAAATTGGGTAGTGACAATTAAGTAATATATGCTCCAAGCTCTCCTCGTTGTCACCACAAGGTCCCTAATAAATATATCAAACTATAAATTTACTGATTATTCTCTTGAAAAAACAAGAAAAGGGAAAGCATTTGCTTGTAACATAACATTTGTAAAGCATAACTTCCAAAAATTGGGTAGTGACAATTAAGTAATATATGCTCCAAGCTCTCCTCGTTGTCACCACAAGGTAGGTGCAAATCTGAAAAGCCAAAGGGAACAAATATTTTGAGTCACAATGTAATTTGTACATGCTCTAGCTGCAAAAGTAGCAATCGGACAAAGTGTATTTTTGTGTCATCCTTAGGTGGCTTTGGTTGTATTTGATACAGGTTGCAACCCGTGATCCACGACCTCCAAATATCTGTCCAGTTGCATCTGAAATATCTTCCGTCTGAGCTCTTGGATTGCAGTAAAGAGAATCTGTTTTGATTAGTCGGAAACATTGAACAGGCCACCCTGGCAAATTTGTCCTCTATTTTGTTACCAATTACACCAAAATGTGATGGCACCCACTACAAAGTTATAGTTTTACCTTCTGATTAAAGATATAGAAAGTGTTTCGTGATTTCATCAATTCTGAAGAAGTATGCACTCGTCTTGGATCTGGATAAAGCTTCAAATACCAATTTGGAGTCACTGAAAATGCAAATATAATTTCTCTTCAGTGAATAAAAACTTGCTAATACTGTGTTGATTACTAGCAGTTCAGCATCTATACTGATATATGTAATACCAATCACCACTGCTTTGGTTAAAGTAGCCCGCACTACTAACTTTACATTTGTAAAAACAATAACTCAAATAATTTCAAAAATTATTTACACATATTTTTTATTTAACAACATGTAAAGGCAACAGTACAGATCTAATAGTGCCTGGCAGGTGATATATAAGGAAAAGACACTGGTGGGGAATATTGTCTTCATTTATAAATTAGCTAATTTCTTTAGTACACCTATCGACAGAATCATACTAAATTTTCACTTTCACTGCACTCACACCTCCAATAGCATCCGCTCTAGTTCTGATGATCTTAAGTTATCTATTCTATGCCAACTGAACGATAAAACAGTAAAACCTAGAGGTTAGCCTAAATTGCTGTCTGATAAGTCAGTTGTAAGTATTGGGAAGGCAACAAAAATCCTACTTTATTTTTTCTATCATCCCGACAATGAATTTGAACAGCTACAAATATCTTTCTTTATGTTGTCAGTTTTGAGAGGAAAAACAATTGCTTGTTAATGAGAAATGTGTTGCAGTTACTCATCTGATACATGGAGATCATAACACATTAATAAGAGTCTAGCAGACTAAACAGCCAACAAGAAAAAACAACGCAGTTTAACAACTTGCTATCCGCATCAATATACATTTTGGCCAAAAATTCGATGACATATATGGCAACAGTTTTCATCAATTGGTTGATAAAAGCCGAAAATTGGATTTACGAAGTGTCCTAATCTTTTTCTGCAGATAAATTTTCTATGAAATTATTTCACCTTTTGATTATTTTTGGGTGGGAATATTTTTTCAACTTCCAGAATACTAAATAAACAACAATATCCTTTGCTACAAATATTTAAATACCCTTGATGTACATTTTGCTAACAAAGAAGTTACTATCCCCGTCCAGGTTGCCAATGCTATGTATAGGTACTACGCCTCAGTTAGCACTGTAAAAACTACTAAGGATGACCGCAAAGCAATCAGAGTGAGAGAGGGGTTAGAGGCCCCAACAAATCAGCCTCACATCATGTCTTACCCCTTCACACTGCAGGAGCTCGACCTCTCCTTACACTCAATAAAACCGGGTAAATCTGCCGGGCCAGATAAAATCTTCCCAGAGTTTTTGAAGAACCTCGGTCTCTCAGCCAAAGAGTGCTTCCTGAAACTTGTCAATCTCACCTGGGAAAAATGGATACCACATGAGTGGTAAAAGGCAGAGATAATATCCATACAAAAAAAAGGAAAACCCAAAAGCAGTTTAACCAGTTATCGGCCCATTTCCTTAACCAGCGTTTGTAGCAAGATTGCTGAAAAAATGGTAAAAAACAGACTAAGAGCCTTCCTTGAAGCTAATGGGGCTATCGATGATGCCCAGGCAGGTTTCCAGCAACGTCGATCTACTAGTGATCAACTAGTTAAATTTACGCAGGCAGTCAAGGATGGTTTCAATCGTAGACAGTCCACTCTAGCGGTCTTGATAGATTTTAAGGCAGCTTATGACAAAGTGTGGCACCCCCTCTTGCTATGTAAGTTGAAAGAACTAGGCGTAACAATGAAAATGATGAAATGGATAAAGAATTTTCTGTCGGAACGCCTTATCAGAGTGAAGTTCATGAATACCTTCTCAGCATACAAGCAACAACGCCATGGTCTTCTGCAAGGTGCTGTGATCAGCTGTCTCCTGTTCAATGTAATGATTAACGACCTCATTGACACGATCAATAAAACGCCTGGTGTCTCTTGTCTTCTTTACGCTGACGATGTAGTTGTTTGGTCTACTACAAGCAACACCAGCCACTATCAACTCAGTTTTACAAGATATAGCAAAGTGGGCAGATAACAATAAAATGATAATAAGTGCAAAAAAAACAGTGTACCAACTTTTCACCCTGACTACAAAACCTCCAATAATCCAACTCACATACAAAGGAACCAATCTCCCCCAAACAACTTTGTCAAAATACCTTGGCGTGAAACTGGATACCAGGTTAACATGGAACCAGCACATTCAAGATACAGTGGAGTGAGCGGGAAAAAGAGTTAGCCTACTGAAGAGACTGACAGCTACCAAGTGGGGTTGTACTCAAGATGTTCTCAATACAGCCTATAAAACCTATGTGAGACCCACAATGGAATATGCATGTGAAGTAGTCTCTTTAGCAAACAGCAGCAACCTCCAAAAGCTTGACAGAATACAGAATAATGCTCTAAGAATAGTCACTGGAGGAGCTTTTTCTACACCAATATGTGTCATGGAGATCCAAACAGACACCGAACCCTTAAGTACCAGGCGAGAGAAACTTACATTGAAGTTCTGGGAGAGATCCAAAAGAGTTGACTACAGGTACTGGAACGGATACAAGGTAGCCACACTCCGCTTAAAAACACAAACAACTCCTCTTGAACACATGCAAAACCTCAGAACTAAATATAACATCCACCTAGGCAGCCCAGCGCCCTTGAAAACTTTCAACACAGTCTTTGGCGCATCACCTTTAATGCATCTTTCACTGCTGAGCCAATCAGCCCCCAAATATCTGTCTAACCCGGATGAAATACGGAAATCTGCACTGGAGACTATACATACACTATATCCTCAAGAAAATTGGCTCCATATTTATACAGACGGTTCTATGATTTTGAACTCTGGAACGGGGGCAGGCGTGTACTCACACATTTTTCAAAAAAGTCAAGCAGTTAGGATGTACTCAAGCAACTACAATGGTGAGACAGCTGCGGTAATAACAGCCGTTAAAGAGCTGAGGTTAGCCACAGAGAAAGAACAACTGAATTGCAGAAGAGTTGCTATTTTCATCGACTCACAAGCTGCAATTATCGCATTAGCCAGCAGCACTCCCACTGACTGCAGTTTAACACTAGAAGGTAGGAAAAGTCTCGCAAAACTCATAGAAGACGGATGGAATGTCCACCTCCAGTGGATCCCAAGTCATGTGGGAATCCCTGGTAATGAGAAAGCCGACAAATCAGCGAAGGAGGGAGCAAACATGCAACAGCCTATTTCCCGTCTCAGCTTAACATCTGCTATATAGAAACTATATAAAAGCCATATAGAAACTGCAGTCAGACAACACTGTAAATCAGTTCACCTGGAGGCAAGTAGAGGAAAGAAGTGGCAAACGTTATTGTTGGATGGGCCTCTCTCCCGAAACCTAAGCAGAGCGGCTGCCGTCGCGCAATTTCGTACTTGTACTGGGCATGATTACCTCCAGCACATCTTCACCGTCTTGGTCTGGTGGACACTGACATCTGTCCCCTATGTCTACGAGAAAGAATTAACAGCGACCATCTGCCAAAGTGCCCCGAGCTGGCAAACATAACTCCTCAGTTGCCTCGTCTCTACTGGGATGCTCAACGCCGAATGGCTTCTTTGCCAAGAGCAGTCATTGGATAAAGTAAAGTAAAGTAACATTTTGCTAACACTGTTAGCATCATCAGAAGGTTACCAATATACTGGGTTCTAAAAACTAGAAACCTAATGAAAACTCGCTGTGGGCATTACTCTCACTTCTTCGCCCAGTGACAGGTTTATCCAATACCAACGCCGCATGTAGGAACAAGACCACACGCATCACTAACCTATCATGACAGTTCTAGTATTGGATAAACCGGTAGCTGGGCGAAGGAATGGGAGTGATGCCCATTGCGAGTTTCCATTCGGTTTCTAGTTTTTAGAACCCAGTATATTTGTAACCTTCTGATGATGCTAACAGTGTTAGCAAAAAGTAATACGTTTAAAGGGTATTTAAATATTTGTAGCAAAGGTTATTGTTTATTTATTATAATTATGCTAAGTATATATTTTGTATCCAGATAAAGATGTTTTCACGTAATCAATGAATTTTAAATTTGTATTAAGATTTTGGTCTTATATAATGAAAACATCTTTGAGCCTTGAAATGGGACATTTTTGGGTTCTGGCATGTTTTACCCCAATTCAGCCCATGTTACTTTCCTAAAGCTAACTCTGAATGTGCCCAGGCATTTGTGATGCCAGGGCTGGATTTAACACCCTCAAAACCCTTAAGTAACCATTTTCAGGCAACTTTCTAAGCTGTTTTAGAAGTTTGCTAATAATTATATGTTTTTTGCCCCCCTAATGCAGTTTTATAAGAATGGATAAGCCTATACAGGTTGAATTTTTTCTGCTATTTTCCTGAACACACTGCAAGAAACGCATTACAATACAAGGAGTTTGTAAAAATTCTAAAATATATGGCAAAATAGTTCTAATTACCTGGTCTATACACGTTTGAATAAATACTATAAAATTTATTTGACTTATTTCTAAATCTGGTTTTGTGAAAACCTTATCTTAGTAATACATATGTAATATTAACTCAAAAAACTAGTACGTTGTTCACTTGCCTATAGTATCATTTACTTTTAACCAACTCAACTTACTAACTCTTGTTAACTCGGAAAATGCTTTTATTCTTTAAATTATTAAGTTATTTTGGAATGTTTTATTCTTCTTGTATGGTGTTTCACAACATGTTACAGATCAGTAATGTAAACGCAGGCATGAATAAGGCTCTATGTCACGTCCCAAACTATTTACAGCCCTGAATAGCTGACATTTGTTTATAATATTATGATGACAACTATATTTTAAAGTGTCCAAGCATATTGTCATTGACTCTTATTTACAGTAGAGAGTTCATTCACTTTTATAAGAGTTATCATTTATTCTTGTGTTAGTTCATAAGGCTTAGTTTATTTTTATACACCTTTTTTACCAGCTTTTGAACCATGTTTCCAAATTTGTTTCATTTTCTTCAAGCCTATATGTCCTGGCTCAAACCCAACACCCCTTAGGCTAACTTTTCAGAGAAGACTAGCACAAACTGCCAAAAAAACCAAATCCAACAAAACAATGTTTAGTTTGTGCTGATGAAAACAGCAAAAAAAAGGAGAGAATCAAGTTATTTCTGTCCTGGCTGTGAAATAGCACTTTTTGTGTTACACTATGTTTCAAAATTTACCATACACTCGCAAATGTATAAAATCTTTTTTACATGTTTTATGTACATTTATCTAGATATTTATTGATGAAAGCATACATATTAAGTGCATATTTTTATGCGTAAATGAATTAATTTTTGTATGAGTGTAAAAGTGAAACATTCACAGGGTTACTGTCAAACTACATTCAAAAGCAGCAATGTTTGGAAACATATCTTACATTTTTTTGTTTTACAATCACTTTAAAGTTCTAACCTATATGCATAAATAACATTTTATTATATAAGATGGGTTATATAACTGTTTTGTTATACGTCATTTATTAAGATATGTTTGTCAAATTCCGAATTAACTCAGGAATACCATACTCAAATGGTATTTATGAGAGATATTTCAACCCTTGCTATACAAAAAAAAACCCGTTTTTCAACAAATGCAATTCTAATGGAATAAAGAGAGGTTTTGGGTCGTTTTGTTTGTGACTGTCCTCTCATATCGACAAACATAACACCTAACCTACAAATTCTTCACAAACAAAATCAAATTAATTAATTTTTTGGTAAAAATACAGAAGTAATGACGTTGATGCTCAAATATTTTTTTGTTATTATATTACTCGTTTTAATGTGTAGAACACAAATATCAACTTTTTTTATTGGGTTTGCAGGTTAGATCTGATGTCATACAAAATGCATTACTTCTGAACAGTTTGTGTGTTCTAAGTTCCTACATAAACAGCAAGATTGAATTAATTTACATTTTAGGCTAGTATATTGTATTTAAAAAAAAAACACTATACTAGGGTATAATATATACAATGTGTATTTGAATTATTATATGGGTTGTATCAACCTCTGAACAGAATATTCATCAATTTTGTTAAAGTTCAATTGGTTATCAAAAGACTGACGTTTCCCCTGAAAGTAAATAATGTAACTTAAAGATGTTTTACTTGCTTAATTACATATATATAAAGATGGTAACTTACTGATGAAAGGAGAGGTTACCATTTGGAGCCCATTTCTGAGAACAAGCAGGAATTGCACATTTATTAACCATGGTTTTAAAATTTGTTCTATATCAATTTGATAACAAAAAACGCTTTATATAAGGCAAAAAACAGTATTTTTAAACTGAAGAATTAGTATATAATTATTAGCTACAACGTCACACCACTTACAACTTCATTGTATATTCAAGTTTTATTTTTAAAAATACATCACTTTTTAAAACTAATCACAATAATAGTTTATTTAAACTATCAGTTTAACATTATTTTTCAATTAACACTCAATTCTTTTAATCACTCGCAATCTGGCGGATTTTTCTCATCTGTTCTAACTGTAACTGACACAGATTTAAAAGAACAGGTTTTACGAACTTTCGTTCTATTGTATTCTTATTCCAGGCTACCTTAGAATAACAATAGGGATTTGAGTCTAACTTGAGATTTACATAATGTAGTGTACCATGAGTATTAAAAAAAAATAAATAGAATAAATAAATCTGAAAAAGATTTTACTATGAAAATGGTTTTATTTATTATTTCTGCTATGCTCTTCATGAGACACATTAAATTATTCATATATGTAGAAAACAACGTATTGTACATAATCACTGATTATAACAACATATTTCTGAAATATATTTGGGAACATAACAAATAATGTTAACAGAAGTATGTTGCATTTACATATTAACATTAACATATTACATTTAATAATCTTCAACAAGAATATATGTAACTCTATAAATGAAAATCATTTATTAAAAAAAATAATAACAAAATTTAAAACATATAAGAAATTTTTATAAATATTTCTAAATAATAAAATAAAATTCAATAATAACAATGTTGTCTGTAAGTAGTTCAATATGATATATATATATATATATATATAATAATAAATTAAAAATATTTCAAAAACAAGAATACTTTTAATGAATATATTTATTCAAAGCTTTGAATAAATATATTCATTAAAAGTATTCTTGTTTTTAAAATATTTTTAATTTAATAACTAAATTACAAGAAAACATATCATCATATTTAATATATATATATATATATATATATATATATATATATATATATATATATATATATTAAAACAACACAGGCTATTCAAATACAAGAATATTTATTATTTTATATCCAAAGCTTTTCGTTGGCAAACAGTACCAACATCATCAGGAATGAAAATTACATTGTAATTACAATATAAAATAATAAATATTCTTGTATTTGAATAACCAGTGTTGTTTTAAATTATTAAACAAGAAAACGTATTTTATATTTATATATATATGTGTGTGTGTGTGTGTGTGTATAAATATCAAACAACCGTTTCGGTTTGGTTGGTAATTTTTTAAACATAAAACACATTTAATTATTAGGAATGAGACTATTTATTTTTTGTAAGTTTGCGTCCTGCAATATCTATGCTGCTAGAAACTACACAGTGAATATTTAAACACGGTTCTCAAATTTTAAACACAGATGTTATATTAGTTTTGAGGTTATGTATTTTATTATTAGTAAACAAAAACGTTGAATATTGGTCAGTAATAAGTGTTTACAACTCAAACAAAAATTTAGATATTTTTGCTTAAAATTTTTGTTTTTTACTCGTTAGAAAAAATCAGATATTGAGATTGTATATTTGTTATTTTTTAATTATATTGTTGAAATATCTACCTACCAAACTGGAGAAAATGGAGGGATGTAAGTACATATAATAAATTGTTATTTAGTCCAGTTAATTGAATTATTACGAATATTATCTGTGTCTTGATTAATTATTGTGATTGTAGTTGTTTCGAATTAAAAATAGAGGTGATTTAGTTCCGATAAAATATTTTTTTAAGTATTTATATCAGCCACATTTCCTAGGTAAATTGTAAAATAGAACTGGAAACTGTTAAGCTTCTCTGGCACATTTTCTTTGGTATTTTATACCTTACAATATTCCAAAATTTAGAAATATTGAAAACGTTTCATATTTAACCTCATTTAAAAACATAATCAAAACGGTAAAAATATAGTCTTAATGGCGTTGGGTTTCTAGAATCTTTTTTTTTATGTGTAGAACATGAATATCAACCTTTTTCCACGTAAAATACCGAAAGTTACTTTTTTTACATTTTAAAAGTTAGTCTGTAATGGCATGTATAGCATAAACAAGTCTTGTTGACGTCGTTTACTCAATTTTTTTTTTTAAAATCACTTGTTTAAATGTGTAGAACACAAATATTAACTTATTTCTGCAGAAAATACAAAAAGTTAATTTTTGTGCACATTTTTAATATTAGTCTGTAATGGCATGTATAGCTTGAACCGGTCGTGCAGTAGCTACAGCACATTGCACTACGTCAAAGTCAATTTATTTTATTACTAAACTTCAAATCTAAATATTTAACTTTTGGTTATAGTTTAATACAACATTACTGTATACCTACATTAAAATATACCTAAGAAATATCCAGTCGGGATAGATTTGGTTATAATTTTATACATTACTATATACCTATATTAAAATATACCAATGAAGTATCTAGTCAGGATAGATTTGGTTGTAATTTTCTGCATCAGCAATCAGTCTAAATATTTACCAAAATTTGACTTTGGTAAATTTTACCAAAAATATACTTTGTAGCTATATTTTAATATAGGTAGATAGTAATGTTTAATAAAATTATAACCAAATCTATCCAGACTGGATACTTTATAGGTATATTATAATATGGATACATAGTAATGTTGTATAAAATTACAACCAAATGTAGACGTAGTCCAGTGTGCTGTAGCTAATGCATGCCCAGTTCATGATATAGGCCTACATGCCATTTCAGATATTTAAAACGTGAAAAAAGTAACTTTACCTATTTTCTGCAGAAAAAAAAGTTGATCTTTGTGTTCTACATATTAAAGCAAGTAATTAAAAAAAAAAAAATTGAAAAAACCAACATCATTAAGACTATATTTTTACCAACAAAACTATACTAAATTAGGTTTCCTTTATTTTTAACAGAGCAAGATTATATTGTAAATTACTATGTAGAGATTTTACACAAATACGTAATTAAGAACATGTCCATAATATGGTTTGCTATAAACTGTTTGAGTAATTTTAGAAATCTTTTTCTATATCCAAACCTATTTTACATTGTATCTCTTATTTGTTGATTCCATCTTCACCTGAGCTAGTAGTTTTCTCTAAAACACTTGTAAATATTTTACAACTTGCCTATAGTAGCGCTTACATATATTTGTTGAGGATGGCCGTTTCAAGAGATGTGTCCCATTGTCAACTCAGACCGTAACGGTAACAATAGGACACATAACCCGAAACGGCTGTCCTCAACAATTATAAGTAAGTGCTGCTATTATTATTTATTATTATTACTAAAAACTCGGAGCGACCTTATCGGTGTAGAGCACTTAGCTGTAGCCTTTGAAGTGCTGCTATAGGCAAGTTGTAAAATATTTACATGTGTTTTATTGTATCTCTGTTTTATTATAGCTTTAATACTTGACAAAGGCTTTGATTTGTTTACATATATACTCATTCTAAACAAGTAAACTGTAATTTTAACCAACACAAGCTATAAATAATGTTGGAAGTTTGAAAAAATTGAAACAAACTTAAGGAAGATATACAAAACTATATAAAGTAAATGTTTATGAATAACAGCATTAATTTATATTACCAAGTATAGCTATTGTACAATTTACCTACAAAGTGACCAAAAACGGTTTTGCTTTTAAAAAATAATACATTTAATTGTGATAGGAACCAACATCGAACTTAGCATAAAATTATATGTTTACTAGTAATAATATTGTATAAAAACTAAGATTCCTAATAAAATAATGACCTTAATTATACAACTATTCTATATAACAATCAAGTATATTACATTTTATTAATAAAAATAATAAGCCAATCAAAATAAATTAATAATGTCACAGTATATGTCCAAGACAAATGTTGTAAGACTGAAGTCACTAGTTCACTGGATCTACCTTATTTTACATAGAAAATTCATTCTTCCTAACTAGAAACATCTAACTATATTTTAATACTTACTAGCCAACTCCAACCCTTGGCAGTTGAGCCATTTGGCGACTCGCTGACCAGTAGAGATGGGCCTGTTGTAATCCTGGGCCCGGTCCAAGGCTAAGCAATCATTAAGGTGTTCGACATTCATAAGTTCACCACCACACAGCAGACACTCTAGGGTCGGTAGCAAGGTAATCATGACCGGTCTTCAATCTGAAAGCTGCAATAGTAATAGATCGGGGCAAGTCTTGGTCAATTGGTCTACCCGTCACAAGACTTTTACACCGTTTTCCTGCTGAGAGCTCCCTCAATCGACTGTGATCCCATTTTTTGGTGGACGCCTTTATTAGGGACTTGGAGGAATCTAGTGAACTCAGATGCTCGGGCTGAGGGAGGCTTGTTCCCTGCTGGGCTAGTTGATCAGCCTTTTCATTGCCAGTAATGTTTACATGGCTCGGGATCCACTGGAAATTAAGTACCCACCCAGCAATAATGAGAGCATTTAGTTTTCTTCTACATTCTATGGTTCTACTACAGTCGGTCCGTGAGTTCCCAGAGAGATTCATGATGGCGGTTTTAGAGTCAACAAGTCATCTAACTTACCCAGAGCAGTCAGGTTCTCACGTTCAATTGCTGCAGCATATATGGCAGCTACCTCACCGTTATAGTTGCTAAGGTGGGCGCCGACAGCAGAAAATCCCTCAAAATATATGCAGCACCTGTTTCGCCTGATCCAGGTATGGATGATCCATCTGTGCAAATTTGGAGCCTTTCTGGACCAGGGTATTTTTCACTGATAGTTCTGTGGACTGCACTTCTAAGCTCCTGATCCGAAGATGCATTCGGCAAGTGGTGATCTGTCAGGAGGAGCTCCTGGAAGCAGTCCTGAAAAGCAGTAAGTGGAGCTGGTTCTCCGAGAGTGACTCCATACGTTTTATAAAGATCCTGGTAACAGACAAGGGGTGTTTGCTGGGATTTTAGTCTATCTGTGGGTTTACGGTACTTGTCCCAAGATTTGTTTGTTCGTTTAAATCGTTCCTAAAAACATTGGGCTAACATCTCCCTGCGTATTTGTAGTGGTTCAATCTCAGTTTGAGCCTCCATTACAGCAATAGGAGTGGACTTGGCAGCACCAGTTATCACTCTTAAGGCATTGTTTTGAGCAAAATCAAGTAAATTTGTGGTGCATTTACTGGCCGTGACTGTCACCTCGGTACCATATTCAAAGATTGATCTTACATATGACTTGTATGCAGTCTTTAGAACATCTTGGTTAGCTCCCCAAGTAGTAGCTGTTAGGCTCTGGAGTAATCTTGTTCTTTTTATAGCCTTTTCAGCACACTGAGCATGTGTGGTTTCAGTCGATCCAGTGCAACTCCCAAGTATCTTGAAATATCGCTGCTAGACAACATTGAGTTCTTGTATATTAAGCTCACCTTTGGAATTTTGGTGGAGAGTGAGAAAAGTTGGAACGTCGTTTTCAATGTGCTTCAATATTTTAATACTGCTATATAGTAATCTGGTATAGTATTAAAATCTTGTTGCTGTTCAAGACGAGCTGGTTGTTAATTACTTATTATACTTTTGCTATTACTTGCAACCAGACTTTTTGTTAACTGAAGGTTAAATTGTTAACTTACATTTGGAGGAAACGTTTTCATGTTACGACTTGAGGCTGAAGAAGTCGTAAGACGAAAACGTTTCCTCCAAATGTAAGTTAACAATTTAACCACTTTTAGTTAACAAAAATTCTGGTTCAAGTAATAGCAAAAGTGTAACTGGTATAGTAGTTATATTTTACCAAAAAGTGAACAAACTTCGAGTTTTCCTTCTTTGAATGAAAGTCAACTTTGTTATCACATGTTATTAAAAAATATGTTCTAAATAAAGGCTTTTTTTGTGTTTCTGATTACTAGTATCTGACTTCCTGTTGCATTACCACAAGGCATGAAAGTTATTTGTTCCTTAGGTATTTTTCGACCAGGAGTGTGAGGTTTGTGTTTATGAACAAATGTCTTCCAATAAAAATCTCCTGAAAAGAACACTCTCATATGCTTTGTAAATGTGCTCAGGAAGATTTTGAGCTGTGATTGTTTCATAAAATTTCTGCTTAAATTGCTCTACTACTGCACTATCACATGATAATTTCTATCCAGTTATGGTAAGGTAATAAATACCATATCTTTTTTAAAATTTGTCAAACCAGCCATCACTTGCTTTTAAATCAGTTACATTGAGATAAGTTTTTGTTTGGAAAATTTTGGCTTTCTCCTTTAAAATCTGGCTTGAAAGAGGAATATGACGCAAACGTTCCTGTAAAAAACCATTCAAGTGCCATCATTAAGGAGTGGGTAACTACTTCTGTGCATTGTCTCTATCTTATCTGCACCTTTCTTAGTAGCTGATGCATATGAAAAAGTTTTTGCATGATGTTTTTGTCAAATCTGTGATTGAATATTAAACTCAAAGGCTAGATTGAAAGAAGTTTCTTCATTGTCGAGACGTAAAATAAGAGGGTGAACTTGTCTTTCAAAAACAGTTCTTATGTTTTCTTTTTTTTTCATTTTAACATGTCACTGAAAACTTGAAACACAAAAATAAGAATGATTAAAATTGCTGTTAGGTAACCCACCCTACTTATGGAATAGAGGGGATTTATCTGAAAATTATGAAAGAGAACAGCAGAAAACAATTCCAGAAATCTATTTGCGCTACTGCATGTTTTTCATAGAACTCCTTCCTCTCTCTATTTCCATTCATAGAACTCTTTTCTCCCTTTGTCTTTCCACTAACCTTAGGCACTACGTAAATATAACCTAGCTTTTTTTGCCAGTTCGGATTACTAAAATCTTGAAGTTCAAAGTGCTGAGATTGCACTAACTTTTTTTGTCTATAATGTATTATTATACAGTTGCTATTGCATAGTATGATCACGGTTAATGGCATTATTAAGTTATTATTATAGTTCACTAAAGTACATAAAACTGTCCCACGTTGACAAATTTGGTAAGTAATCACAAATGATTTCCAAATGAATTACATTGTGGTTGTAGAGTTATGGTATTAAAATGACCTACTGTAACGCTAGGCCTACATATCATTCAGTAAACACTTGCGATCATAACACTACAATGCATCACTTTTGCACATCATGATTTTACAGTAATTTATTGTTATTGTTTGTTTTTCGTATCAGATATGCTGCTGACAAACATGATTACAATAACCAACAAAAATAGGAATAACAAAAAATCCGGTTGTGGGAGGGGTTATGTAATGATGTACGTTTGTACTACATAAACACAATCATTCTAACTGGAAGAAGATGTATGATTGTTTAAAATAAATAAGTTACACTTATTGAAGATTGTAATTATTGAAGATATAATAATAAGAACAATAGCAATATAGAACTGAACATACAATTTAGTTACATGACTGTATGTACAGTTCTGAATACTGTATTGTACATACAATTATCAGTATTTGAAAAAATGTAATTGGGGTTCGTTTATTTCATTGAAGATGTTTCTCTGATGAAATATTCCTCCACCTTCGAAAGAATAGTCTCGTTGTTCGCCATACTCAATCAGAAGATCAGACGTCTGGAAAGCTTTGCGGTGTGTCATAGTTTTTTTTTCTTATTCATCTTGAGCAGGCGCTTGCTGTGTGCTCACTAAGTCTATAATATCAGTAGTAGTAGACTCATGAACTTCATCCCATTCACTCCCACCAACACTGTTAATGTCCTTACAACTAGGAATGTTTCAGAGATCAATGATTTCTTCATTTGTTTAACTAACAAGGTTTTTTTTGAAATATGTATTCAATCCAATTATTGTTTATTTTATGATCCAACAGATTTAGCTGTGAATTAATTAGTGTTATTGGGCTGATTAACACTTCATTCCGCATCCATACCAGCGAATATAACGGTTACTAACTTACTGCGTGTATTACAGATCAGTAATATACCAATCTTTACGGCACCAGTGAACTGAACGATATGATGACTAGAACACAACAGACTGAGTAGGGAAAGAACAAAGAGTCAACTATTGGTAACAAATACTGACTCGACGGCAAGGCACTTTGTGGAATGAAGACTCTTACTCTATTTTCATATCAATAGGCTCTTGCTTATGATGCCAGGCTATCGGAGGTTCCGGATATGAGAGGTTTTACTGTATATTTATATCCATGCATGTTTATAAGTATATATCAACGCACACACACACACACACACACACACACACACACACACACACACACACACACACACACACACACACACACATATATATATATATATATATATATATATATATATATATAGATTTTTGGACTAGAAGACTGACAGACTTACCTTGGTAAGAGTCCACTCAGTAGTCTTGAAATAGAAACACATAAAAGCTTTTATGTGTTTCTATTTCAAGACTACAGAGTGGACTCTTACCAAGGTAAGTCTGTCAGTCTCCTAGTCCAAAAAATCTAAATAATCTTTACCAACCAAAACTAACCTATAAATATATATATATATTCACACTACCTTCTTGTAAGAGTATAACAATGGATGGCATGTGAAGAGTTTTGTAGGAAGATTTTACCATGTATCAAATTTATAATTAAACTAATATAACCCATTACAGTTGTTCATATTATTTTGGCAAAAAAACACTACTTACTGATTTATTCAGCAGACGCGTTTTGCGCTAGGTCAGGACTTTTTCAATGCTGTGAATTACTGATAAGACTGTTGCTCAGGTGTGTTGTGTTTGGGTGAGTCTGAGGTGTGTTTTTGTTCATAGAGTAGTTGTTAGTTATGTGCTCAAATATAGTGTTTGATTGGGAGTATGTTTTGTCATTTAGAATGTGTTGTGGATAGTATTTATGGTGTTTATATATTTCATAGTTTTCTACTGTGTTAAGTTTTTTGCTTTTATTGATGTAATGTAGGATTTTTAGATTGGTGTTTTATGTCAGTCTGTGAGTACAACACAAAAACTGCAAGTTTCAATGTAACCCATTAAAAACGTAGTTTTATTATTTATAATGAAAAGTAATAGAATAAGGCTACAGTTACATAAATATCTCTCAAAACTTAAAACATACACAAGGAACCTCATACGCAGAAAGGTTCCATACTTTCTTCAACAGACTGAATCAATGTACAAACTTATCAAAGGCAAAGCAAAAATGCCTGGAATTTCCTGGCACAGCTCTATAATTGTTTGCATGTCTTCAATATTGTTTTCTCAGTCAATTCTTTCCAGGCCTTGTTTAGGCTTTCCCTAGTTAAAGGCGCCCAAATATTTGCCACCATACACCATCAGTCTTCGATGTTAAGTTTTTTTTAGAAAACTCCACAACACTTAATCTTCTTCAGTTATTAGTAAGAACCAATGCAAGACCTGTTTTATATACTATTTCAGTTTCTGAATCACACCTAAAACCACTTCAAAATTGTCATCAACTGAATTCAATGAAGTGGGTAGGTTCATTATCCATCAAAAGTAGGACCTTTTGTAGTTTTCTTCTTCTATTTTTAGAATAGTGTCACACATCAAATAAATACCTGTGAGTCCCACTCAAAAAAAATTCTGATGTCATCCTTGCATTTTTGTTGTTGTTTTTTGTCTGGATTTTGTTCTTTTTCTAACATTTGCTGAATGTCTTTCATACAAAATTCTATGATTTAAAAGAATATAGATTTGTATTTGGAATTAATTTTTGTGGTTCCAAGGATAGACATTATACACCTCTAAATAGCGTGACTAACATAACAAATATAGCTTCATAGCATTTGTTAGGGAAAGAAGCTTTTTTGAATTCATTTTTCAATCAAGAAAATTTCTTTTAACCTTAAAAATAATTGTTTTGTTCATTTGCAAAGTAATTTAATTTTAATATAAATTATATCATTTAGGCAAATTTTAAAATTATTAAGCGAACTTCCATTTTTTTATTCGCTGCGGGTCAAGATGACCTGCACAGCTTTTTCTTCCTCTCTCACTCCTACATCGACGCCGATCGCCAGACACCATTCCATGTACCTTCCAAACTCACTCTTTACTACACTATTTGCCTGTTTTGGCTGAGTGCAGCTGTCAGCCGTGATAGTGATGTGAGGGCCATGGTGACCCACAGCAACTGTTTGTGAGTGCATAAAATTAATTGGTGACACTTGAGTCTTGCTAGGTTATGAGTTGATTAATATAAAATAGAATAGATTGTTATTTTACATTTAATTAGGCTTTTGCATGAATAATACTCAAATAGAGAGTTTTAGCAGCCTTTGAAGACGGCCCTTCTACACAATATAAGTCGAACATTTGTAAAATTAAGTTTGGGATTGAAGTTAATCCAAAAGGAGAAACAGCTGATAATCTGTTTAGAAATACTGACACAGAATAGAGTAAAGAGTAGGAAGATACAACGGATCACGACGCTACAAACTCTACTTTGGATGATGATATTCCTCCCACTTACAGAGAAAACTTTATAGACAAAGATAAAATCAAATGAAAAATAGCTGAACCTACCCAAGCAATTCGTACAAGACAAAAGAATATTGTATTGTAGCTACCTGGTACTCAAGGTGGAGCAAAAAATGCCAACTCCACTGAAATCTTGGCAGTTTTTTTTAATGAAATTTTACAGAAAATAGTTGAGTTTACAACCTGACCTGCTTGAAATGTCTAGATAAAAATTAACACTTTTTATATTAGCTAAAGGTATTTTATGTACATGTCTTAGTTATTTTCATTTAATCTTCGTTAAATGTTAATGAGAAAGTAATGTTTTCAATGAAAAATCTTCATTTAGTGATTTTCAAAATTTAGCATTGTTCGTTTTATTAAAAATTAAAATAAGATTTATTTTAGGATATTTACACACTAGAATCTAAAACCATTAGATGAGTATTGTCTTTTAGATTTGTTTTTATATATATTTTTGTAGTCATATTCTAGATGTTTATAAAAAACAACATATTTATGTTGTTGTCATTATTAATTTATTTTACAATACAATAAAATTGTAGTTATTAAAATTCGTGTACTTCTCAATTCCTTATACATCTCACACTATGATAAAATCAATAAAAACATATAAAAATTGCATTTACTAATTAAAATAACATTTTCAAAATGCGGGTCACTAGGACACACAGTGACTGGAATCAGCCTTTAACAGTAGATGCGACTATTCTCGGGTTAAAAATATATTCCAAATAAGAAACAGCTGATTTCAAGCACTCCGTAAAAACGTTGTAAGTGACATAAGTTACGATGTTGGAAACATGACCTCACTTTAGAAATTTTCTACGTATACCCCCCTGTACATATATTTCTTACATTCCTATTACAAAGGATTTAATTACAATAGGAATTTTTATTCAAGAAAATAAGGTTTAAAGTTTCTAAATGTAAAATGCGGCAGTTACAGAGTCAAACACAGGCTACATTGCTCGACTCACGTAAAAAACGTGAATGTCTAAGTGTAAAGATAATATCATTTCATATTGCCATGTACACATGAATAAACATTCATTTTATGTAAATAGTGGTTAAAAATTACATAAATTATTGTGTTCGAAACAAAGCAACACTATTAAATATAACCCTGTAACAAAGAATTCTTTATGTATAATCATACTATGTTACATTATTTTACTATACACATGTATTAAAACAAAGCTATCAAAAATTTGACCAACATAGATTTGACTTAGAAAAAAGTAAAATATAAACTTCCTGGACATAAATGTAGCATTTGTAAAATAAATAATGGGTTAAGCACTAGGCCTACTTATGTTTTATGCACTTAAAAGCAACTGATTTTTGTTTAGAACAAATGTAAAATAAAAACGTTTGTGTAGTGCTTTCCAAAAAAAAATAAAATCGAACTTGACCACTGTTTGGTTGAGTACTTTCTTGATGTTCTCTTAAAACTTGATTTATCATTTGTAAAATGATTAACTCATTTAATTAACCACTTTCTTAAAATTAAATTGTTGTGGACAGCTAACACTAAAATGGCAAATTTACAAAAATATATTAAATATATTAAAAATGTAAAAAAATTTTAAAATTGCTATAATAATACTCTTATGTTTTAAAATCTAGTTACTGAAACAAAAGAAGCAAGATTTGTTAATTAATATTTAATTTAATGATTCATCTTCGCTTCTTTTTTTCTTGTTTACGTGTTCTGTGGTGACCATGAGGTCTTCTAGGTGTAGCATGTGGACTTCCTTCAGAACCATCTTCATCACTTACATCTCCATCCTAAAAACAAATGTTTCCCTACATTTCATTTTAACAGTATTTTCTAACATGAAGAAGTAATAATTATCATTCCAAATAAACAGTTATTATTGTTATAGCTGGTCACTCATAAGCTGGAGTGCAATCGATATATAGAAAAACTGTATTACTCCCATTAAAAAACATTGGTTATTGTAGTACATGTTGCATCAAAGTCCGCTACTAAGAAATTGCGGGTGTTGTGGTCGTGTAGAGAACGGATACAAGTAATTTTTTTCAAATCTCTACGTAAATGATCTGTTTAGTATGAGAAATGAAGTAAAATAATATTTATAGCGGCCTTTCGGGCTTGTCAAATCTACATTATTGTAATATAAATACTATACCTCATATTATAATGTCTGTGGATCGGTATTTTGCTTCCTATACCCCCTCCCCCTGTCTATCCTCGCCCTTCGTGTGCCAGCTAACTTGTGACCAGTTATAAATGTTATTATTTTAATAATGATAAAGCAAAAGAAACTAGAAATAATATTTCCTGGTTACAAAAAATTGAATGTTAATAGACAACTAGCCTGACTTTATATTGATAGCCTGATTTTTGTTCATCAAACATGTTGAAGTTTGTTCATGGTTATGTTATCTGTGTACACAGGCAGCTTGCAATCCCTCGGATATAGTGGTAGTCAAGGATCTAGTGATCAATCTTTATATTCACTCACTACACAAGGCGCCTAAGTTCAAGGCAGTATATTTTCACACTGAGTGTTCAGAGGTGCATAACGTTTCTTGGACAATAGTTTTGCTAATTATATTTGGAATATTCAAGAAATCTTTTTAAATGTGGAACTCAGTATAACACTAGAACAGGAATATTCTTTACACAATTTATATGTATGTATGTGTTTGCAAGTGTAAAAAACAGCCAATATTTTTTATAGTATATTTTTATTACTTTAATTTATGATACATATAAAATAACACTGTCTTTTGCATATACACATTAAAGGTACGTATACAAGTATCTTTCTTGATATTTTTGTGAGCTGGCTTTTGAAACGTCTTTTATTTTCAAGTGTAAAACTCTTCATGGAAAATAAGATAGATGCTCTGTAATACAGTTCCCAAAAAAATATCAAGAATGGTTCTTGCATATATGTGTGAGCAATAAGGATTTTGCTGTGTTTATAAGAATCACCCTTCCTTACAAAACTAAAATAATGAAGTACAAGGATGATAGTTTTAAAATTTGTTTTTTCAACTGGAACTTTAACTATCAAAATGATTTCGTTCACTAAACGTAAACTGAGAGTAGGGGGGGGGGGTTAGTGTATGGTGATTTGATGTAGTATATAAATGTAAAATTGTAAATATACAGAGATGAATTTAATAGATAGAGAACATAAGGTGATTATGTTAAATAGATTTTGAAAATATTAATGTAGTTTCGTCTTGTATGTGAGGAAGATATGACTCTCTTTATGTATTCCGTACTGTTCAGCTATGGGAAATTTAAAGGTAGTTTTGACTAGGTGTTGTAGAATTACAATTGTTTTTGTGTGTGTGAGTGTGTATAAATATATATATATATATATATATATATATACAGTGAAACCTGTCTTAGGCGGAATCCCGCCTACTGCGAAAACTTTAAAAAGTCCTGACCGTCACATATTGATTTACCTAGTTAATAACCTTCATTAGATGGAAACTGTCTAATGCGGAGGCGGATTAGACAAAAGGATGAGTAATACGTATTTACTAAATTTTAGTTCTACATAAGCCGGAAACTTCTGATAACATACATACTGTAAAAACTAAGGTTTAGAATGACTTAAGTTAGATGAGATACAGTTTATAATATATTTTGTACCATGGCAAAATGCACAGATCTTTGTGTTTATTTGTGACGGATCGTACTATATTGAATTCTGAGAATGCTTTGCAAAGTCACGCACTTTGACCCTCCTCTACTCCTCCCATTTATCAGTCTGCTGTGTACGTGTGGCTAATGGTGTATAAACATCCACAATTTACGATAACACATGATGAGCCCGATTCAGCATTCGTTTCTCTCAAGCGTTCGAATCTAAGTTCAGTACTGCACTGTATTCTGAACAGTACAGGCCGTTTAAAATTTGCAGCCAATAGCTAGTCTTACTTTCTGCGTAAACAGAACATGCTATTCATTGTTTAGTCTCCTGATTTTTGTTTTGTACAGTCACTCTTATTAAGTGATCAAGTGTGTAGTGTACTTTGCAATAGTAGGCTTATTGTAAAAATGTCAAGAAAAAATGTAGGACTCCATACATTAACTTTGAAAGAGAAAATCGATGTTATTGAATTCAGTGGAATATTAAAGGTGAAACAATTATGTGATAAATAAAAATGCAGTAAAACAGATTTATGAAAAAAAAAAACGAAGATCAAGTAAAACAAGATTGGTTGAAAGGCAAGAGACCACTTCATTCTAACAGGCAAAAAACATGCACAAATATAGATATTGACAGAATTTTATTTAAATGATTTGCACAAGCTCGAACCAAGAATCTTTCCATCTTAGGTTCAATATTACAAGAACAAGCTAAGTCAATTGCTGCTAAGCTAGGGAACACAACATTTAAAGCCTCGAATTGATGGGTAGAAAGTTTTTGATCCAGATATTCAATTTCTTTCAATCAAATTTCTGGTGAAGCAAAAGAAGTTAACTAGGAAACAGTTGATGATTGGAATCATAAAGTTTGTGAATTAATAGTTGGTTATGAAGCCAAAAATATTCGAAACTGTGACAGAACGGGTTTGTTTTTTTAGAGGTCTGCCAAATAAGATTTTAAATTTAAAAAATAAAAAAATGTATGGGAGGTAACCAGTCAAAAGAAAGGCTTACAGTTTTAGTTTGTGGTTTTGCAGATGGAAAAATTAGAAAAACCTTTGGTAATTGGGAAATCATGGAAGCCTCGATGTTTCAAAATGTAGGCCAGTTACCAGTTCAATGGCATACTAACAAGAAGGCGTGGATGACATCAGCTATTATGGAAAACTGGCTGATTAGTTATTATTTTTTAATAGTTTTTCATTTTTTCATTAGTTTATCTTTAAATGTATAAGCCTAATAAATTCAGAAAATAACTACTGGCCACATCTTGTGATTTATTTTAAAAGCATAATGCTAATGAACAATTTCCTGATTAAAAATGTGTACCTTTCCTTGGCCAAAACTATTATCGCTAATTCCTTCTGGAAGAACTATCACAGCAGCAATGCAAAACAATTGAAATATTGCTCCTATGTAAAGCCCAAATTTAATAATAGTATCCATAAAGTCGTCAGATGGTGTAGTACCAGGTATCTCGTACATTGCCTGAAATAAAATGAAATGAGTAGTAGAAATTAGTAGTAAAATGGAATGTTTTTAGATAGATATTAAAAAGTAATTACAATTTTATAATGATTATATATCATAATTTTTAATCTTAAAATGTTACTGATTAAATATATTTTTATGTGTCAAAATAAAAACATTAATTTTATATCACTTCAAATAGTTTTTCTTCCTGTATAGACAAATAGAAATAGGAATAACAAAATATTCATTTTTAAAGAAAGCGTTTTATTTAAGTCTTAAATGTATATCACCTGAAAAATCAATTTGTCTAAAATAAAGTAGAAAACGTATTGTTTGTAAAAAAAAAACAATATGAAAATATAAATCATTGGTAGTAGTTGCAGAAATTGGTCAAAACCCAGTTTGATTTTACATATATATTATTTAAAAAATCTAAACAAGAAAAAAGTAATTTCAAATGTCGTAAACTATAAATGCTGGTTGAAACTTACAATAATTATTGCAATGAAACATATCTCATTTTAAATACACAAGTTTTTATGAAGCAATTTTCCATGAATGTCCTTACTGTTTTATACTATACATTACTATTCTGGTGTATTAAAATATATGTACAAAGTATGTAATTAGGACAGGTTTGGTTATAAAAGAGGACAATTAATTCTATTAATGTCAAGTTTGTAATGAAAACTGTTCACTTCCAATGCAGTGAGTGTAGTATTGTACATATAACTTTTGTTATGAGCCCTTACAAAATCTTTTTATGTTATGGGTTACCATGACTATCTTTTTGTATGCAACTATAAGGGTCAGATGCAACTATAAGGTTTTTATATGCTAGCCATGTGATTTCAGCCAAAAAATTTTACCGGGCGATGTAAAAACTCATAATGAATAAAAAAACCAGCTCACAAAAATATACCTACAAAGTATCCAGTTAGGATGGATTTGGTTGCAATTTTATACAACTTTACTATTTACCTATATAGTAAAATAAACAGAACAAATCTACACAATGTAAGGGAAGACCAGCCAAAAAATGTTACTGGCAGAAACTTGTAACGAATATTTTAATATAGGTAGATAGTAATGTTGTATAAAATTAAACCAAATCTATTCTAATTGGATACTTTATAGGTATATTCATAGTACAGTGCACTGTTGCTACTGCGTGCCCAAAAACATAGTCGCAACTAAAATGTAATAAAAAATTAACCTACCGTGGCAACAAAAAATGTAAATACTTTTTGTGGGATTTATTAAAACATTGATTTTGTAAGGTTTTAACCCTCGAGAGGGCGCATGCGGAGTTTTTCTCTGCATGTATCATTGTTTGTTAAGAAAACGTCTTTCCAGTTGTCAGATGTTTGTTTCCAGCTCGTTACTCCACAACCTGTATTCTAGGAAACGGCCCAACCTATTAATTTTTTTCCAAGTAGCGTTAGTGTGAATTTAACCTTTGTCAATCGCAGTCAGTTTGTGGAGGATTCGTGTAATTTGGTGTAATTTATTTGTGCGGAGTTCCTTGTGCACGGCTATTTACATTACAAAAGACTTTTGGAGGTAAATCATTACTTGTTTTGTTGTTATTATTATTTTAGTGTTGTATGTCTTTTTAGTATCTAGGGTTTACATTTTCCTGTTGTTCCATTTGAAGAGAAAAGAATTCGTAAAATGCTGGGTAATGTCAAAAAAGAGGAAATTCAAAAAATATGGCCTACCAAAAATTTTGTTAGACAGTTTATGAAAACGAGTCTCTGCCAGATTATACCCTGACAAAAAAGCCAATGAAAATTAAACAAATGAAGACATAATGGGTGAATCTAAAAATGACAAAAGGGGCCAATTTGTTAAAAATCTGTCAGTTTTGATGTTATAGAGAAAATTCTGCTAAAAATCCTAGGAAGCGATTACAGTGCAGTTTGACTATGGGAAAAACATTTTTTAGTAAAAACCTAAAAATGCTGTGGTATAATGAACCAGTAAGGCAATGGAGGACAGCAAAAAGAAACAAAATTCTTATGAGAGTGGGTCATGTTCAAGCAACAATAGTGGTGACTAGTGAGCTTGAAAATGAACAATTATGAGTTGTTTTTTCAACAAAGATAGTTTCTGATAGTCTTATTCAACTGTAGATCCTATTGTGATATAAAGGCAATAGTTTTTCCATCCATTAATTTTTAGAGTTATATATTTGAAGTAAAACATTCCATATTGTCACTAAGTATTATAATAAATTTAAAATTTATATATGTGTTATCACGATTAGATATTTCCATGTTTAGACATTTATTTACTTTATTACAGAAAAATAACCCGCATGCGCTTCTACCGTAATGAAAACAATGGTCTAGTATGCATTGCTTAGATGAATACAATTCAAGATATGTTTAGAAATATGACGTTTAGATATTCAAAATTGTGCAATAATTATTTCTGAAATTGTTTACTATGTATTTATATAGTATTTAGTTATAAAGCCACCCAAATATAATACGGCCACCCATTTAAATTTAAACGGTTTTTTGTGCGGAATAAACCTCTACAATCGCCCTCTCCCGTTTGAAAATCTATGCGCCCCTTCGAAGGTAAAGTAACAGAGGATTGGATGGAATAATTTTTGTCCAAAATTGTAATTATTTGGGTTGTCAGCAAAAGTGTTATTATTTTTTTGGTATTCATTGTATTATGAGTTTCTGCATTGCCAGAAATCGGTTACAGGGCTAAATAGAACAGTTACAAATTATATTGCAAATACCAAGAAAATATATATCATTAGGTTTATTTACAATATATGAAAATAATTGTTGTAAAGTAAGCAAACACACTGCTGCATTTAACCACAATGTGAAGAACGTCGATTTTTATAACCAAACCTATCCTAACTTAGTACTTTGTTGGGAGCTTGTAATATAGGTATCTAATATAAAAATAGTGTATGTAATAAAATAAAATTAAAATATTTAAAAAATCACTCTATAAAGTATGATGTATGTATACTTAGGATTTGTTCTATATTGTTCAAATTTAATTAATACATATGCTTTGTCACATTATAATTACTTTTTTTCGGTAATTATTAAGATCAGGGACTACCGCTCCGATCGGTGAATTTTTTTCCCTGATAGATTTGACCTTGCCGAATCTTAAGTTATTTTTAATGGCAAAGGCAAATGCATATTAACCTAAGAAAACCAGGTCAGATCAGATTATTATTTATTTTTTTTAATGTGTTTACAGAAAAAAAACCCTTCAGATTCGTGTTCATCAAGGTCAAATTTATCTGGAAAAAAACATTTCGCCGATCGGATCGGTAGTCGCTTATCTTAATAATTACCCTTTTTTCTTCATTATAAAGTTTTTTTGAGTAACAAATGAAAACAAACTATATCAGGATGAAAAGTAATCTTTGTCAACTATTACCAAACCTCTATTGACATTTAAATTAGGTTATAATAGGTTTCTAAAAAAATATTTTTATTCATTATAAGTATTTTTATTAGTACACACTATTTTTATTAGTGTAAAATCATACACTATTTATATAAAAGTTTGAATGGTCAAAAACTAATATAAAAGTGATTAATAAAAATCTCTATACATTCTTAAAACAAAGCAAAACTATACATTTCTAAAATAAAGTGCAAAACAGGGAAACGCTAGATGTTTATCTCAACATTTTAAAAACATTAATGTTGAGGTGTGTTAATTTTACAATTTGTATGAACTTATAGCCAAGGTCAACTTTCAAAAAACTTATTAAGACACGTTCATTTTCTTTAGTCATAAATTTGTGCAGACCTTTATAGTTCCAATATAAAGGTTTTGCTGAATGGGCATATACAACAAAATTTCCACTTTTTGTGTTATGCTGAAAAATATCACCTGAAAAGTGATATCAAAAAAAAAATTGTAATAAGTGAAAAATATCAGTAAGTAGTCAAGTAGTGGTAATTTTGCCAAGTTAATAATTAAAAATGGTAACATTGGTGCTAACTAACCTGCCTGACATCAAATGCTACTTGTTTGTACTAGTAAGATTTTTAAATGACAGTAAAATATGCAATACATTTTTACCAAATATCGAAATCTTGTTGCTGTTCACAAGGAGCTGGTTGTTAATTATTATTACACTTTTCCTATTACTTGCGACCAGACTTTTTGTTAACTAAAAGTTGTTAAATTGTTAACTTACAGGTGTAAGTTAACAATTTAACAAATTTTAGTTAACAAAAAGTCTGGTCGCAAGTAATAGCAAAAGTGTAATATTTTTACCATATTATCAATGACATATACAACAGTTAATTGTTGATGTTATAATCTACTTATTATCACTTGATATATAAGTTTGCATTTATTATTAAAAAAATGTTATCACCTTGACATTTTAATTATTGTAGACAAAATACAAAGAAATTATTACTATACATACAGCATTTTTCTAATGCACTTTTAAGAAATGTTAAAAGTAACTAAAGTTTAAACGTAAAAAACATGAGATTAAACGTTCAAGAAAATAATTGAGGAAAATTATTAGATCCTCCACACTATACTCACTTATAAAAGGTATTAACTATGATAGCCTGAAAATTTGTGTTTATTTTTTAATTTGGATTTCAAACTTTCATACAGGATACGAACTGTCGAATAATATTTACAGAACAAAATGCAAACAAATCAATAAACGGAGTACATCTATGTATTGAGTAGTTTCGATATATCGATCTTCCTGAAATAGTAAAACATGTTTTTTACTATTGAAAAATCCTATTCTCATTAGTAGTTAGCTTTAATTGAAATAATAGGATACTGTGCAATTTAAACTAAACAACAGAATTCTACAGTAAAATTTAATTGGCAGCATATACTAAATCGGAATTGAAAACTATCTAGAATGTAATATGGTTTTATAACCGTACTCTGTCGAACTGTGAGGCAATCTGTTATTGTGGTAGTCTGTGAGTCAATCTAGTAATTTTGTTTTGGACGTGGTTATTTTAATTGTGTTCATAGTTTGATTATAAAATGTTACGTCGTCAAGCTCGTTTACGTAGAGAATATTTATATCGAAAGTCAGTGGAGGACAGACATCGTAGAATTCAAGAAAAAAAAGACAAAATTAAACGAAGTTTAGAGACGGGTACCAAAATTGAAACTAACCTAAAAAGAGATGCACTAGGTCTTGTTGATAAACTTGCTTGGGAGGATAAGGGACCACAGTTGGCTGCTGCTCTAGGTACTGAAGAAGGAGGTGGGGGATCTCAAGAGGATGACGAATATCGTTGGGCAGGTGTTGAAGATCCGAAAATAATGATAACTACTTCAAGAGATCCATCTTCAAGGTTGAAGATGTTTGTGAAAGAATTGAGACTAATTTTTCCAAATTCACAAAGAATGAATCGGGGTAATTATGAAATGAAGCAGTTAATTCATGCTTGTAGGGCAAATGATGTTACAGATTTTATAGTAGTTCATGAGCACAGAGGTGTTCCAAACTCACTTGTTGTAACACATTTGCCTTATGGTCCTACTGCTTATTTTACCATGACTGATGTAACAATGAGACATGATATTCCAGATATAGGAACTATGTCAGAACAGTATCCACACCTTATTTTTCACAATTTTACAACAAAACTTGGGTTGAGAATAACAAAAGTTTTGAAATATTTATTTCCTGTGCCAAAAGAAGATAGCCGTAGAGTTGTGACATTTGCTAACCATGATGATTATATTTCCTTTCGTCATCACACATACAAAAAGGTAAGTACCACACTCCAAATTTTATTAGAAACTAAGCATTAAGTTAATACTTGAAAAGACTGCATTAACTTTATGGTAGTTATTTACATTGGAGAACCATTTAGATATGTGTATGAAAACATTCCTTAACATATCCTAAAGCTATAAAAATGATTAATTTTTTTTTGTAGCAAAGTTATCTTTTATTACATTTTAGTTGGGGACTACTTTTTGGGGTAACTATTAAGATGAGCGACTACCGCTCCGATCGGTGAAATTTTTTCCTGATCAATTTGACCTTGCTGAACAGGAATCTGAAGTTTTTTTTACTACAAACACATATTTACATTAAAAAAATATCCTGATTTGACCTGACTTCGGTGCTAACTAACGCTCCAATTGGCAAAAATCTTTTCCCGATAGATTTGACATTGCTAACATTAGAACATGAATATTAACTTTTTTCTGCCGAAAATACAAAAAGTTATTTGTTTGCATATTTTTAATGTTAGTCTGTTTAGCTATTAAAATGATAATAGTCTGTCTCACAGTAGCTACAGTGCACTGCACTACATCAAAGTCAGTTTATTTTAATACTAAACTTAAAATCTAAATATTTTACTTTTGGTTATAATTTTATACAACATTACTTTTTACCTACATTACAATATACCTATGAAGTATCCAGGCAGGATAGATTTGGTTGTAATTTTTTTCTACATTACTACCTACCTATATTAAAGTATATCTACGAAGTATCCAGTCAGGATAGATTTGGTTATAATTTTATACAACATTACTATCTACCTATATTAAAATATACCTATGATGTATCTAGTCAGGATAGATTTGGTTGTAATTCTCTGCATCGACAATAAGTATTTATCATAATTACAACCAGATCTATTTTGATTGGATACTTCTTAGGTGAATTTTAATATAGGTATATAGTAATGTTGTATAAAATTAGAACCAAATCTAGACATAGTGCTGTGCCCTATAGCTACTGTGCCCCCAGTTCACGGGATATAAAAAAAATAACTTTCCGTATTTTCTACGGAAAAAAATGTTTATATTCGTGTTTACACATAAAGCAAGTAATTAAAAAACCAACGTCATTAAGACTATATTTTTACCAAGTTAGGTTATATATATTTTTTTAATGGGTGTGCAGTAAAAAAAACTTCAGATTCCTGTTCAGCAAGGTCAAATTGATGAGGTACAAAACATTCCGCCGATCGGAGCGTTAGTCGCTGATCTTAATAATTACCTTTATTGGGATGTGCAGTAGCAATGGTAATACAGTAAAACCATAACTCTGCAGAAACAAACACCCAAATGGTTCTCAAATGTAAATAATTACCAACTTGTTTTCTATATTTTATACTAGAAGAGAGTGGTTTGTAATGTTGTAAACCATAAATAGTGGATAAAACTTGATTGAATTAACTTGAGGTCATTGGAACATATTCTCAGTTTACAAACATACTGTTGTATGAAGTAGTTCTTTGCAATTTCTGAATTAATTTACATTGTATATGTTATATAGTTCTAAAAAGATTGTTGATATAAGTTTTGTTTAAAAAAAATTGTTTCGTATATATACTAACTGACATTTGTTGATTCCATCTTCGCGTGAGCTACTAGTAATCACTTACACTTTTTAAAAAATGTTTTAACTTGCCTATAGTAGCACTTACTTTGCTTGTTGAGGACGGCCGTTTCGGGAGATGTGTCCTTTTGTCAACTCAGACCGTAAGGGTCAACTTATACGGTCTGAGTTGACAAAGGGACACATCTCCCGAAACGGCCGTCCTCAACAAGCAAAGTAAGTGCTACTATAGGCAAGTTAAAACATTTTTTTAAAAGTGTAAGTGTATACTAACTGGGTTCCAAATTAAACAAGTAGCAAACATTTCCCTTAGTCTGTAACAACATACAGTAAAATGTTTCTAATTTGCAATTTTTACCACTCACTAGATTTTTATTCTACAGAATTATTTTCATAGCAAAAATTCAATTACTCAAACTAGGAATACCAACAAAGAGCAGTGAGGTTTTCTTTGTTTAAGAGGCTATTATTGGCTTGAGGCAATAATTCTTGGAAATTAACGTTTTTATTGTGAAAGCGGAGTTTAAACTTAACGAAATAAGCTCTGTCGGAAATTAAACAATGGTATTAGGGACAATACCGGGAAAGTAAGTGTTTGTCTTGATAAAAATGTGTAGATTACTGTGTTTATATCCATTGCTCTCTAGGCTGAGTGTAACTTATCAGTGTTACTGTCACTATGTCAAAGCTTGTAAGGACTATTCTCACATTATATCTTTTATATGTTTTATACTAGTACTTTTTTATCATTAAATTTGTATCAATAAAATTTGGATGTTAGGATATTGTATATTAAAAATCGGAATTTTTGTGATTCGGACATTAGTCTTAATTAGTGAAATTTTATTGTATGTTAATTATACAACCGCCTAAAAAATAAACATAATAACCCAAATACAAACACACAAAATGACAATCCCATAAAATACTTATCAATACCATACAGATCATCCAAAACCCACAATCTAACCAACACATTACGAAAATACAACTACAAAATAGCTTACTCCACACACAACACTCTCAACAAACAATTTAACCCTAGATTCGTAATGTTATTTTATAGTGACACTATTCGTAAACATTCGTCTGAGAGACTACCATAATAAAAAAATGTTTAAAAGTCATTAAAAATATTTTTTTAATTTTTACTTTGACACAATAATTAAAGGAAAGTACTCACATACACGTTTGATAGTTTTTTAGTCTTAAATACTGTTTTCTAAACAGTCTGTGCACAGCAGTCCATTGTGTTCCATACACATGTGCTTCTTGCGGCTGAAGCATACGTACTGCGTCATTCTTCGTTTTTTTGAAGGGCAAAATGCACAAATTTTTCGTTTTGGTGCTTCCTACGGTCGACAGTCTTTAACTGGAATGGACGAACCCAGTATTTCAATGATTTTAACTTTAAGTTTTTGGTGCAAAGTTGGTACTTGTAGCCTCTCCTCAAGCCAAGGTTTCATCAGCTCTTCACTGAGAAGCTTCGCAAACTCTCTCCTTGTTACGGGTTTCTTGTATCCTTGGATAAGACGATGGGTGTAAATAACAAAAGCATTTACTCAAGTGCTATTGAGCATCCCTAAGAAAAAGCAGAGCGGCCATGTCTGAGTTTTGCGGCTTGTTGACATGTTAGATGTCATTTCATCGAAAGAATCGACTGCTCCTTTGGTTTCATTATAAAAATGAACACTATCGGGTTTACCAGATTCTTCCCTGATTGTACCTTGCTCATAAGTGTTTGATAATAAGAAAACAATTTTGTTTTTCTTAGCCTTGTAAGACAACAATACAAGTTCATTATTGTAGCCAAACATTGCTGAGTTTACTTTACGATCTTGTTTTGCAGACATCTCAGGAGGAATCTCTCTTTTGTCTGATCGAAGAGTTCCAACGATTATCAACTTATGTTTATTTAACATATCTTTAGCTAGATTTACTGACGTAAACCAATTTTCCTTCGTTATGTTTCTGAATGATCCATGAATACTTTTGGTTAGTTCTTTCCAAAGAAGTTTATATAGAAGAAAGCTCCTATATAAAGTCCAGTAGAACCACTTCAACCACTAAAATTCACTCTATCACTGTTCGTAATGTTTCGTCTCGGAGACTACGCACCCATAAACAACAGTCACACTAATCGTAAACACTCGCCCGTCAGACTACTCCAAAAGGATAACCTCAAATAAAACCGATACATCATCACTTTCCGCCACGGATTCTACTGCATCTCTGACAGGCCATTGATCTTGAAGAATAGACGTGCCCCCCACCCCCCACAACTACCCCATCCCCACAAACTCTCAATTCACGGAATTTTGCGTCGTCTGAGAGACGAATGTCTACGAATCTAGGGTTAAACCCAACAGCAAAATCAACGACATTTACAACACCACTGGAGTTTACAAACTAACTTGCAGTTCATGCCCCAGTTTTTACATAGGCCAGACAGGGAGGTCATTCTACACACGTTACCAAGAACTTATAAAAACACTAAAAAACAATAACTACCAATCAAACTTCGCTGATCATCTCAACTCCACAAAACATGACTACATAGACATAACATCTAACCTACAAATTCTTCATAAACAACACAGAAATAACCAACGCTACACAACTGAACAATACGAAATATATAGGCACTTCAAACTACACCCTACACACATACTCAATACACAATTACATTACAACTCACATGCACTTTGACATCATAACTCCTAATACACACAAAATACACCCACACCACCAAAATATCCCACCCCCACCCTAACTTACGTAAACCTTCAGATCAGTTACGGTCTGAGTTGACAATGGGACACATCTCCCGAAACGGCCGTCCTCAACAAACAAAGTAAGTGCTACTATAGGCAAGTTTTAAACATTTTAAAAGTGTAAGTGATTACTAGTAGCTCACGCGAAGGTGGAATCAACAAATGATAAATGTATGTTACTACAGTAGAATCCTGATAATTCAAAATGTAGTAAATCGGACAATGATCGGATTGAAATACAATAGCAAAGTTACAAAAGAAGCTGTAGTATAATATTGGTGTATAAACTTTATTTACTGTTTTACATTAATTCTTTTTATTGGTAAAAATGTCACTCAATCTCTTTTCACTCAATGTGCAAGATCATTTTGATATTGCAATGTATGACAGTTTCATAGACACCATATTCACTGGGGTCGAGGAGGCTAACATAATAAAGGGCAACTCCAAACACTGCTGTTTGTCTTCATATGGCACCACCTAGTTAGAGTTCAGTCCAACATCATCACTTTCATCTTAATTTTCTTTGGAATCTTCATGAGAATCTGTCATGTTATTGTTATGTCTTTATTGCAGTTGGCCATTTGTTGTCATTCATTTCACCAGTATCCTTACATCCAGGAGTATTTCACTTTAAATCAGTGAGAATAATGAGCCATTTCTATAATTCTTTTTTGAGGACTCTTCATAGGTTACAGTTGCCCAGACTTTTCTCTAAGACCTCCTGTTAACTTACGACTGTTCTATAACTTAGCAGACCAGTGTTCAACAACCTTTAAATTAACTTTGTAATTTTTTTAAACAGAGTAACTGATCCTAAATCTTTTTCAATTAAGGACCTAAGAAAACGTTTCTCATATTTGTTCTGCGAAACTCCCTTAATGTTATGGCCAGTCTTTCTGCCGGCTCTACACTTTTCTTTATCATTCTATCCTTCCTCATTTTGTCACAGATAACCCCAAGTAGTTCATCAAAAGAAGGAACTGACATTCGATAGTAACCAAAGAACCTATCTTCATACATCTGGCGTTTTTGAATTATAATAAAAAACTGCCCTGTCAACAAACAAGAACATAGCACAGGGTGTGTACTCCACTGTCTAGCTTTCCTGCAACTGCTTTCTTCATATTAATGTAAAATGTGTAGGAGAATGAATTGGATTCATTTTTGAAATAGTGTGGAACAAAGCGGTACAATGCTGTACATCTAGAGTCACGTGTATATATATATATATATATATATATATATATATATATATGGAGATATATCTGTATATGTATATATATCAGATATTAACCACCCTGTTTCTCGCAGCATCAATGCAATGGCATTAAGGCTTGTATAATAAGCCCTAACTCTTTATATAACCTGTCTGATTAATTATAGGTTATAGTGATTATTTCAAATGTAGCTTATACTGTGCAAATAGAAATGTTCAATAAATGTCAACAACATAAAATAAAAGAAAGGCAACATTTGAGATAGATTGTAGAAATTCTGATTTTTTAAATCATTTTATCACTTATATGAAATTATAAAAACAAACATATGGGTCAAGAACAATTGTTAGGACAAGGAAATTATTCTTTATTATTACTGTTATTGATATGAATTTTGTTGACGTTCTTTATTTAATAGCTTGAAAAGGAATAGCTTTAAAGATTGAAAAGGAAAACAAATTAGTTATAGAAATGTTGTCCTAATAAATAATTAGTTCTGACAACAATCTTTATTGTAATCTGGCTCTTTAATTTTCATAAATGGTACTAAAAAATAATGTTAAACAAGAAGTAATTGATTTTAAGTGTTACAAAACATAAATGCTTGTTGAATTTTGAAAAAAAACATCAACATTACCTCTGTACAAACTACATAGAAATTGTTTAATTTGAATCTTTCTTTATAAAACAGATCTTTATTTTAATACAGAATTAAATTATTATATACTTTCTTTACAATATATTAACCAAGTATTCAATTAGTATATTTTTATAAAACAAAGTAATGTAATTGTTATTATTGTTTTAATATAAAAGTAATGAGAAATCGCTTTTTGAAGAATTGGTTTAATATATAAGATCCAAATCATAAAGAGTTTGAATGACATTTTTTATTTTAGAAAAATAATTCTGTATGTAATTTTTCATATTTTATTAATTTTGCATTTTAGGCAAATGGAAAAGATATAGAGTTGTCTGAAGTTGGACCGAGATTTCAGTTAAAACTTTATGACTTGAAATTGGGTACTATGGACAACGCCGATACTGCTGAATCTGAATGGGCTCTTCGACCTTACATGAATACATCAGCAAAAAGAAGATTTTTGTCAAGTGAAGATGGTTGGGTTCAGGATGATGATTTTGTCACAACATAATTGTGTAATTTTGAATATATTTTTAACAAAAGCAAATTGAATTTTTTTAAAATCTCCTTCATAACATTACTATTTTCTTTTTTATTTATTGGCAAATAGAAAATAATAAATTCAGTATTGTTTTCTACTCTCAAGATCCCAAAATTTGTTGTACTGTATATTTATATGTATAATAATACTGTAAACAGCTTGAGTACTGTACAAGGTGGTAAAATTGCATTAAAATCACAAAAGACTTGACATTTCCTAAGGCCAGTATTTTAGTCATATTTGTTGGTTCCTTTTTAGCGTAGATAAGAAGAAGATCGAATGGTTAAATGCCTAAATACTGTAACTTATAATACAAAAAAAAAAAAAAAATTAACATACATTAATATCATACTTGATAATGAAACAGCCATTCGAAATACCTACACTCACTAAGACACATCACTAAAACAGTTCAACACAAAATAAAACCCAATTGTAACAGTGAAATTAGAACTGCCTCAAACATTAAGCATGAAACACAACAAAACCTATCATAGCTGATAAAGGCCATATTAACTATTAATAACAAATACAGCTTATGGAAGATCACTAAGAACATTGCTAACAACAAAAATATCAAAGGTTTTAACAAAAATAATAAATTTTAACACATCATACACAGATAAAAAAGACTACCAGAAACATATTTATCTTACAGCACCTATGTTTCATCTCTTCCAAAAATTCATAAAACAAAACATCCCCATCATACCAGCACATATTAACAATAACACATAAACAAAATAATCATAAAACTAATTAATTTTAACAAAGCCACATTCATAAAAAACTCAAACAACATTAAAGCCATAAATATTCTTTACAAATCAACATTATCTTCATTTGACATGACAAACCTATTAATGGCCATCCCTAAATTAAGTAACAGCGAGGAATGAGGGAGGTTGTGTCTATTGTTACAGAAGAAAGAGGGGAGATATGCAATAGCGTTACATAACTTAAAATTTTAGTTTTGACTACATTAAAACTTCTTTTTTTAATCAATAAATAGACCGGTTCCATTTAAACTTTCAAGTAAGTAAAATGTACTTAATATTAAAAATGAACTCAAATAAAACTATTTACAAAATAAACATGTAATTGAAGTACTCTATTAAACCTCCTATTTATGAGCATTATTGGAGAAAAAGTCTCAGGAATTGTAATCTTGGCACGGTATCGCTACAGCACACAAACGATGATCAGGCGGCCTGTACAGACATGTTCCCCAGTCTCCATGTATCAGCCAACACGCCAGTTGTTGCTTATATCAGTAACAGTTTTTAGCATCTTTTCAGGCTGAACCAGCAAACTCAGAAGTACACTGAATCTTAGTCACAATCGGTCATGACTCATTATGAGAGGTACAACATTTTTACTGCGCATGACCAAGTTTTATGGACTTCTGAGTTCTCTGGGCTGGACACGACATAAAACTAAATTGTTTTAAAATTTTTGGAGTTTAAAGAATTTGTAAACAATGTGCTAAAAATCATCCATTTTAGCATTACGTTAATTACGGTTGGCCTTGATTAATATGCCTATATCTAAAACCCTAAACATACTAAAATTCCAATTTGTGCAGAAAAATATAACACAAACACATGTTACAAGAACATCATTAGTCCTCATTACAGAGTAATACTGTTTTACATTTAACTCGAAATTCTACTCACTACCAGAAGACAAAAGTCCAGTCTGCAGCTTCAATAAAATTTTTCTACAGGTCATGGAAAGAATACAAGCAAGAAAGTCAAACTCCGATATATATATATATATATATATATATATATATATATATATATATATATATATATATATATATATATATATATATATATATTAGGTTAGTTCTAGTAGAGCTTAAAGCTTATTTAGGAATTTTTGGACTAGATAGGAGACTGACAGACTTACCTAATGGCAATAGTCCAAAGAGATTGCAAATTTCCAAGAGATTGCAATTTTGGATTATTGCCATTAGGTAAGTTTGTCAGTCTCCTATCTAGTCCAAAAATTTCTATATACGTGTATATATATATATATATATATATATATATATATATATATATATATATATATATATTGTAATATTTTTTTTATAATATATTTATAATTTAAATAATATCTTTATAATCAAACAAAATTTAATAATAATAATCCTTAGAAAATAATAAATTGCTGGGCGCCAGTTGGAATTACAAAATGATTGTAACCCTAACACTAAAATTTAGATTCCTTTTAATTTTTTATTACTTTTAATTTTTATTACTTACCATTTATAGTAATACATAAAACACTTTTTTATAATTCGATTAATTTTTGTTTAATTGAGTTTTTTAAAAATCTTATTCTAGTTATAATTCTTTTTTTTTAGTACACTCTCTATTTCCTAATTTAGTTAAATATCACAAGACTCCTTCTTTCAGGTTATTCGGTAAGTATTATGACAAATTAAAATTTGGTTTACACAATTAATGTAATAAATTTTATAAAAGAAACGCCTAGGCCTAAAGTTATTAATTTTGAATTTACAATATCATAATAATTTACAATCTTTTCTTAAATTTAATTACTTATCTGAAGTTTAATGTTTTTGTCCAAATTTCTTGGCTTTTAAATTTATTTCTATAAACAAATCTTTCAATACTATGTTTTTTTTATGCTTGAATTCTTCCTTTAAATAAAATTTTGGCCAACTAAGTGTTTGCTTCCAGTTCCAATGCAAGCTTCTCTAACAATGCATTTTTTCTATTGAGATTCTAGAGAAAAGAATAATTTTCTTTCCATTGTTGAAACATCTGTTACTTAACCCACTGATTATTTGATTTTCATGTTCTTACCAGGACAGTTAAGTTTTTATCCTCTATGCAATAATTTTTAGGTTTTGTACATTTCTACATTTGAAAAACATCAACTGTTTTATCAAATTATCATAATTATACTAGCCCCCATCTTGGTTTTAATATTTTATGATAATTTTTTTTTAGGCTATGGCTCAATTGTTTACATTTTCTTTTTTTATCCATTTTTAATTCACTTCTATTATATTCCGAATTATTGTTATTTATTGTTTTAATGTTTATATATATATATATATATATATATATATATATATATATATATATATATATATGTGTGTGTGTGTGTGTGTGTATTTTAAAACAACATAGGTTTTTCAAATACAAGAATATTTATTAATTTATACCCAAAGCTTTTCGTTGGTAAACAGTACCAACATCATCAGGAATGAAAATTACAATAATGTAAGCTATAGGCCTAAAACATATGTTAAATTAGAAATAGAATTGTTGCTAAATTTATACAAATTGCCAAATTTATTTTGTTGCTGTAACATTATAGACATTGAATATAGTATCAAATTTAGAATGTATTTGTATTTTTTCTTTTATTAATTTGTTATTATTGTATTTATTTATTTCGAATGCTTCATATATATTCATTCTTAATCCCTTATTAATTTCTTTTATAAGTTTCATATTGTCAATATTTGGAAATTGGTGCTTATTATTAATACAATGATTTGCAAAATTTGATTTATATATTTCTGGATTAATATAGGCATTCAAATGTTCTTTATATCTTTCTTTTAATTTTTTCTTGGTTTGCCCTATATAAGCTTTATTACAGTTTTCGCATTCTAATTTATATACACCACCTTTTTCATGCATATTAATTATTTTATTATTGTTATTTATTATGTTTATTATTTTGTTATTAGTTTTGTATGCAATTTTGATATTTGTATTTTAAAATAATTTGGTGATATTTTTATTTCATGGCCTATAAATAAAAATGAAGTCCATATTGTATTATTATTACTATTGCAAATTAAATTATTATTTTGTTTATTAAAAATATTATAATTAAGTTTGTCAACAGTTTTCTTTTTATAACCGTTTTCTAATTCTAATCATCCATATAATCAAAAAAATGGCTGCTTTATATAACTTATTATATAGAATGCATAAAATACCTATGAATGAAGAAAATAAAATAAGAGAAAAAACATAATTTATCAAACTGCATTAGAAAACTGTTATAAAGTTTGGTGCAGAAAGTGGACAATCGGTCAGACAAATAGACACTGTACGATTTCCTCCTTGCGGGATGACTTTCCTAATGTTTCTCGTAGTGCTTTGTATGGCATTGTGACCGAGCACTTGAATTACCGAAAATTGTGCGCACGTTGGGTACCGAAAATGTTGACGGATCTGCACAAAACCAAACGTTTAGGCAGTGCATTGACTTTCCTTGAGTGATACCTTAAAGATGGTGATGATTTCTAAGCCAAATTGTTACGGGCGATGAAACATGGATGGCCTACGTCATACCAGAATCAAAGCAACAGTCCATGGAATGGCGAAATTCAAATTCACCCAGAAAAGTGAAGTTTAAGCAAACAATTTCTGCCCGGAAAATCATGTGCACAGTTTTTTGGGACAGAAAAGGATTATTGCTTATGGAATTTCTGCCTCGTAATGAGACAATCAATGCAGCAGATTACTGTAAGACATTGCACAATCTACACAGTTCAATTCAGAACAAAAGACGTGGCAAGTTGAGCAAGGGCATTGTTTTTCTGCAAGACAATGCCCATCCGCATGTGGCAAATCAGACCAAAGATCTCATCACTTCTTTTTGATGGGAAACTCTAGATCATCCTCTGTAAAGCCCTGATCTGGCGCCCAGTGACTACCGTCTGTTCCTGCACTTGAAGAAACACCTAGGCGGTCAGCATCTTCAAGATGATGACGAAGTCAAAACAGTGGTGATGCAGTGGTTAACAAGTCAGGCGGCAGCTTTCTATGAGGAGGGTATTCAAAAACTGGTACAGCGTTATGACAAGTGCCTAAATATTGCCGGAAACTATGTGGAAAAGTAGATTAAGGTACAGGCTTTCATGTAAAAATAAAATTATTGAGATACCTTAGCACATCTTTTTTTAATTTCAAAACGGTACTTACTTAAAAACACGCCTTGTATATATGTGTGTGCGTATATATATATATATATATATATATATATATATATATATATATATATATATATATATATATATATAGATTTTTGGACTAGGAGACTGACTTACCTTGGTTAGAGTCCACACTGTAGTCTTGAAATAGAAACACATAAAAGCACTTAAACAATGATATATTTCAACCACACAGATCGAACCACACAATGATATATTTCAACCATATTTGTCAATCGAAGAGAAAACACAAAAAGAAATATGAGAGAATGAAATAAAATAAATATAAGTTGTAATCACAGATTGTGTAGAGTAGAAATCAGATGTCACAGATGCACAGATTAAAGATATATATATATATATATATATATTGTTTCCATGAGCATATGAGTGATTATAGTTTATATAAGTCTGTCAGGGGAAAAGAGATAAGGCTGTTAGGGGGGGAAAAACTACCAACCAAAACTAACCTAAATATATATATATATATATATATATATATATATATATATATATATATATATATATATAGGAATTTTTGGACTTGATAGGAGACTGACAGACTTACCTAAAGGCAATAGTCCAAAGCTGCAATCTCTTTGGAAATAAGCGCATATAAAACACTTAATACACTTTTTTACACTTTTTATCCAATATATCACAGTTTATCCAATATATATATATATATATATATATACAGTCAACTCCCGATTATCCGGGATAATTACCGGCAGGGCCGTCACGGATAATGCGAAATCACGGTTAAAACAAATACCATAATATCCACAGCCCTACTTCTACCCAATGACTGTAAAAACAGCTGATAAATAGTATCGCCTCCTGTTGTCCCATCACTACTATACAGTTCGTTTTGATCAGAAGCAACGCATAGACTGACCACTGAGGAAGGGTAGTGTTTACGTTCGATTCGAGCGATCGCGTAATTCCGCGAATTCGGCGTTCGGATTTATTCTCCGAAAAACGCCCGCTCGCGCTCGGGGTTGTCGCACCTCCATGTTTCGATGTGCTCTGATCTGATTGGACGTTTGAGATCAACGCATAATTAGGGATTCGCGCTTCATAGAACCGCGTGAATTTATAAAAGGACAACAAGAAATATAACGTAAACTCAGACAGGCTGACCGAAACTCTATCCGCGAGTGCGCGTCGCGGGGAAACAGGTAGGAAGGATTTAGGACACGGGGTGGCGACTGCGGGCGAGTTGACGGTCTATAAATTGTTCCGTAAAGGTTACTCTACGCCCCAAAGACCGCCCGCGCTCGCATCCGTCCGCCGCGTTCACATTTGACTCCTCCCGCCCCACTGCTTCAAGTGGAGCTGAAGATCCCGGTTGATCCGCAACCCGGTTGATGCGATCCCGGATAATCGGGAGTTGACTGTATATATATACAACTTTGCATCTCTGTTTTGTAGTTAAACAAGAATCTTTCCTTGGTTAAAAAAAATTTTCTGTGAGTATAAGTTTGTTTTATAATATTATTGAGGTTCAACTAAATATAGTATTGAAACTACAATTAATTGAAACAGGGTAGTGATAATGAGGGCTACTTAAAATTGCAAGATTAAGTGAGTGCGAATGGCACTTGATGTGTCTGTTCCTATTTTTAGTTTGAATTGACAGATCCCTTGCAAAAGGAACAGTCCCTAAAACTATAGAAATGACAGGAATTTCAATGATATTTAATCCATAAAATAAATGTCGTAAAAATTTGAAGCATAATCTCACACATGAATAAAAAATTATATTTTAAATATTTTATTTTTAAAACAAAAGGTTAAAATAGTAATTCTCAAAAATATAACATTGTACTTTGTTTTCAAGTGTATTCCATGAATTTAAACTTGTCTGTGATAGTTAATTTTGCATAAAATTTATAAAACATGAATTTTAAGACTTCATGTCTTAAATGTGTACTCTGAATACCATCTTTAATGCTAATAAAGTTTATCAAATATAGAAAGTGTGCTGCATTAGAATAATTTGAAAATGATTCTTTAGAAATGAAACTGATGTTATTAGGAAATAAAACATATAATATGAGTAATTTAAATAAATAAAACCTATATACCACAAATAACTTTTTCTTTTATTTATTTAACACCCTATGTACATTTCTATTGAATAGCAATCATCCTCAAAGGTAGTTTACAATTTGTAAATACAGTTTACAAAATTGTGGTAAAGAGGTTTTATTTATTTAAATTAAAAATTACGCCACAGTTGATTTATGCGGTTATATGATAATGATGAGTATTTAGATAAATAACGTGCATTTTAATTTTATTTAAGAAATGGCATTTAGTGAATTGTTAGGTATGATCCATTATTAATTGTTCTTTATAGCGGATCTTGAGGTGATGGGAGTTTCCCGATCAGGTAGAGTTCGGAAGAAATCCTCTAAACTAACAGATTTTGAATCCCCAGATGAGATTGAACGTTTCAGACGCAAAGGTGAAAAACCTGAGCTAGGAATACAAGGTAATTACTAGCTTTTTAAAGAGTAATCTTAGTTCATATGTACTATTTTATGTGTGAGAACTTTACAAGAGATGGAACTTATATGGCAATTTTCTTATTTATTGTGTTCATATGGACCAGCAATAATGGCCAATCCTGTGCTTTACTGGGTCAAGAAGATTACCTTGGAATTTGGATTGATATAAGCCAAATTCAGCCATTAGAAACAACAAGAATGTTATGTAGATTTTTTTGAAATGACATTGTAAAAAGTATATTGAGTAAATAATTTAATTTCAATTTCTTAAAATATTTTTCTTATAAAACTTACAACATGAAGAAACCAAAATAAAATTTCATTTTAAAAATGCAAGCATTATGGTTACAAAATTTCTTTAAAAACTTTAAATTGAAATATTTTATTTTTCCTACAAATAAGAAGAGAAAATGGAAAGAAAAAGTTATATACAATAATGTAAGAGAGGAGTGTACCTAATGATAATAGATTTGTGCATATATACAAGAGTTGAATAATAACTGAAGCAACTGTGGTGTAGTTATAGATAAATAAACCTCTTAAACCATAAAAACTTTTTATTAATGTCTTGATGTACATTTAGATTACAAAACAATCATTTCTACAAGGAGTCTTGTAGTAATTTCCTCTGAAGATAATTGTTTTGCAATCAAAATGCACATCAGAACATAAAATAACAGTTTTTGTAATTTTAGAGATTTTACTTCTTATCTATAATGCACATATAAAGATTGAAATTTGTTAAACTTCTTGGTGCTTGTAGACATTTAGTAACACTAATGGCCTGATGTTCTATAGATTTTCCTCTATGAGTCTAAAAGCCGTCTATTTTTAGCATTCCTATGGTCCCTCGCCTCCTGCCAACATTACAACTGGCTTTGTGGTGAAATCAGCAATGAAATATGTCCTATTCTATCTATCTCCTTCCTTCTTGGGTGAAATTAAAATACGGGTTGAACAAATTTCAGTAGTACAGATATTTCTCTTTTACAACTAATCTGTTCAAGCTTTGGCTACAAAGATTGATTAAACCCTTGGAATTCTTCTAAGCAACATTAATTTATCATCTTTTCCATAATTTACTTAACCTTTTCCTGAACATTTTAGCTATCAGTTTCTAGCTTTAATATTCAAGTTCTTCCTACAAAAATTGATTTAACCCTTGAAATTTCTCAGTATATATTTAATATTAAAGCTGAATAAAATTAAATATCTTAGACGGTAGACTGAAAATAAATACAGTATTATGTCTGAGGAATACAAAAAAAAAACACTCACACATAAAGAAATTGTTATCCATTGCAAATATTTTCTGGTACTATATTTCAGTAATTAGTTACTATTTTAATTGAGTTTCTGTAAACAAAAAAACCACCAAGAAAAAATACAATCAATAAAAATTTAACAATTTGCATTAATTGTGGCTCAGTCATTACAAATATGTGAAATACACAGTCTGTTCAATAAGTATTGGGTCTGGTTCCAAAAATCAAAATTTATTGCAGATATCATTAAAGTTACTTAATAACCTTCAAAATACATTCCTCCTATATCGATATTCTTAGTTCAAAGTGTCTGCCACTCGTCAAAAGCCTGCTGGAGGTCGGTTTCTGGAATACTGTTGACAAAATTTGTAGACACCTCTTTAACCGCCTCGATGGAGTCGAACCAATGTCTTTTGAGCTTCATTTTTATTCGGGAAACAAGAAAAAGTCTGAGCTTAGGGGGGAGGCAACGTTGCCACACTGAATTTCCCCAGCAGCTGCCGCACAACAATCGCCTGAAGTTTTTAATTCTTCGCAATGGCTGGTTGTATGTGCATTATGTGATTTCGTTGCTGTGTCAGTACTTCCATGTAAAATGCAGCATTTACGGTAGTTCTAGTAGACAAGAACTCTTTGTGAATAATGCCACGTCGGTCGAAAAAAAAAACAATCTCTGGTTTTGATTTTGACATCCAAGCTTTTTTCAGATGCAGAGATCCCTGCGTGTATCATTTTGAACTTTGATGTTTTATTTCTGAAACTTACTGGAACACCCACAATTCATCCCCGGTAGTAACGTTATCGAGAAAATCTTCATCTTCCTGGACACAGTCCAAAATTTCTTGTAAAATTTTCACCAGCAACAGTGTTTATTCCTCACTCAAAACTTTCGGCACCAGCTTTGTGCATACTTTCCTCATCTCAAGCTCTTCTGTTACAATGGTGTGGAGGGTTCTGACTGAAAGGCCAGTCTCCTCAGTAATAAGAACAATGGTTAAACGGCTGTCAGAGTCCAAAACTGATTCCATTTTGGCCATCTAAGCATCGGTTCGAGAGCTTGTCAGGAGTCCAACACGATGTTCGTCTTCAATGAGCTCCCGGCTTTCCTTAAACATTTTATCCCACTCAAGAACTCTTGTGCGGCTTAAGGCATCATCTCTATAAGCCTGTTTAACGAGTTCAAGGGTCTCTGACACGGATTTCCTAAGTTTCTTCTGAAGCAGCTATAAGTTTTTAAAACTTCATAGCAGCATTGCTCCATATTGGCGTGATGACACCATACAAAATCACAAGTCACTAAAATCCACCTCCTGTCTGAACGCATGCCCGCAGGCAAGTGAATTTAAGTGCACCTGAGTGGTGGGGGACCCCTCTACCGAGCCTGACCGGTCGGCCACCCTCTACCGCTCCCTTGAGGATACAGAGAGCCAATCTCGATACTTATTGAACTGACCCTGTATATCAGAAGTGCTCAACAAAGTTTAAAGATGTACTGAAAGTAGTATTTGTAATATCAATTAATGAAATGAAGAGAAATAACAAAAAAAAGATATAAATATGCAGACTGTGTATCAATAACTTTTGTTAACTCCCCAGAGGTGACACTGATTTTAAAACGTAAGAGGTGGCACAAGTTTTCTACCAGGTCCATACAAAATAGAGAACATAGCAAATTAAATACATATTATGGTTCTATATGTAACATTTAAGGATAAAATAATTTACTTTACTTAAATAACTATAGAAAAACGCATTAAAAAATTGTCTATAAACCTAACTTGAGGTGATAGCAGTTGTTAGTCCCAAGTGTATTTTTGTATTTTCTTACATATGCCTTTCTGACATTATTTCGTGTAACGATTGCACTCATTATTATCTCTGCCAAAGGAATTTCTTGAATATCATCGAAGTGGTCCAATAAAAACAGATGTTCAGGAACTTGATCATTATCTTCTTGGCATTCGACTTCCGCCCACTCCTTACTTTCATGATTTTTAATTTTTTGCATTATACCAAAAGCTTGGTCATCATCAACATCAATATCTATATATTCTTCTACATAAGTATTATCAAAAGTAAGCTGTCTCGCAAATGAACCACTTGGCCTATGAGCACCAAACTCCTCTCAATTCACACTAAATAGTAGCCTATTTATTATTTCTTCTTTTAGATCAGTGTTAAAATAAATATGCACAAAAATATTTTTTTTTCTACATAAGTATTTTTAAAATCAATACTAAATTTACAATTATATCACTATATACATACAAAAAACAAAAAATTACAAATTATGAAAGGTTTCAAATTGAGAAAGGTGGAACACGAATATTTACTTGAGTTAGTAGTAACATGGGAGGTAGCACGTGGACGTATTCTCTGTGCAAATTTATGAATCACTGTCCAACAGAAACTAAGTAATAATTTTTAAAATGAGTGAGGTGTTATTGTTCCTAGAAACCAGGTCTCATGATTTATATGGAGTTTGGTTTGAATAATATTCAACTCTTTTTTAGAAACACAGAAAAACTTTGCCTTCCCACCTCTGACGGATTAACCCTTAAGACAGAGAGAAACAAATTGAACTGGTCAGGTTTTCTTCTTTTATATCATGAACCTGGTAACTTCTTAAATACAAGAATTTATTAAGATGTTTAAATATCACTCTACTTGTATGAAATGTACAATTTTACAGTAGCTTTTGAAAATGAATTTATAATGTTTTTGCAGGTTCTTTGACAAATAGACCTATTATTAGTTTGAATAAAAAACAAACAAATAATATTAAATTGGATATGGCTTCTGATGATGAGGTAAGAATGTTAAGTAATTGTTATTATTATTTAATTCCATCTTCACTTGAACTACTAATTTTATACTAAGATACTTGAACATAGTATATTGATATGTTACATTTGCCTATAGTTAACGGTTACTTTTTTATTAAATGAGGACGATTGTTTTAGGATTTGTATCCCATTGACAACTCAGACCTCTAGGTTGTTTTAGTTGGGGAGGGGTGGGGTAAGGCTGGGGGTGGATAGAATATGGATATTAGGTGATTTTTTAGTGAGTTTTGAGGAAATATGATGTTAAAAATTGTTTGTAAATTATAAAATTATTGAATGTTGAAAATGTGTGTATATTTGTATATTTCATGAGATGTTTGTGTTGACAATATGATACATCTCCCAAAATGGCCGCCTTAAATAATAAAAAAAAGGAAGTACTACTATAGGCAAGTGTAACATCAATATATGTTCAAATGTCTTAGTGTAATTAGAAGATATTCTAACTAAACTAATTTTACACTACTTAGCTAAGTGAATACGTAATTGCCTACTTGCTGACGCGTTTCAAAACGATCGTTCCTTTTTCGAAGTTAACCTTCTACTAGCAGCTTCTGGCTCTTTACAAACGATATGACAGGGTTGGATTTATGACAGGGTTGGATTTATGACATTGGGCGAGGTGTCGGCGTCTTGTGTGATGTATTTGAAAAGACTATTGGCTTCAAAGTGTATGTGGTCATTAAGTATATTTTCCCTGTCTGTTGCGTAGTGTTTGTGGATTTCATATTTTTCTAAGGTTGTTAGTTTTTTACTCTGTTTTAATGTGTGCAGAATATTTAAATTAGTGTGTTTGTCAGTATGTGTGTGTTGGGTGTTATTTAGGTGTTTTGCGTAGCTAGAAGATATTATTTGTTCCATTTTAAACCTGCACCATTAGTAAATTGTTGTAAATAAAACTACCAGTTTTAATGTTGTACATATTGATGGTTTTTGTAAAAATGTTCTTATGATAGCACTTGGTAAAAAAAAGAATACTATTTAAGGATATTTTTCGGTAGATGCGTTTTACACTAGATCAGTGCATTGTTCAATGCTGAAAGTTATGCACAAGACTTTAGCTCAAGTACTGTATTGTAGTATTGTAAGTCTGTGGTGTTTTGGTGTTGCGTGATGTATCATTGCTGAAAGTTGTTCTTCATTGGTGTATTCAAATATTGTATTTAATTGTGAGTGTGTTTTGTCATTTAGAATGTGTTGTTGATGGTTTTTGTAGTGTTTGTATATTTTCTGTTGTGTTTAGTTTATTATATTTTTTGATGCAATGAATCACTTTTAGATATGTGTCAATGTCGGTATATATGTATAGTGTGTTTTCTGTATGATTAGCAAAGTTTGATTTAGGTTGTGCGCTATTTTGTCTTTTATGTGTTCCTTGTATCTTTGGTGAAGTTTCTTCCTGTTTGGCCTTTATGGAAGCTAGGGGGGTTGTTACATGTAATCTTGTATACTCATACCCACAGAGTTCTTCTGGACTTTTTTGTGTTTTTAGGTGGTGTTGGATGTTTTAAAGGCGACTTCGTATTCGAGTTTACCGAATGAAGAAGTTATATTTTGTGATGTGTTGTTGTGATAATTTAATGTTACGTACTTTTGTTATTGTGTTATGTTTGTTGTTTTTTACGTATTATGTTAAACTGGGTGTGTTTGTTTTCATTTCTACGGGATGGAAATTTTATCATGTTGAGTTAGTTTATTCTGTCTTTGTTGTTCATGGGTATGTTGATAGGTCTTTGTATCATGGAGTGGAATGTGGTGTGTTCGTGTTGTATGGGGATTGAAAGTGTTGTGAATAATTCTGTCTGTGGGCTTTCTGTACAGTAATATTACTGACGTGGTACAGTATTACTTACGTGTTAGGTGGGACCGAGCGATAACCGTGTAAGTCGAATTCGCGCAAGTCGGGGTATAATTTTACATACAATCACATAGGAATCAAAGACTAAATAAACTAATAATTTAGAAGGAAAATGTGTACGTATTAAAATGTTAAATATATAATACAACAAAAAATTATATTATAAATACTTACATATTGCAAAGAAGTAAGTAAAAAGAAGTTATTTTGACAGAAGGCTTATCATAAAATCTAGAAAATTTGTTTGAAGATTATAAGATTTTTTCTTCTCACTCATAATTTCCTTGTAACTCCCTAATTTTCTTGTTTTGTGGCAGAAATACGCTCATTGTTGAGTCTATGTTTTCCAAAATTTGTAAGCCCTGCTCAATTAAACTAAGGCCTTTTGTAAAGTTTCTAACCGTCATTTCATCTTCTAGGTCAACTGGGTCTAAAGATCTGCGTTTTTAAGGTCTTGCTCTTGATCAAGCATTTCTATGAGCTTATCAATTAATTGTCATCTCCTTGTGTAAATCTAGCAGTTCTTGAACGTCATCAGTATCTACTTCTAAATTTAGTTGTCCGGCAAAACCGACAACTTCTTCAATCACATCAGCAATTTCATCAGACTCTGGCACTGATTCCGTTTGAGTTTCAGTGCCAAAAACAATAGACACCTTTCCCCAATTGCCATTTAAAGTTTTTTGTGGTATTTCATTCCAAGATTGTCCAATGATTCTCAAAGCATCTAAAACATTGAATTGTTTCCAAATATCTTCAACAGAGAGCTCATTGTTCTGCCTCATAACTTCATGCAGATGCGCAAATGATCTTGTGTAGTAAGCTTTAAATATTTTGATGACCCCCAGATTCATTGTTTGAAGCAAACTAGTTGTGTTTGGTGGCAAAAATATCACTTTCAAGTGTGTGTCGAAATTAGTTAAAGTAGTGGGAGGATGGCCAGGTGCATTGTCAATTAATAGGAAATACTTTAAAAGGAGTTTGTTTAGACCGACAATAATGTTCGACTTGAGGTATGAAAAGACAACCAAACCAGTCCTCAATAGAAAAGCTGTCGCCCAAGCCTTTCGATTCGATTTCCAAATCACGGGCAAGCTAGCTTTAGAAATGTTTTTTAATACCCTTGGATTTTCTGAGCGATAAACTATGAGAGGTTGCAACCAACTATGGTGCAACTATATTGCAATTATGGAGCTTACTATGATTAGGTTGCACAACCATCACTGTCAATCTGTCTGGCAGCCTTGAAACCTGAAAATTTCCTCTTCGCACACTATAAAAATTCTCTTAAGCGTTTTATTCCAGACAAGCCAGTTTCTGCGTAACTCAGACAGTATGATTTAAAACCGCATAACTTGGAAATCGCATAAGGGTAGCGTAAGTCGAGGTATTACTGTATATTTTAAATATTTGTTTCTTGTTTTGTTTTGTGATTGTGAGATCTAGGAAGTTGATTGTGTTCTGTTTTTAGTATGAAGTTTATATTATTGTGTATTTGTGAATGGTGTTTATCTATCGCCTTTGTATAAGATTAGGATGTCATTTACATACCTGTACCCGTGTATTATTTTATGGCCAGAATTTTTTGTTATGTGCAATGTTTTATAAACTTAACATGACAGAAAACTTTGAAACATACAAACACCACAAAAAAAATCTACAAAACATTCTAAATAAAAGACACTCTCATAATCATATACTATATACGAATACATAATGAACAACTACTCTCAGCCATAATACACAACAGAACACCAAAACACCATAGACTTACAACATTTTTTTAGAAGTCTTAGTCAAATTAACAGCCATAGTCTTTTCTGTGACACAGCATTGAACAATACACTGATCTATTGTGAAATGCGTCTACTGAAAAGTATCACTGAATAGTGGTTTTTTTCCAAGTGATAAAAAAACAAATAAATACCTTGATAGTACAACAGAACACTGATATAATGTCAGATTAAAAACATTTTTCTTACTATATCATATTTTTCAGAAGTCAAATTAAGGAAAACACTTTTTTATTACTTAAAAACCATAAGATATGTTTCTCGTTGACGTAACATTTTGTTTTTGATGCCAATAAGTTTTAATGGCCTAATTATATAGTACTCTTTTGACTAACATCCTAATGAACAAAATATAAATGGGAGTGATTTTTGTATGTTTCGACTGGAAAGGTTTGAATAGTAAAATGAAGTAGTAAATAAAATATTTATGGAAAAAATAAATTTTAAAAGATTACACTAAAATAAGATTACCAAACAGATATTGCTACTATAAAATCAGTCAATTTGTAAATACTAAATAAACTCAAAAACCAATAAACCGCAAAATTAAACCAATCATTTTATTAATTAATAAGGTTTTCACAACAAAACAATATTAAATGAACTTACACTTTAAGTCATGTACATTTAGTGCTACAATGGTTTTATTTTTTAATATTATCATGTATTAAAAAATTTATTTTCACTCAATAAAATGTATAAATAATTCCTTTTGTAAATTATCCCTCTTATTAAATTTATTTGCTCTTGTAAGTTATTCAAACTTATCTCACAGTATCTGTATATATAAATTCACAATTTCAAACTGTGTTCACTCTAACTTTCTCTTTTCTTATTACACTTTTGCTATTACTTGCAACAAGACTTTTTGTTAACTAAAAATTGTTAACTTACACTTGGAGGAAACGTTTTTGTCTTACGACTTCTTCAGCCTCGTATTTTTGCCGCTAGGAATGCTGCAGTTGTGCTTCCTCGGTACTATTTTTTTGAAAGTTAGAAGTGATATGATCGAAGAGTATGTGTGTTCTATGCAGTGTTTGTTCATTTAGCATGTCATTTTTATGTGTGTTGCTATGCCTATATATTTCATACTGTTCTAGTGTTTAATTTATGGCCTTTGTTGCATGTGTGGAGGATGCTCATGTTCTCTTTTCATTGTCATTCTAATCACGACCTAATTTAGAAACATGACATCTTTTAAAATCCATTTTTTTCACCAGAAATATAAGTGTTACCATTAGGAAAGTTACTATTTATGTTTATTTGATCACTCGAAATATCAATTGAATAAATGATAAGACGGTTGAATATCGAGTCAAAATTGTAGGTGGGTGATTTTATTTAGTTTGTGTCTAAAATTTCATTGGATGGTTTTCTAAAGTTTTAAATTTTTGTTATAAGTGTACTTGTATTTTATAGTGTAATGTAAAATTGTTTTCAGGCTTGATATGGGCAACAAAACAGTTGCTGAATCATTGCAATAAATAAATAAATAAATAAAACCATTTTGACTCTAATTAAATGATACTTAACTAAGTGAATATGTAAGGGCTTACTTGCTGACGAGTTTCGAAACAATCGTTCCTTTTACGAAGCAAAGCCTCTACTCTTCGTAAGACACTTAGTTAAGTATCATTTAATTGTTGTTTAATCAGTGAATTCAAGATGATTACAACAAGTAACTTCAATTTTTACTTGATATTCAACCTCCTTATCATTTATTCCATTAGGAAAGTTGTTTATTTTTTTATAAATTTTCTTTCTTTATTCATTAAAGTGTTAGAAATTATCTCATGTGATTAAGTACCAAGAAGGAAAATTTGAATATGAAGAGCATTTACTGAGAGTATAATTAAATGCAACATTTGACTAGAAATTGGCCATGCTTAAAATCATTTTACATGCTCATATATTATCAATCATCATAAATTTGCTTTTATGTAGTACTATTTGACGTTATTTGTAAACCCATTACTTTAATTAAAGAAATAGCTTTTGGAAACAAGTTGTGATATCTAGAGTAGTTTTAATTAATATAGTAATAATGTTTTCATGTAATTCCAGGAAGATAATGACATGAATTCAAGTTTTCCAATTAAAGAAGAGCCTGTTTATTCCGAATCAGATTCAGAAGTTGGAATGTTTCCGACAAATGAATCAAGTCTGGATTCTTTAGGTATTATTTATCTGATTTAATTTAGACATTAATTTTCATTTTATTTTAGTCGTAACAGTAACTGACCACTTCATCACTTAGTAATTCATCATTTGTAGTGAAGACGGCAAATTTAATAGTTCACCATGATGCATGTTAGAAAAACCCATATAACTGAAGCTAATACTTTTTGTCCCTTTTCTTTTACAATCTAGACAGTTATTGCGTAAGACAACTATCATAAAGTAAAGTAGAGTCTTGAAAATCCCAGTCCCAATATTTCGAGCTTCCATATAATTTGTGCCTATTTCTATTTGAGCCTATATTATCTGTTTGAAAGAAAATGAGTTGGGCATCCAAGAAATGTTTATGTTAATACATTATTTTTCTTCCTCCCCATTCTGTTGTTGTTGTTATGCTTAGATGACAGTAGGTCAATGGGCCATAAATATCTTTCTTTATTTACACTGTAAGTTTTGACAGTCAACAAATATACCTGCACAATGTCTAGTCTTGTGAGTGACATATCAGACAATAAACTCCCTTGAAGCAAACAAATCAATAAAACAATGATGACACTCATGATTAGCTGGACTGGTCGTTATTCCTACTATTAATAAATCCGGTTCTGGCTGTTGGCACATTGATCTGGTATAAGGGGTTTTATTGTATTAGGGTTAATAGAAGTCCTATTATTTCTAATGCTCAGGAACTTTTCCCTTGTAATCCGAGGGGGTCTCGGTCCCATTCACTTCGAATTATCGAGACTCTACGTTATGTGGAAAGAATTGATAATAATATATTGGTATCCAACTGTTGGAAATGGACTATTTGAGCTAATACTAAGAAAAAAAAGGCATAAACTAACAAAATTAAATGACTGTTGTATGAAAATCCTGACTTATGAAGCTCCTTAGTTGGAGTACTTTGAATGACCACTGTTATTATTGACAACCTCTTTACTGATGGATAAATTTTACTTATCAGTTGACAGTTGGGTCTCCAAAACAGTATCCCCCCCCACGTTCAGTATATTTATTGTAAACTTTAACAGCTTATTTAATTTAAACTTTAAATTATAATTTTAAAAGCTTTATAATAGTTACACCCTCATATTTAGGTTGCTAAATCATTAAAACAAGCATATTAAGTTTTAAAACGTCTTATTTATTATATTTTGACATTACCTGAGATACAACTTAAGCTTTTAAATACATTAGGAAGATTCAATGACAATCTATAATTGAATAACTAATACAAAATTCTAATTCTGGACTCTTGAGGCCTTTTGTTCTTTTAATACAACTTGTTAATACAATGTTATTTACTCTGTAATCTCAGGGGTTGTTATTTGGGATCTTACAGTGGTGTAATATAAAAAAATTGGTTTAAATTTTATAAAAAGAATTAATATAAATTTTCAAGTAATTGACTATGTTATTGAATCTTTCTGTTGGCTGAAAATATAATCTAGTAAAGTTTGGGAAGGGTGGACTTTATTTAGTTAACTTGAACACTTTTTACTAATCCACGACACCTATCAGTACAAGATTATGGTGGCTTTATTTTCCACCGTAATTCTACCTCTACCTCACCTTATTTTTCTGATCAGGTTAATATAGGCTTTTTACTTCAATAAACCAATATCTGATAATACATGATAGATTCTGTTTTGAAAATGATTTCACTTCTTCAGTGGACATTTTAATAAAATCCTGTTAATAAATCATTTTGTGGTTGTAACCTAATTAAAAAATACATTTAATTTAATTATGTTCCTTAGGCCTTCAATTATTTCGTGTTAAATATTTCCTTATTACTTAAAACTTCCTTCTTTTAATGTTGGGTAATTTAGAAATGCAGATCTTAAAAATAAATTGTCTATTTAAGCTACAGCTGTATATCTCCTGATCCAATCTAAAATCAGCCAATGTTGCAAGAAAAAAGACCACAAAGTTTGTAAGGCAAGTGAATATAATGAAAGGGTAGTCCCCTATCTGACAACGAATAACGTCCGGTATCGAGCTTGGACCAAATGTGTTTGGTTTCAGTTAATTTTTAAACCCAACAAGAGAAAATAGTAGCTGTAAATAAATAAAAACGTTTTATTGGTTTGGAAAGAAATTAGCTTTGTTTGTGGGGACAAAGGATCAAAAGCTACCACAGTAGATGACTGCATTTGAATATATAGGTAGGGTAGAATACGGGATCCAATAAGGGTTGCTCTAAGAATCCTGTAGTCCCTAAGGTTACTTGGGCAATGTAGGGCTTAGTCAGTTGTGCTATAAAATTATTGTAAATAATATTTTAATTTTTCATTATTGTTCTAGGTATAGTGTGTAGGATTTTGTATATAATAATATTCTACGAAATAATTTTTCAAATAAAATTGATGAAAAATAGTATAATGTGTCATAAGAAAGGTAAAATAAAATATGTACATTTAGTTATAGTTTTATATTATACATAATTTACGTATTTTGTAAAATAACCAACCAAACAACTAGCATCTTATAAATTGCCTGTATTATTTAAAGTGCTGTAATGTAATTGTTTACATTTTGTTTGTGTTTGTTTATTAAGAGTGTGATCATTAATAATTTTATAACAGTCTTTATTATGTAACATTAAATACATATATTTATTTTATATGTCATATATGTAGGAAGTGAAGTTGATGATGATGAATTAGATGCACAAATGGGATTAGAAAATGCAGATGGAAGCCAAACATCAGACAGTTTTCAACGCATTCATCCAGACAGTCCTGATGGAGTAACACCCTCACAAGTAATAATGAATAGTTTAAGGTTGTATTATCTCAATTTCTGGTATCTTTATTACTTTCAATAAATTTCTCCCCTTTTTATACTTTATTTGTATGTATTTTCTTTAAAGCTCTAGCATCTTCTTTTTAGAGTGGTGAAATATAATGCTTAGTATATCACTCTTACATCTGTGTACTAGGTAACAGTTCCTATAGATCATAATCTTTTTCTGGACAAGTCATGCTTTTTATTATTTCATTAATTTATCCTAAATTAATAAAGTTTTTGTTTCTCTTTGCTGTCATGGGAGTCAAAGCAGGTAAAGTATAAAATATCTAACAATAAACTTTAAATTATTGAAAAATCATGGAAAGAATTTTTTAATGATAAAACTAATTGAGATAGTGTAAATAAATATCAAATGTAGTTAACTTGATTAGTATACAATGAAAATTCAAATGACAGTGTGTAATGTGCCGAGCTATCGATTTTATGTAGACACTGGAACCTCATTAATGTGAAGGAAAGGTTTGTGAAGAAAAGTTAAACAAGACATAATAAAAAAGTTCAACTAACTATCTGCCCTAACTACTATCTATACTATAACTCTACTAAATATCTGCTACATCTCTCTCCTATATCTCTTTGTCTTGAGGGCTCAAAGCCATAAGTCTTGAGGGTTTTATGTGGGTTCTCCCTCTTGTTTCTGTTTTACCCTTGGGTATGACTTGTGACAGTCCATGTGGACTCTAACTCTAACTAGATTGGTTGGAATTTATCTAATTATTTTTAATTGGACGATCCTTCCCCAATCAACTATGTTCAGAGATCCTCTCTAAAGGTCATCACATGTCCACGTTAAGGATGTTTTGGTTAGATAAACATTTTTAGTAGTGGTTGATGAGGGTTCTTCAAGATATTGTTACAGGAAACTTGACAAACTCTAATTTAACCACCAAGACGATTATCTGGCACTACAACCACGCTCTCTTTTAAAAAAGAAGGCTCAGGTAGTCTTTCTTTTCAAAAACATAAATTGAAAAAAGTTTAAGAAATCGTTTTCTTAAAATCAATAAATCTTCTGCAACATTATTAAACTATACTCTATTCTTATTAAACTATACTCTATTCTTAAGTTTAAATCTAAGTTTTAAAGTAAAGTTCTCTATATAATCAAAGTGTACTTTCTTAAGAAAACAATGAATATTGAGATAAAACAAAGACTATCTAAATTGGATATATTATAATAATAAATGATCGATTAATGTCAATTTTCAAATATATCAGTTTTGTATAAAACTAAAGTTCGATATTCTTAAACGACTAATCTAAATGTTCTTTAAGTAATTGACAAAATTAAAAAACTGTTCATATACACAAAAATATTTGAAGGTCTATACTAGATTTGATATAAATATTTTTAAAACAAAATCAAATTTTTAAATAACTAATGTCTATCTGAAATCATTTAATTCAGACTACAAGTATACTTTTTTTTCAACTTAAAACTCTTTAAGTAAACAACACATATTTTCTCTAATATTCACAAACAATTTCATTAAATTGATGACGCAAGATGACCTTGAGCATTTCTAGTTGTGGTTGGTACATTGTCATCTGGTACTAGGTTGAATTAAGCAGGTATGGCAGCTATAACAGGTATGGTCTCATGTTCAAGGCTAAGGGATGATTGAATGTTTTGTTTCATAAAACGACATTGAAGTACACAGCTGATAGTTAAACAAATAGTGATAACAATAACAATAATTATCACAGTGAGGTAGGTCAGAAATAAATTGTTTACTACTTGTGGTTACCTTATCTCTATCAACTTTCTCTGGAGTCTTTCTATACTTATGGCATCAGCTCTATCTGAGTGATTATTTATAATTTCTTCTAAACCTGAAATATTACTTTCATTATAGGAAAGTTGATTTTTAAATAAGAATCGTTCTACAGAAGTTAAGATGTCTGAAATTCCGGGGACAACGATATGGGTAAATTGTACTTTGAAATAAGTTTGTCCTTCAGAGTGAGGGGATATCTTGAAATATTTAGAATAGATATAACAGTTTTGTGTGTTATAAAGTTTTAAAGTTCGAGTAGAAGTATGAGGGGTAAAATTAAGAGGAATTTCATCAGGAAAAGTACATTGCCAAGTGGACATAACAGAATGGGGCAAACTGAAGATCTAAAATTCACCTTTAGGACCTGGGTACAGAGTAGGCGTTGTGTAGTCTCGTAAGACGTCTCTCCGGCAGTACTGATGTGCCTTGCTGTCTTCTCCGGCAAACATTGCATGTGTGCAGCTGGCTCCTTCCGCCAGTAGGAGTGTATCTATCGAGCAAATTCCATAGACTTCGTCATTCAGTCTTTCAGCTGACTCTCTTCCAATAGAGCATACCACTGTCAGTCATTGGATATGGCAAAATAGCCTGATTCTCCACTTACAACTACAAACCGTGCTAGGTCATTGTCAAAATAAGGTAATGGTTTTACTCTAAACAATTCAAAATATTTGTTATCTGACTTAAGAGGTATTTCGATAATCAACCTTATGGCATTTTTACTAGACATAGCATGAATTTTAACTATTTCATAATAACCATAAACTTTATCTATCTCTATATCTGTTACTAAAAACAAACCATTAGGTAAACGAGTTACAATGTCTTTTAAAATCATGTTTAATTTAGGTGGTTTTATTAACATAGAGCTTAAGTGACCAGTCGCAGTAACATCAAGAGCTTCCTGCAATTGTACTAATTGTTTATCTACTAAGCTTAAAGTTAATTCTATTTCTCTAATTAAGTAAGAAATACGTGCTTGATATCGTAATTTTCTCTTTAATTGATTTATTTCATTCCAAATAGTGAAGTTTGTATTTTTGACTTCTAAAATAACGTCTCTGCTATAACTTTGATTGCCTTTGAGTTTCTTTTCACTTCATTAGTTAGTTTCTTTATGTAAGTAAGTTATTCTTCTTCCACATGTACTAGAGTAGTAGATTGTTCATCAAGACGATCTAATTGAGAACTTATACTTTGAAAATCTCCGTTGTCCATTGTTCCAAACAGAAATTTAAATGCATTACCTAATGCATTTAATAATCCTCGAGTAATTCCAGGTTTTGGCAACAGGAGCCTTAAATTAGTTATTTCATTACGAGTTATTTGTAAGCTAACTCGAAGTCGTGATATTTCATAGTATGGAAGTAAGTCACTTATTTCAGAAACATTCTTCTGGGATTCAAGATGAGTAAATAAAGGCTCTGTATTATACAATATTTCGTCATAATCTTCGGTAAATACAAATACTATTAGATTCCATGTATGTGTTGAAAAGATTACATCTTTTTCTTTGATAAAAACTAAGCCTTTGTTAAGCTCACAGGTTTTATCTGTTGGCTGATGAGAATAAGTGCAGTTCGGGGTAGCTTTACTGTAGTCAATGAAGTTCACCAGGGAAAGGATGATGATTATCTCTGGAATGGAAAATAAAATAGAAGGAGTTAATTACTTCTACTACTTTGTGAGCGAGATCTTAAGTTGCAAGAATGAGGGGGAGGAGGGACTCTATCAGGTATCCATTCAGAGTCTTTGGGGTCAAGGAAAGTTTCGTCTGAAAGTATATCTTCTTCTTCATCTTCTGATTCAACATCTACGCCCTCATTTTCTTCAATGTGAAAAATAGGACTTGCTCCAACTAAATTATTTTCGCTATTAGAATCTTCATTATCAATTTCAATGTCTGTAAAGCTTGTACTCCATTCATTGCTATCACATAGCGATAAAACTGGCTGTTTTTTTATCTGCGGTTTACAGTTTCCTGTTTATTTTTACTGGGTTTTAATCTATTTACATGAACAATGGTACTTTCTGTGTTATTTAATTTTATTCTACAATTTAGATTATTTAAAACCTTTTCAATTTTAGGGTCCTTTCCAACTCTTTGAAAATTTCTTAAGTGGTCCTTTCTTTATATTAAGGTCATATAAAAATACATATCACCTTCATTATAGGTAACCAACTTACTCTTCTTATCGTAATACAGCTTATTTTTATCTTTACTAGTTTCGGTATTTCGTATAGCTGTCTTCCTTACTTGTTTTAATTTTTGTATTAACTCGCTTAATCCATTATGAGTTTCTTCATTAATTTCTGTTTTTATTGATAGATCATCTTCTGTTGGTAATCTATGGCCGGTAGCTGTCTGTCTTGCGCTACAGTAAGCCATTAAAGCATAAGGTACTATTTTGTCCCAGTTTTTCCATCTTTTGATACATAATGCGATATCATGTTAGCTAAGGATTTATGAAATCTTTCTAATAATCCATTACACTGAGGGTGGTATGGGGTAGTTTGAATTTTCTTTATACCCAATATAGTACACACTGCCTTAAAGAAAGAAGAATTTCGTCCTTGATCAGTTAATAATCGTTTAGGAACTCCATGACGCATAATAATTTTTAGTACAAACTCTTTAGCAATAATATCAGCAGTTTGATAAGGAATTAGAATTGCCTCACAGTATCTAGTTAAACGATCTATAAAAGTAAGTAGATATCTATTTCCATCCTTACTCATCTAGTAGTGGTCCAACTATATCTAATGACACAAGTTCAAATGGTTCTAAAATTGGATCAAATTTTGCCATTGGGGCTTTCGATCTTTTAACTGGTTTTCTTTGATTACAAGAAATACATTTACTTATATAATTTTCTACATCTTTACTCAATGTTGGCCAAAAATATCTTTCTTTAATTAAGCTAATGGTCTTTTTTATACCTTGGTGTCCAGAAAAAATTGTATCATGATGATGACTAATTATTTTGTTTACCATAATTCGAGGTATTACCAGTCTAGGTTTTTCTTCTTCGATATTATAAAGTAACCCTTCATCGTCCAATTTATAATCATTTTTAGGATCTTTTCTTTTTGATTGGCAAAAATCATCTTTCAATTGTTCTGTAATAACTTCTTGTCTAGATAAATAAGGTGTTACTATTGTATTTACACATCTACTTAATGCATCAGCATTTGTATGTTTCTTGCCAGGTTTATTAATGACATCATAATCAAATTCTGACAGTCTAAGTGCCCACCTCGTTAGTCTGGAAGATGGATCTTTTAAACTTAACATCCATTTTAAAGCTGAATGATCAGTTATAACTGTGAATTTACGACCATAGAGATAACATCTGAAATATTTTGTAGACCATAAAAGACTAAGGAGTTCTCTTTCAGTAGTACCTTCATTTCTTTCTGCCTTGTTAAGCTGCCTGCTTGCATAAGCAATCGTGTGTTCTTGACCGTTATGTAGTTGTGACAGTACAGATCCTATTGCCACTGTAGAAGCATCTGTACTTAGAATAAAAGGTTTAGAAAAATCTGGGTGTTTCAAAACAGGTTCATGACACAGTGAGTTACATAATGTCTGGAAAGCTTTTTCTTGTTTATTGTCCCAAGCAAACGCAACACTTGGTCTAGTTAATTCTGTCAAAGGTTTGGCAATTTTGGCAAAATTCTTAATAAATCGTCTATAATATCCTACTAAACCTAAGAAAGCTTGTATGTCTTTAACATGTTGAGGTTTAGGGTAGTTTTTGATGGCGGTAATCTTCTTGGGGTCGGGTAGTACACCATTATTGGTTACTATATGTCCCAAATATTCTACTTCCTTTGAAGCAAATGCACATTTTAATAAATGTGCATAAAGATTAGCTTTTTCTAATCTGTTTAAAACATTTTAAAGATGTTCTGCATGTTGCTCAATAGTACTACTAAACACAATAATATCGTCTAAATAAACCGAAGCTTCTTCACTTTTAATTCCCATTAATATACTATCCATAAGTCGTTGAAAAGTCGCAGGAGCATTACATAAATCGAAAGGCATATTTTAAATTCGTAATGTTGACCTCGAATACTAAAAGCTGTCTATATCTTTTGGCGACATCCGCAGTTGATGAAAGCCACCATACAAGTCAAGGGTAGTAAAATATACACTATTGTGTAAACAATCTAAAGTTTCAACAATGTCTGGTAAAGGATCACCATCTCCACGAGTAATATTTAAAAGAGAGGGTGGTTGTAGTGCCAGATAATCTGTCTTGGTGGTTAGATTAGAGTTTGTCAAGTTTCCTGTAACAATATCTTGAAGAACCCTCATCAACCACATTCAACCACAACTAAAAATATATCTGACCAAAACATCCTTCACGTGGACATGTGATGACCTTTAGAGAGGATCTCTGAACATAGTTGATTGGAGAAGGATTGTCCAGTTAAAAGTAATAAGATACATTCTTACCAATCCTGTTAGAGTTAGAGTTCACATGGACTGTCACAAGTCATACCCAAGAATAAAACAGAAACAAGAGGGAGAACCCATATAAAACCCCATGTTTGAGCCCTCAAGACGAAGAGATATAGGAGAGAGATGTAGTAGAGTTATAGTATAGATAGTAGTTAGGGCAGATAGTTAGTTGAAATTTTTTATTATGTCTTGTTAACTAAGTGTTTATTTAGAAGTGTGTTATACGTGTACTGAAGATGTTGAACCGTAAATCAAATATATATATTACATTTATTTCTGCAAACACTGTCTAGTCATTAAGAACCACAAACCTTTTCATCATACTAATGAAGTTCCAATGTCTATATAAAATCTATAGCTCGGCACATTACAAATTGGTGGCAGCGGTGGGATCATTGTTATCTTATTACTGTAGTTTAGAGAGAGTTGATCAGGCTCTTTCATCTCTACTTGTGAATGAAACTTCGACTCTTGTTCAGTATTCTCATGCCTTCTACCTTTGTCTTGTATGCAACAGATTTTGTTATCTAAGAACAGTTCACCCGAAGTCAAATCTAACTTTGCTCCTAATTGCTTTAAGAAATCCATCTCTAATATTCCATCATAGGGAATCTGTAAAGCAGCATCTACAAACTTGTACGAAAATCTAGGTTTCCCTCTAATAGTTATGTAAATGTCCTGTTTCCCATATATCTGTAACTGACCTCCAGTTACACTTTTCGCTATTATATTACAATCATATATTCTCTTTTGACTAATGCCCTTCTTTATTATCGATATTGTAGCACCTGTGTCCAGTATAAACTTACATGGTTTCTTACCTATTATAACATCTATAACTATCTGATCGCTTGTATCATTATGAATTAAATTTGTAACTACATGCTGATTTTTCAAAAATAACCTTTTTGCCTTTATTCCCAGTTCAACAGGTCGGTGCTGTCTCCTGCCAAACCTTGAGCGTTTGGGGAAACTCCTTGCTTGCTGCAATCTCTACATGTCCAAATTTATGGCAAGAATAGCATTCAATTTTGTTTCTGTTGCAATTATAATTGTTGTACTTCTTATTATTACTTTCAGATTTTCGGAAATTTCCTTTAGGAGGATTATTCTTAGCTTTCTCATGACAATGTTTTCCTATGTGACCTGGCTTATTACATGCAAAGCATGTTTGTTGTGTAAGAAACACATTTTTATTTTGAGTACTGAAATGTGTAGCTCGCCTTACCTCGACTGCTGCTACTGTTACTGCCAATTAGATTTCCTCTGACATAGTACCTGACATTCGGTATCTAACTTGTCCTACAATCCCAAATATACCATTCGTATATGCTGCTAGCCATCAACTTTCCATATGGTTTTTGAACAAAGTCGTTTGCATCTGTTGGCAAATGCTTCAGGGAACTCGGTCTTATATTGCACTGCATTTTGAAGAGCTAAATAATGAAATTGATCTAATTGTTTTTTGCGAAAACGCTCCACAAAACTATCTTTTAGTTCCTTAAAGGTTATATCAATTTGTTGCAGCTCGACATTACTATTTAAAAATAGTGTCGTATTCCCTTTTAGTTTCAATTTAAGTAAATAAAGAAACTTTATTAGTTTGAGTCCAGCTTCCTACTTGAGCTGCCCTTTCTATGTTATCGAAAAATTCGCTTACAGAAACGGGACCATCACCACGCCAAGCATCAATCAAATTCGCAGTAGTTAAATCTTTCACTCTCATCTGCAATGAAGCCGCTACTTTCGCTGCTTTGAATTGTTCATTTTGAGCGACAAGTAGTTCCTGTGCCTTCAGGAGAGCTTGCCTAAGGTTTTGTAACTCTTGTTCTGCAGCCATTATACACTCTAAGTTATAACTTTATAAAATTCCAAAAATTTTCTAAAGTGATTTTTTTAGTCCTTTAAATAAACACCGAAGCAAAGAAAAACTACAAGAATGACTATTCCAGATAAAAATTATCTGTGTAACCAGACAAACCACAAATCCTATGATAAAACAAACTAGAGGTTTAGATAACATTTGTTCACTTTCGTATAAGAGATAAGCTCTTCTAACTAAAATATTCTATTTCTAGCCTGATTATTTGAACTCTTATAACATTATGCTCATGAGTGTAGTTTGCATAACCATTGATATGATGCTCTATAATACGCTGTATTAAATTTTTAAGTAGAGTTTCACACCCTTCTAATAAAACATCAGGGTCGGAAATAGGAAGGTAGTATACAGGTCTAGCACTCATTTGGTTCTAGGAATATCGTAGATATTTACTTTCATTTCAGGAATAGGGTTAGTAATCTCCGATTCTAGTGTCCTGGAAATTTTAGGAAGTTGAATTGACTGGGTTGAAGGAGTAGTATTAACATTAGGTGAAAAGTGTTTATAGTAAGCTGTAACATTTCCTACACGAGTACCTATTTTCATAAATAATCCAGGTGCTATAGGGGATTTCTCAACTGTATGACCAGAAGGAATACCAAAATTTCTCCTATTATCCATACAATTATCATCAAACTTTCTCTTCTTTTTATTTATATTACCCATGCACATACGAATTTTAATCTAATACTAATGCACATAAATGAGTTCTGTCTATTTCTAATTAAGTAATTGAGCCAATAAATTTAATAAGATTGATTATCATATACCTTTAACTACAACAATAAAAATTTCAAAATTAAAGTTTCAAATTAATTATTTTGACCATTTACCATATTATGCCACAGACTTCCCAACGCACAAATGAAGTAATGAAATCCGTAATTATTGCAACAGACATTATCCCACTGCTGCCACCAATTTGTAATGTGCCGAGCTATAGATTTTATATAGATACTGGAACTTCATTAGTGTGATGGAAAGGTTTGTGGTTCCTAATGACTAGACAGTGTTTGCAGAAATAAGTGTTATATATATATTTAACTTACGGTTCAGCATCTTCATTACAGATATACACACTTCTAAATAAACACTTAGTTAACAAGACATAATAAAAAAGTTCAACTAACTATCTGCCCTAACTACTATCTATACTATAACTCTACTACATCTCTCTCCTATATCTCTTCGTCTTGAGGGCTCAAACATGGGGTTTTATATGGGTTCTCCCTCTTGTTTCTGTTTTATTCTTGGGTATGACTTGTGACAGTCCATGTGGACTCTAACTCTAACAGGATTGGTAGGAATGTATCTTATTACTTTTAATTGGACGATCCTTCTCCAATCAACTATGTTCAGAGATCCTCTCTAAAGGTCATCACATGTCCACGTGAAGGATGTTTTGGTTAGATAAACATTTTTAGTTGTGGTTGAATGTGGTTGATGAGGGTTCTTCAAGATATTGTTACAGGAAACTTGACAAACTCTAATCTAACCACCAAGACAGATTATCTGGCACTACAAGTGAAACTATCATTTTGTTAAAACTAGGGAGTCTGATTTTCGATTCCAGGAATTGTCGATACTCAATTCTCCATTGATTAAAGTGCCAATTCCGATTCTTGTTTTTTTAACTGTTAAAATATGTATCTAGTGTAATATACAAGGTGTGTTAAAAAAATACCCGGAATTTCCGTTTTTTGAAAAAAATATTTATTTATTCATCTACATCGATATTGTCCCCTTCAAAGTAGTCCCCACTAGATATTATGCACTTATACCAGTGCTTTTTCCAATTCTCAAAACACTTCTGGAACTCGATCTTTGGGATAACTTTGAGCTCTTTCAACGGTGCACTTTTATTGTCATCTATGCTTGTGAAACAACGATCTTTTAAGGTTTTTTTTATTTTTGAAAAAAGGAAAAGTCACAAGTGTTTTTGTTCAAAATTCAACAATTTTGGGACAAGTTATTCTGCAACGCGTTTCATACCCAAAATGTTTGCAAAAATGTCATGGCATGAGCCAATCGATATGCCAACATCATCAGCGACTTCTCTGATTGTGATTCCACTTTTTCCACGGTTTCATCGGTTGTTGATGTGGGGCGTTCGTCATCGTCAACGTCTTCGCGGCCATCTTGGAAACGCTTATACCACTCGTAAATAGTTGTTTTTTTTCATAACAGACTCACCATAGGTCTTTGTTAACATTTCGCACACTTTGTTACACTTTATTTCATTTTTTACGCAAAACTTAATACAAATTCTTTGATCCATTTTTCTTAACAATTGAAGCTCATGAAAACACATCTAACCTTAGTGGCTGCCACAGATAAAGTAAACAATGAATACAGCTGAAAATTGTGTCATACTTCAGGGGCATGTATACCAACACAATAAAAAAACATTTTGACAATCGGACTCTCCAAACTCGCGAAATTTCCTGGTATTTTTTTAACACACCTCATATAGGAAATATAATTAAGTATCAACTATGTCTTCAAGAGTTAATTGCTTTGAATGAATTAAACAATTAAAGCATATATCTATTAGAGAGTTCACAAAAAATATTATTATTAATAATGATGCAACAACAAAGACGACTGTAACCATTTCCGGTTCATTTGTTTATCACTGCTTTTCTCGCTCTGCTGTATCACTCGGGCTCTCTCTTTTCCTTCCTCTCTCCCTCCCTGTCTCTGGCCGCCACTACTCCTCCATCACTTCAATCGAATCAAAACACAAAGAAAAGGTAGTTCCAATTTTTCCAGTTATACAAACTGAAATGTCTATTACTGAAGTTATATTATAATTGTAAACTGAAGTTAATATTTGTAATTTAAAATAAATCATTACTTTTATGGTATATGTTTGTTATGCTCTCAGAAATTCCTATTCAAAAACCAACGTTGAATTTTTTACGTAGCCTATTTCATCAAAACAAAACTTTTAAAAGGCTTCACCGTATGACCAATGTGTTAACTAAATTCATTATTAGTGAATATTGTGTAGGCCTATGTAACATAAAAGAATCGAGAATTAAACAAAAAATTTAAGAATTGAAATCTGAATAAAAAATTTTTGGTATCTCAACTTAAAACTTGAAATTTGTGGTTTTTATTAGACAAATCCCCGTCTGAGATTTACGTTTTTTAAGTGAAGTTTTTATAAATGAGGTTAAACAGAATTGTAAGTGCAGTACAGCCTTACTAGTCTACCCTTCAGTCGTCCGAAGCCTTTGTAATCCAGACATTAATGTACTGTAAGTAAAACCAGTAATTACAGTAGTTTTAGACATTTCACTTACAACTTAAAATTTATTCCAGTAAAGCTTACAATATATTTTTAATATTAGTTTCATGATATTGTTTAATAACATACATTGCATTGCATTGATACTATAATTATAATTACAAAGTCAATGTAATGCAATGTTTTTTATTTTACTCTACTCCGTCATAAAGTTTTATATCTACAGTATTTGTACTGTACAATATTTTATTTTTTTACTGATAAAAAAGTATTAAAAAACAAGACGGCGTAAAAAGTTTCAGTAGCAATTGTATTTTTCATTTTAGATTGTGTTTCTAGGTAAAAAAATATAATGTATTTACAGTTTACTTCATTTTGCAATAAATAGTTATTCAAACATAAAGTGTCATGTTTTATGCATTAATTACTGTATTTGAAGCTCTAAATTTTGTTCTGATAGAGGTTCAGTACCTACTGTACTGTGGTTCATATTTTATTCATATTACTTTTTTATTATTATAACACAATTATTTTTGATCAGCTAAAAATTAAAAGTACAACACCAGTGAACAAAAGCTTATTTACTTCCTTTTGTTTTTCCTACAGCTAAAAATTAAATTAAAGAAACAAAATTTGTAAATTCAACGAATATGTTGTAGTGATGAATTTGAAAAGTTAGATAAAGACAGTAGTACGTTAATATCTGTAGTTGTACCAAAAAACCAAATTTCTTGTTCTACTAAGAATCTTTTTTATGTTTTGTTACTCTCAGGGCATATGTCTATCAGTTTTTATTTCACTCTGTTGTTATTTTAAAATCTGTAAATAAATATTGCTATATTGAAGAATTCAGCCTAACTCTTTCTGTTCTAAGGAGTCTCCGCTTCTTCCTAATTCATCCTCAAAGATCGACTCGAACAAAGAATTAGATGAACAACCAATTATACCACTTTCAATCTTTGCATTCATTTTGGTTTACATTGTTGCAAATTGTATCATACAAACTCTTTTTACTATGGCAGTGTGTTATAGAAAAATTAATGTATGTATAATGTTAGAAGAGTAAATCTTATTTCAGTTGAATTGGATTAGCTAGAAGACTGACATACTTTCTGTGGTCTATTAGTGTCTTATCTAAGCCAATAAATTTACGAATAACATGTAAAATTAGCAATAAATTTACCTCGTGTACTACTATTATTTTTCTCATTCGTATTTATAGTAATAATGCAAAAAAATGCCTTTTGTGTTTTGAAAAAGAAGTTAAATAAATCACTCTGTTAGCTCACACTCTCTCTTGATATATATATATATATATATATATATATATATATATATATATATATATATATATATATATATATATTGTAACATTTATAGAATGGGCTATATAATATTATTTAAGAATTGGAAAATAGATGAGAAATAACTCACTCAAAATTTAGAAAGAAATTCATTAAGATATTGGTTAGGTTAAATGAAAACTAAATTTAGGTAAAAGCATAGAATTGTAAACAAGGTTTTTGAACTGGAAATGTATTAGGAAATTTGTTATATCAAATAACCTAACACATAAATTAAAATAAGATAATCTAATAATAGTTATGTGTAAACAAATTTGTAAACTGTAGTAACATAGGGCCTAAGTAATTACTTGAAGGAGAAAGTGAACACGTTTGTAAACAAAAGAAAATTGAAAGGTTATGTTCTTTGAATCCACTCAAAACACACACAATTCGGAAATATCACAAAAGTAAAACACAAAGACACTTCACACACTAATAATATTAATAAAATAAACACTGGAAGGTTTGTTGAGGATAGGAAATTGAAACAGTAAGTTTCAACCAGGTTTAACCAAGTTAAAAACGCCATTCTAAACAAGCTCGTTGTGGACGCATCAGCTGTAAAACGGTGAAAATAGTTCGTTGACATTAACATGTGTGAAAGTCTAGTGGAAAGAAATCGAACTAAATTATAACCCATATGTGTTTTTTTTGAAGAAGAAAGCCGCCATATTTGTAACATTTTAAAAGAAAATCGAAGGACGCGTAGTTAGTTGAGTTGGAGGTAGCGTGGGTGACGCTACAAGACCGGACCTGCCAGGACCAGTCAAAATTCTATTTATTTGGAAAGAGTTCATCTAAATTATACAGTTTTGTGAGTAAACTTGGCCAGATTAAACAGGAATAAGAAAATTGAAAGAGTTAATACAGTGAAAATATAATTTGAAAGAACTAAAACGGATTTAAGTGTGTAAAAAGTGAAATTTAAAGACAACGGAATTCTACGTGTGAGCAAGCAGCCTTTCGCCGTTATTTGATAAGTTAAGTACCTAGCGCTATATAAAAAAATAAACTTTAGTGGACTTTTAAGATAATAGAGAAGTTTATAATTGTACATTAGGATATCTTGTAGTTAATTAATAGTAAGTAATAAGAAATAATCCAGTTCAAATAGTTTAGCCTTTTTGCAAATTCAAAATTTAAGTTTTTCCATCAGGAAAATATTTATTAAACTTATTTCAAAATTTAATATTGTTTGTTCAAAATTTATTTAATTAACCTAAGAATAAAAAAAAATATATAGCCCATGCTATAACCCCGAGATATCAAGAAATCTTAAACTAGCCAAGGGTATTAAAATGTTGTAACTAAAAAATTAAAAGAAAATAAGAGTTAGTATATTATGTTAAAAGTTGTTAAGTTTATTTTTGTTCTGTTTATTGTGTTAATTGTTTACTTGTTGAATTAATAAATAATTGTAATAAAGAATTTAAATTACAAATGCCTGAGTTGTGTTGTGTGTTATAAAAATAACATTACATTTGGCGCAACAACGTGGGAGCTCGATAAAATTTATTTAGAGAGATTTTGAAATAAAATTAATTTAGAACTTTTTATATGAAAAACATTTGAACTGGAAATAGATTTAGAAAAAATTTTGTAAAATTAAACACTGAGTTGAATAGAATCAAGGCTAGGTTTATAGTATATATAAAAATTGTTTATGTTTTGTAAAATAAGTTTACTAATAGCTTAAATATGTCTGATGAGAGGGAATTATACAATTTGCGGAGAGAAAAAGCTAAAAAAACAGAAAAAGGGGAACAATTAGAAAAGAGTAGGCGGAAAAGGGCGATAGAAACAGAAGGGGCTGCTCAGGGGAGATTTGTTAGTTTTCAGGAGGGGATCGAAAACAGGGAGGAAAATATTATAGGCGAGCTGGTAGTTGTAGGGGACCAGGAAAAAGGGACTAGTTATGAATTTAGGGAAATAGAAATGGAAGGCACAGATATTCCAATACCAAACATGGAGGTAGATGAAGCTAGGGGACTACCACTTGTAGAGATTGAACAGGAACGAAGGGGTAGTGAAAGTGGAAGTAGAAATAATGATGACTGGATAAAAAAATTGTTCGAAAGCAACCAAAACTTACTAAAAGAAATAAATAAAGGGAATGAGAAAATAAAAGAGGAGATGAAGGATATGAGAGAGGATCTAGATAGAAAATTAGATATAAATAATGAAAATATGAGAGAAATAAAAAAAGAATTAGAGGAAAATAGAGACGAAATAAGAGAGATGAAGGAGGATCTAAAAGTAATAAAAGATGAAATACGGGAGGAAAATAGGAAAATGATAGAGGATATGAGGCGACAGTTGAGGACAGAGAATAATACTGTAGTAGAGGATGTGAGAAGAGACTTAGAGGAGAAAGATAGAGAGTTAGAGGAGAAGACTAAGACAAATTTTGAGGAAACAAAAGAAATAATAGCTGATGTGATAAAAATTAATAAAAAAGAGATAGAGAAAGTAGAAAATATAACTAAGAAAAACACAGAAGAGTTAGGAGAGTTGAAATTAAAGGTGATAGGAGAAAGAAAGATAACAGATGAGCGTTTTAGGAAAGTTGAAGATGATAGGGAGAAAATATTAGGAGAGCAGGGAAGGTTAGGAGATAGAATTAACAAAATCGAGAGTACTAATGAAAATAAGGGTGAGCAGATAAGGGTAATTCAGGTATCGTGCGGAAAACAGGAAAAGGGTCCTAAGTTCAATGGAAGGAATGGAAATCCTGTAGAATTCATTAAAAGGTTAGAGAGGTTTTTTGAAAAAATATTGGGCGATAGGTATATGGAGGAAGGTGAGGATGACTGGCGGAGTAGTATGGATGAGGCATTAGAGGCTGGGGCAGCCAGATGGTGGGAGTCGATAAGGGAGGATGTAGAAAATTATGAGGAATGGAAAGATCGTTTTATGAATAGGTATTGGGCAAAGGAGATCCAGGAGGGAATAAGAGACAGGATTGATGTAGAAAGATACAGAGAAGGAGGCGATTTAGCCAGAACGGATTACTTTGTGGAAAGAGTGATGCTGTTAAGAAATATGGTACCTCCCCTAAGCGAAGAAGAAGTAGTACGGAAATTAAGCAGACATTTCGGTGAAAAAATACAAGCCGCAAAGAGGGTCCAGAACATTAGAACGGTCAGAGAGATGGAGAGACTCCTAAATGAGGAGGATATAGAAGACAGAAATAGAGTTATTAGGCAAAGAGGCAGACCATGGGAAAGACCACCCATGAGAATAGAACCAAGCCGATACCGAGAGCGGACATTAGAGACAGGGAGAGCGCCACAAGGGGACAGAAGGTTCCCAAACCAGAATGGTTTTGGGGGACAAATAAATAGGGGAGGAATAACTGAACCAAGAAATAGATTTGGAAACGGGTTTAGACCGACCGTTCAGTTTTATAATCGACGGATAGATGACCACATGAATAGGGGACCGGAAAGAATACAGCCGCAGACCAGGGAGATAGGGTACAGGGATCACAGAGATGATCCAAGGAATATAGGAAGCCGAGATAGGCCTAATAAAGAAGTAAACAGCATACAGATACGACCAAAGGAATCGACCAGTGGAAGATGTGAGGGAGACCAGGGGACCTCGGAAAACTAGAGGGCACTGGTGATACCTTATTGCATCATGGGAAAACTACAGGGGATGCTGAAGAGGGAAAGCCAGTGCTAAAGAGCCTTGGAAATATTAATTGTGACAAGAATAAGGGTAACAATCAATTTAATGAAAATACGGATTTGGGGTTAGGAATAATTAACAACGTATTAATAGATAGGGAATTTTTGGAAAGTGAGGGGACGGAGCGAAATTTGAATTTAGAGCAAAACAAAATATATATGAGCCCAGAAATAGAGATAGAATTTAAACAGGTTAGGGTTACAGCTTTAATAGATACAGGTAGTAATATTACATGTATTCAGGAAAAATGGTATAGTATAAATAAGGGAAAACTAGGAAGAGTAGAAACGTTGCCAATCAGAGCAATGAACATTAGGACAGCAACAAATAAAAAGAGTAAAAAAATTAATAAAATTGTTCTGATAATGGGAAGATTAGGTGGGATTGATTACCCATTTCAATGTTTCATCATACCAGGACTATTAAGAGAAATGATCATAGGGATGGATATATTAAAAAATACAAAGGCTGATATAAGTTGTGAGGATTGGAGTATAAAATTGAAATATTTGGAAAACTATATTAAAATAGATATGAAAGAAACGGAGGGTGAAAATGATGACGAAAGAATTAATAACAACGAGGTACAAAATTTAGAAAGGGAAGATAATGTAATTAACGAATTCGATCAAATTAATGAGGAATGGGAAAATTTAGATAATTTAGGACAGGGGGACCAAAATTATGAGAAACAAAATGAAACAGAAGGGGAAATTAGTGATAGAGATATTATGGAAAGTATCGGAGTTGACCGTGTAACAGATAGGCAAAAACTGGAGTTGGTGGAGATAATAAAGCAATATAAGGATGTATTTTCAGATAGGCCTGGAGTGTGTAAAGGATATAGACATGAGATAAAAGTAAGAACAGATTTACCATTTTATCAAAGAAACTATCCTGTGCCCACAAAGTATCAAGAAGCGGTACAAAGAGAAATTGACAAAATGTTGGAGATGAAAATTATAGAAAAAAGTAATAGCCCTTATATTAACCCTATTATTCCTGTCATAAAAAATAATGGAGAAATAAGATTGTGTCTGGACGCAAGGAAACTGAACGAAATCATAATACCAGATTATGAGTGTTACCAGGGTATTAATGAAATATTACATAAGGCAAGAAAGGTAAAATACCTGAGTTCTATGGACCTCACGAATAGTTTTTGGCAGGTGGAGTTGGAGCCAGAATCCAGAAAATTCACAGCTTTTCAGTATAATGGAAAGACATATCATTTCATTGTGACACCTTATGGGCTAAAAACATCATTAGCAGCTTTAGCAAGAGCTATGGGTAGAATAATGGGAAATGAATTAGAACCATTCACTTTAGTATATGTAGACGACATTGTATGCATGTCACAGAGTTTTGAAGAACATAAAAACCATTTAAAAAAATTATTTATGACATTTAAGGAAAATAATATCAAAATTAAATTATCAAAAACTGAGTTTTGTAAAGAAAACATAGCATTTTTAGGTTATAGGTTGACAACTGAGGGAATAGAGATAGATAAGGACAAAATTAAGGCTGTAATGGAATTCCCCACACCAAAGAACGTTAAGCAATTAAAAGGGTTTATAGGCCTTGCCAATTATTACAACAAGTTTGTAGACCACTATTCGAAATTAGTAGAGCCACTCCTGAAACTTTTGAGACATGAAACAAAATTTAATTGGACAGATTTAGAGGAACAAAATTTTAGAAAATTAAAGGAAGCATTTATAGATACCAACGTACTAAAACACCCTGATTATTCAAAAACGTTTTATTTACAGACAGATGCAAGCGAATATGCTATTGGGGGGCATCTGTACCAGGTAACAGAAACTGGACAGAAACAGGCAATTATGTTTATGAGCCGAACCCTAAAAGGTAGTGAGATACGATATTATACGACTGAAAAAGAATTATTGGCTGTGTTGTTTTGTCTACAGAAGGCTAGACAGGTTATACTGGGGAGAAAAGTAGTAATACAAACTGACCACCAGGCTTTGACTTTCATAAAGACTTGCAGAATATTAAATTCAAGACTATATCGTTGGATATTGCTCATGCAGGAATATGATTTTGAGATTGAGTATTGTAAAGGGAAGGAGAACGTGGTGGCAGACATATTAAGTCGTAACCCATGGGATAAGATAGAGCCAAAACATATAGAGAATCAAAATAAGTTTAGTATCAATTTAATGGAAAGAGTAATAAGTAGGGAAGTGGTGACAAAATTGACAAAACTTGATGAGCTTCAGTGGGGTGATTTAGAATTAAGAAATATTATTGAAAATGTCCAGGAGTACAATTCGAAATTTAAAATTGAAAATAACATACTATATAAAAATTGTAAAACAAGTTGGAAAATAATAGTACCCAGGGAGTTAATAAATGTATTAGTGATATCATGCCATGAATACTATACGCATATAGGGGCCAAGAAGTGCTATAGTATAATAAATGAAATATTCACGTGGAAAAAGATGTATAAGGAGATTAAATACCTTTTAAAATACTGTGACACTTGTCAGAGGGTGAAACACACAAATCAAACTTGTTATGGGGTGATGAAAGGAATCAAGGTAGAAGGGCCTAAAGAGCAACTATCTATTGACTTTTGTGGACCATTTCATAAAAGTGAGGGATTTAAATATATTTTGGTTATTTTGGATATTTTTACTAAATTTATAAAAATTTATAAAATAAAGAAAGCAAATACTGCTACAGCTATTAGATGTATAGAAGATTATTTAGAAAAATATGGACAGGTAAAAAGGGCACAAACAGACCATGGAACTCAGTTCACAAGTAAAAGATGGTCAACATTTTTAGAAAATAAAGGGATCAAACAAATATTTTCACCAATTAGGCGACCTCAAAGCAATATAGTAGAAAGGGTAAACAGGGAGATAATGAGATGTCTTCGCACCTATTGCCATGGGAACCATAAACAATGGGCAAAGTTTATACATGTAATAAATGAGATGTTGAATGAAGTACCACATGAGACCACAGGGTTCACACCTAATCAGTTACAGTTAGGAAAAATAGATGAGAGATTTTGGCATAAGTATATCAAAATTCAAACGAACAAAACGTTAATACCCAACTAGTAATATATTTGGCAAGGGGGAGAATGAAAAAAAAGGCAGAACTTAGGGCACAAAATTTCAATAGAAATCATAAGCTTTTCACATTTAATTTAAATGATTTAGTGTTAGTAAAAGAAAACTGGCAGGCAAAAGGCATAGAGGGAGAAATGGGGAAATTATTTAATATTTATAGTGGGCCATATAGAATACACAAAAAGTTAGGAGAATCGACATTCGAACTATGGGATGATAAACATGATATAAATAAGGGGATGTTCCATTCAACAGAACTAAAAAAGTACCATGATGCAAGGGAGATAAACTCAAACGAGACAAAATAAAATAGGAAGGGAGATATTAAATATAGGTAAAGGAAGCAATATGAATAAACTCTAGGTGATTATGTGTATAAGAAAACGTTAGCAGGAGATAAGTTTTAAGGGATGGTAACTATATCTATGATAATTTATTAGAAACTTCGTCGAATAATGAATAAAGATAAAATTATGTATATTTAAACTTCGTCGTATTGTAAGGGAGAATCTGCGTTGATAAATAATGGAACTTCGTCGTATATATTATATATTATAAAAGAAATATGAATCTATGATAATAAATATTAAAGCATCGTTGAAATAAAAATATGGTAATTGTGTATTTAAACTTCGTCGTATTGTAAGGGAGAATCTGCGTTGATAAATAAGTATTAAAACAAAATTTATATTCGTTGATATAGGAATAGTGTAATCGAAGGAACTATAGATATGATCAAATAGAGGATATGAAATTGCAACCTTTAAAAATATTAGATGTTAAACTTCATACAAAATAAACTGAGATGATATAAGAAAATAATTGAACTGGATGTGAGATTGGAAGGGAAGATAAAATACTAACTTAGAACTGAGAGTTAGACGAAGCTAAAAGCAAAATAAATATGAGATAAATAATAAACAAGGAATAAACAGAAATAAGGGAAAGAGAAATGTTATAACCAATTTGACCAAATCTAGACATACTATGACTCGGATAGGCTGGGATTTAAAGACATGGTATCAGAGAATATATATTAGGTTAAATAAATATTGAATCAGACTTATGATTGGAAGGGTTCCAATTGTAATAAATGTAAAAAATAATAATAATTATGGAAGGAATTGTAAATACCAGAACATGATTTATTGTTACTATATGTTAGAATTGTTAAAGAATTGTTGAATGAATGTTAGTTATGAGTATATTGTATTGTTAGAAGATATGTTAAGTAATATGTAGCTTGAAGTGTTCAGCTCAGTATTTGATTGTTAAAGAATTAAGATAAAATTGTGTCGTAGGAATTAAGTATAAATGGACAATTTAAAGTATAAATGTTAATTTAAATTTAATTTAAAAAAAAAATATGTATATTTAATCAAGCTTGTAAAATGTAAAGAATGTGTAATGTAGAGATTAGTAATATTTTTTTTTATTTAAATTAAATTAGGGGACATTGTAACATTTATAGAATGGGCTATATAATATTATTTAAGAATTGGAAAATAGATGAGAAATAACTCACTCAAAATTTAGAAAGAAATTCATTAAGATATTGGTTAGGTTAAATGAAAACTAAATTTAGGTAAAAGCATAGAATTGTAAACAAGGTTTTTGAACTGGAAATGTATTAGGAAATTTGTTATATCAAATAACCTAACACATAAATTAAAATAAGATAATCTAATAATAGTTATGTGTAAACAAATTTGTAAACTGTAGTAACATAGGGCCTAAGTAATTACTTGAAGGAGAAAGTGAACACGTTTGTAAACAAAAGAAAATTGAAAGGTTATGTTCTTTGAATCCACTCAAAACACACACAATTCGGAAATATCACAAAAGTAAAACACAAAGACACTTCACACACTAATAATATTAATAAAATAAACACTGGAAGGTTTGTTGAGGATAGGAAATTGAAACAGTAAGTTTCAACCAGGTTTAACCAAGTTAAAAACGCCATTCTAAACAAGCTCGTTGTGGACGCATCAGCTGTAAAACGGTGAAAATAGTTCGTTGACATTAACATGTGTGAAAGTCTAGTGGAAAGAAATCGAACTAAATTATAACCCATATGTGTTTTTTTTGAAGAAGAAAGCCGCCATATTTGTAACATTTTAAAAGAAAATCGAAGGACGCGTAGTTAGTTGAGTTGGAGGTAGCGTGGGTGACGCTACAAGACGGGACCTGCCAGGACCAGTCAAAATTCTATTTATTTGGAAAGAGTTCGTCTAAATTATACAGTTTTGTGAGTAAACTTGGCCAGATTAAACAGGAATAAGAAAATTGAAAGAGTTAATACAGTGAAAATATAATTTGAAAGAACTAAAACGGATTTAAGTGTGTAAAAAGTGAAATTTAAAGACAACGGAATTCTACGTGTGAGCAAGCAGCCTTTCGCCGTTATTTGATAAGTTAAGTACCTAGCGCTATATAAAAAAATAAACTTTAGTGGACTTTTAAGATAATAGAGAAGTTTATAATTGTACATTAGGATATCTTGTAGTTAATTAATAGTAAGTAATAAGAAATAATCCAGTTCAAATAGTTTAGCCTTTTTGCAAATTCAAAATTTAAGTTTTTCCATCAGGAAAATATTTATTAAACTTATTTCAAAATTTAATATTGTTTGTTCAAAATTTATTTAATTAACCTAAGAATAAAAAAAAAAATATAGCCCATGCTATAACCCCGAGATATCAAGAGATCTTAAACTAGCCAAGGGTATTAAAATGTTGTAACTAAAAAATTAAAAGAAAATAAGAGTTAGTATATTTTGTTAAAAATTGTTAAGTTGTAAATTATTGTTTATTGTGTTATTGTTTTAAATGTTGAAAAAGAAATGTTATAATAAAGTTTTGAATTGTTCCTGAGTGAGTAGTTTTATTTGTTTTAAATAAAAAATTCAATTTATTAAATAGTAAAACATAATTATATTGTATTGTGTCTCTTTAAAAATTATGTTACAATATATATATAGATGTTTTGCCTTTATAGATTATAAAGCCTTTTTGTGTTTTCTCTTCGATTGACAAAGACCACTGTGTGGTTGAAATATATCATTGTTTAAGTGCTTTTATGTGTTTCTATTTCAAGACTACAGTGTGGACTCTTACCAAGGTAAGTCTGTCAGTCTCCTAGTCCAAAAAATCTAAATGATCTTTACCAACCAAAACTAACCTAAATATATATATATATATATATATATATATATATATATATATATATATATATATATATATATATATATATATACATATATATACAGTAAACTCCCGATTATCCGTGGGCGGATTAACCGGTTTGCGGATTATCTGGGGTCTGCCATTGTTTTACAAACAAATATCCAATTTTTATTCCAATCAGATTCATGTGTTTAAATTTCCAAACGGTGAATTACGACGTAAATACATATAAGGCTTAATAGAAGTTAACATAAAGGGAATAGATATGTAAATATGTACGTACTAATTTTTACATTGAAAGGGAAGCATCCCGACGTGGGCCAGTGAAATAAAAGGGGCGAACAGACTACTGTATATAAGAGACAATGACAAAAAGCTTGGACGCCCGAAAACCTAATGTCTATCATAAGATTGTAAACAAATGTCAGCTAATCTCGGCTATAAATAGTCTAGGACGTGATATATGCATTATCCATGTCTGTCATATACATTATCGATCTTTATGGCTTTGTGACACACATGACACAAATAGACACTGTGCGACAAAATGGTTCTCAAGAAACTTAGATCGCACATCAAAGCTAAATCAATGCTCACAAAAAACAAACAAAAGTGACAGATTTTTCCGTTAAAAAGTGAAAGTATTATGTGTAAAGGAAATTACGTATGTACATACATACTTACTTTTGACATATACTTAGGTACGTATTGTAAATAGTTAGACATATAAATGTACATGTTATAATCCGTCAAATATATCGACATTTTAAATTATTTTCTGTATTTATTTTGTCCTCTCGATTATCGATCGTTTACGTATTCTTTATTCTAAGTGGATTATCCGGGGAATTCGTTATCCGGCGTTGCCGGGCCACCCTATTCCATGGATATTCGGGAGTTTACTGTATATATATATATATATATAGATTTTTTGGACTAGGAGACTGACAGACTTACCTTGGTAAGAGTCCACACTGTAGTCTTGAAATAGAAACACATAAAAGCACTTAAACAATGATATATTTCAACCACACAGTGGTCTTTGTCAATCGAAGAGAAAAAAAAAAAAAAAAAAATTTATATATATATATATATATATATATATATATATATATATATATAATCGAACCTCTGTGTAACGAAGTCGATTATCCAGAGAAAAAATTCGTTGTAGAGAGGTAATCGTTATTGAGAGGTTGTGTTGTAAAGAATGCTCCCACCCCATCTTACGCATATCGCACTACCTGCGGTCATAAAAGAGATACAGTATAATATCGCGAGCGTAGTTAGTGTAATAGGCCAATGTTAATATAGGATAATGTTTTATAAAGTCTCAATTTATTTGAAATTCAAGTTGTTAAAAATGTTTTATTGATGTTTCTTCATTGTATTAGATATCCACATTCAATATTTTTCATAGGGTCTACTCTGTTTAGGCTTTTATGATAAGTTATCTAATGCTTATGAAAACTTACTGGTAAATAAGTACACTCACCAATTCATTTTCAGGAAGCATGACTGTCTTCATCTTTCATCTTTCAGTTGAAATCCTCGCCTGATGATTTTGAAAGCTTGTAAAATTTCATGATCTGTAGGGTTCTTCTCTTCAGGTTCATCACACTCATCGTCATAGTCGTTGTCATCATCTTTCAAAAGTTCATTTGAGTTTGTCATCTGGACGCTTTGGAGTATGTCTTCGTCGTCTGGAAAATTGGAAACAGCCATTGCTTTTTTAATTCACTTAAAGTCATGTTGTCCTCACTGTCTTCTTCATGTGTGACCGAATTAAATCTAGCTTTGGAGAAACAATTAAGAACTGTTGTTTTCTTCGCGTCATTCGTCCAAACTTTTGCCAATTCAGCGATGCAGTCCCTTAGATTAACAATGTTTTTGGGTACGATTTCATTGTTCTCTACGGTAGTCACAATCTTTTTTAAAATTCTTTTTCTGTAGTGTAACTTTAAATTTTTTATTACTCCCTGATCGGGTGGTTGAAGTATCGATGTAACATTTGGTGGAAAGAAAAACACATTGACACTCTTCAGTTTGGAATTGATGTCATGCGGATATGCAGGGCAGTTGTCGATGAAAAGTGCGATTTTCCTTTTCTCTTTGGAGATCTGCTTGTCCAGCTTCAATATCCATTCAATGAAAATTTCGCTCGTCATCCACGCCTTTTTATTAAACGCGTAATCAACTTCTAAGGACTTGACAGATCGGAAGCATCGCGGAGATTTGCTTTTTCTAATCACAAGCGATTTGAGTTTTTCTGTCCCTAACATGTTAGCTGCAACTAATATGGTGATCCTTTCTTTGCTTTGTTTTCCTCCAAAACAAGGGTCGGTTTTAAAAGTTAGTGTCTAGATTGGGCAAACATTTAAAAAACAGATCAGTCTCATCAGCATTTAAAATGTCTCTCGGTTCATAATCATTTAAAACTTTTTCCAACACATTTCCTTTCCAAAATTCACAAGGGGGATATTAACACTAGCACTTTCTCCTGAAATGACTTTTTGAACAATGGTATGGCAGTTTTTGAGTTTTTCTATCCAACCGTTACTTGCGTTAAAGCCACTGTGTCCTAATGATACTGCAAATTCCAAAGCCTTTTCTTTAATAAGATTTCCTGACAATGGAAGATTTTTCTCACACATTACCATAACCCATTTAATCATCACGTTATCGATATTGTCGAATGTACAAAGTTTCATTGTCTTTCTTTAGAAATCATAAGAAAGAACTTTTGATTTAGAATTTGATCCCGGTTTTTTAGAATAGTGGATAGCAAACGCTGAGGTATACTGAATTTTTTCACAACATCCAACTTTTTTACACCTTCATCAACCTCTCGTAAAACACTCACTTTTTCTGCTACACTTGAACACTTTCTTTTTGAAATTTTTTCACAGCACAACAAACTCACGGCACGAATAAAAATAAGTAACTGAGCTAGCAACATTTGTTCCATGTGTTCCACAAAGCCATAGAGATCGATAATGTAAACGGAGACATAGATAATACATATGTCACGTCCGAGACTATTTATAGCCGAGATTAGCTGACATTTGTTTACTACAACCTTATGTTGACACATTAGGTTTTCGGGAGTCCAAGTAATTTGTCAATGATTCATATTTACAATAGTCTGTTCCCATGTCCAGTTGGTTTATTAACTCTAATAGGACAGTTATCGTTTATTCTTGCGTTAGTTCAGAAAGCTTGGTTAATTTTTATGATCATTGTTTTTACCGGATATTCTGCCGCGTTAAATGGTTTAAATTTTAAAAAACATTAAAACATAAAAGTTAAACCAAATTAAATCTGTTCATAAAACTTCCTGAATCATTGTTTCGGTTGAAGCATCAAAAGTTAACTTGGGATGGTCGGATTTAAAAACAACTCAGGCACAATGTTCTCCAAACTCTTTCTTACTGACGTAAAAATCAAATCTTTATACAGATATCGACACTAGCGAAGTTTCAATTAGCCTGGGATTGAGCTCGCCGTATCTAAGGAAATAAGGTGGGAGCGCATCTGTAAGGGGAACATATTAACTGAACCGAACTATAACAAGCAGTCTATTGCCTACATGTCTTTCGCCTACCATTCTTGGTTTTGTTCACCTTCCTGCTGAAAATAAACAATTTCCTGGAAATGCCATTGTGAGCTGCCTATACAACATTACATTTCTTCGGTTGAAATGGAAAAAAAACTTCGTTATTGAGAGGTCCGAAATTCGTTACATAGAGGTAAATTATCAGTATAACTTCTAAAATGTCATGGGACAAGATAAAAATTCGTTATATAGAGGATTTTGTTATCTGGAGGTTCGACTGTATATATATATATATATATCTTGTACAAATGTTCAAGATGTATGTTCATCTATTCAAGTTCAAATACATTTTTTTTAAACCTATAATGGATGACAATTGATGATAATACATTTTTTCAAATATTTATTTAATAATTAAATTATAAAAATGTGAGGGTTTATACTGTATTTGAACTGACTACATGTTCGAAGTGTAGGGCTTTGGCACTGGGCCAACTTTCTATAGCTAGAAATGTACTTCTCAAAGACGTTTATGAATTTTTCTTTTAAACCCATTTGGTTGTCGTTAAAACCTCCATTGTATTACCTTAAATTGTTACCATGGCTACCACATAATACCATAAATAATGCTGGGAGAATACCATAATAAGGATTAAAAATGGATTTAAAAAATTAAATAAATAAACAATGTAAAGTTATTAATTAAGTTTAACCGATTGTTATACACTACAAAAGCCAAGAGATAAACAAACAAACTGAATTAATGTTATCAAACCTTGCTTCAGAAACAGAAAATGCGAAAGGAAAAAAAAAGCAACTACTTCATAATGCAAGTGATGAAAATAAGAAAGCAGATAAATAGTAACAAACAAAATAGTAGTCCAACACCATACATGGAAGGAAAATGGTAAATTGCAAGGGAATTCGCTTTCTATTTTGCAACAAAATATTGTTATTCTGACATATATATATACATATATGTCTGTTCAATAAATACGCGGACTGAGGTCATAAAAAAAATGTACTTTATTTGGAAGTTACACGTCTGGGTCTCCTTCAAAGTACTCTCCTCCCCAACGCACACACTTATCCCAGTGTTTCCACTTGTTAAAACAGTCCTGGTACGCTTCTTTTGTGATGGCATTCAGCTCTTTCGTCGCATTTGTCTTAATCTCCGAAATCGTTTCAAATCTTCTTCCTTTGAGGGTTTTTTTGAGTTTTGGGAATAAGAAAAAGTCACAAGGAGCAAGGTCAGGTGAGTAGGGGGCGGGAAATACAGTGATTGAGTGTTTGGCCAAAAACTCACGAGTTCATAGTGCTGAGTGAGCTGAAGTGTTGTCGTGATGGAAAAACCAGTTATCACTTCTCCACAGTTCTGGCCTTTTGCGTCGGACGGCATCCCTCAGATGTTTCAGTACTTCATTGTAGGTAATCTGGTTGACTGTAAAGCCTTCAGGGAGGTACTCGTAGTGAACAACACCCTTAGCATAAAAAAAAACTGTCAGCATCACCTTGACATTCGACTGAACTTGGCAAGCTTTTTTGGGTTTTGGGGACGTTTGACTCACCCATTGGGATGATTGGACCTCCGTTTCAATGTCGTAGCCATACACCCATGATTCATCACCGGTTATAGTTCACCGTAATGTTATCTTCATTTGAACGATCAAGCAGTTCCTGACAAACCTGGACGCGATAGGCTTTTTGGTTGTCGGTCATCAGGTGTGGCACAAATTTTGCAGCGACACGGTGCATCTTTAATTTTTTGGTCAAAATCTTGTAACAAGATCCAACTGATATTTCACACTCTTCGGAAAGCTTCCTAATGATCAGACGTCGATTTTCGCGCACCAGGGTGTTGATTTTGTCAACGTGTGGGTCGTAAGTTGACGTTGAAGGACGTCCAGGACGCTCATCAATCGACTGTCCTTGAAACGTTCATTGCCACTTGAAACATGCAGTACCCTTCATGGCAACATCGCCGTAGGCGGTGTTAAGCATGGCAAATGATTCTGTTGCAGATTTTCCTAGTTTTACACAAAATTTCACAGCAATTCGTTGCTTCTTCAGATTATCTATTTTAAAATCTGACAAACAAAAAAAACATTCTTTACTAAACTGCGTGTAACTCATCAACAAATGAAGATATCTGCGACTGAAATACCGCGTTTTAATCAGCTGATTTACACGAACCTAGCGACACCAAGCCGATTCCCCTGAAACTAACTGGAGCCGCGTATTTCAAACAGTCCGCGTATTTTTTTTAACAGACCTCGTATATATATGTATATATATATATATATATACACACACACACACACACAAGATAACAAACAAAACTTAAATGAAGAATTAGATAACATTACAAAAATAGCAATAGAAAATGGATACAACAAACACCTTATAAAAAAAATGTACAATAAATTTACAAAAAAACCTAATCTCAACACAATACTACAACCTGAACACAAAAATAATAAAAATAAAAAAATCTATCTAAAATATAAATAAACCAATAACAAAATAGAAAAAATAACAAATATATACAACAAAGAATACTACACTCCAACATACAAACCAAACAACAAAATAATAAAATACCTTAATAACACAAACCACAAAACAAATTCAGAAAAACATAACCTATCAGGAATTTACAAAACTACATGTAACAACTGTAACGCATTTTACATAAGGAAAACAACCAGATCATTGAAAATAAGATTTGAAGAACATTATAGAGCGTTCAAAAACAAAAATTCAAAAGTATCAAATGTTGCAGCACACCTAATATCACATAAACATGAAATAACAAATTACGAAAATAACCTAATAACACAAACCACAAAACAAATACAGAAAAACATAACCTATCAGGAACGTAAAAAATTACATGTAACGACTGCAACATATTTTACATAGGAAAAACAACCAGATCATTTAAAATAAGATTTGAAGAACATTCAAGGCTTTACAGAGCATTCAAAAATAAAAATACAAAAGCATCAAATGTTGCAGCACACCTAATATCACATAAACATAAAATAACAGATTACGAAAATAACGTAACCATTCTTGAAATAAATAATAACCCAATAGAACTAGACTCTCTAGAAAAATACCACATATATAAAAACATACACAACAATTTAATGAACCTACAGACAATATATCCAGACGACCTACTATTCAAATACATTTTACACGCAGCTCAAGAAGAAACATGTATGACGTTAATAAATACCAACATCACGGACTGAACATCCACACCACAAAAATATAGAAAATTAATTCAGTGATTCGACAATGGTCAAGTGGCCAAAAGGTGCCTCATCACATTACGTAAAATTATTGCACTGAGTGATGGAAAAAATTATTTATAAGTAATAATAATAACTTCATACACACACACACACACACACACACACACACATATATATATATATATATATATATATATATACATATATATATATATTGTGGTATTTCACGTCCATTAGTTTTCCGTTGCATTGACTTTATAAAGTTATTATTGTTGTAAACAATTATTCCACCACTAAGTGCAATTATTTTACCTTATGTGATGAGGCACCTTCCAGTCACTTGACCATTGTCGAATCACTGTTTAAAACAATAATAACTTATATATATATATATATATATATATATATATATATATATATATATATATATATATATATATATACAGATTTATATTAATTGTAATTACAAAATAAAAAGAAACTAAAATATGTTTTTTCTTTGTTGATTTAAGTAGGAATTGATGTTTTTTAATGTTTACATTGTTTTTATTGGTAAAAATTGTTCTCAATCTATTGTTAACTAGACATTGAACCTAATATTTAGTTGTAGTAATTATATTTACTTTATAGATACCAGATTTGATAGGAAGGAATTACTAGTACAGAGGCATTTATGATTGTGGTTTGTGACTTGAATGAGTGTTAGATTACATCCCAGTTATTCTTGTATGTCTCTACAGTTGAACTTTAAATTAAAAGTTGTTCAGTGAATCAAAGAAAAGAAATTCAAATAAAGGGCATCTCTAAAACAATATTTTAAATTTGTTGCATTTATTATTAGAAAATATATTTTATTATGTTAAAACACAATAAATATATATACTGCAATTAGTGCAGTAAGCACTATAAAATTGTGGTCCAGGTAAACTGTCATTTATTATCTATTTTAAAATTACGGGAGTTCAAAAATAAATTTAGTTCTATGTAATTAAGCAAAATAATTATAACAGTGAAATTATTTTGATAAATTAGGGCCTTAAATGACAAACACCTATATAAAAAACACTGAATTCTTTTAAATAAATTGAATAAGAATGTTAACTTCTATAAAATAAAAGCTTTTCATCTATGTTAAAGTCTTCACAATTGAATTTTACAAGTTACAGAAAAAGAGCATTTATTCTTGTACCTTAATTTATAAATAAATTATATTTTAAAACATGTAATAATAAGTGATATTTAAAAAATAATGGAATAATTATAAAGTTATTATTTTTTAAATAAATATATCATTTGGACTGTACTGACATAATTAATAATTATTACTTATTACACTTTTGATATAACTTGCGAACAGACTTTTTGATAACTAAAAGTTGTTAAATTCTTAACTTAATTACACTTAGAGGAAACGTTTTCATCTTACGACATCTTCAGCCTCGTATTTTTGTCGCTAGGAATGCTGCAGTTGTGCTTCCTCGGTACCATTTCTTTGAAAGTTAGAAGTGATGTAATCGAAGATTATGTGTGATCTGTGCTGTGTTTGTTCATTTAGGATGTCATTTTTATGTGTGTTGCTATGTCTATATATTTCATACTGTTCTAGTGTGTTTAATTTATGGCCTTTGTTACATGTGTGGAGAATGCTCGTGTTATTTTCCATACTTTTGCAGGAGTGTTTAGTGTCCATGAGGTGATTGCGAAGGTGGATTTAATAGTAGTGTGCAGTGTGCTTTTGTGTTCTTTATATCTTTCGGCAAAAGATCTGCCTGTTTGTCGAATATAGAACTTATTGCAGTTGTTGCATTTTAGTTTGTATACTACTGGGTTATTGTATGTGTTGGTATTGTTATTAATGCTGGGTCTGATAGCCGTTTGGCTTGTATTTGTTGCTCTGTAAGCTATATTATATCCTGCTTTTTTGAATTTGTGTACTATTTTATTTATGAGTTTGTTTATGTATGTGAGGGTGATGAATTTGTTTGTGTTTGTGTTGTTGTAACTGGTTGAGTATTTTTCTGTGTAGTTTGTCTAATAAATAATTGTCATATCTATTTTGTGAGCTAAATATTGAATGTGTTTAGTTTCTCTGTGTAGTTAGTTGTGGACATAGTTATTTTATTTAGTCTGTGTAGTAAATGTTTTAATGCTGCGTGTTTATGTTGTATTGGGTGGTTCGATGTATTGTGTATCCGTGTGTCTATCATGGTCGGCTTGCGGTATATGTTGAATTCATGTTTGTTTTGATATTTTGCGGTGATGTCTAAGAAATTCAATGTTTTGTTCTTTTCAAATTCTGCAGTGAACTGGATATTTTTTTGGATAACTAATGTGGGGAATGTATGTTTGTTTTTGATGGCGTGTGTAGCTAACTTTGAGTTGTAAATTTTAGGTTTGATGTATGCATTGAGGTGTTTTTATAGCTATTCCTTTTATGTTGTATCCTTTGTATGTGAATGTGGCCCATTTCTTCATTGTGATTCAATGTCAGGTTGTTTTAACTTATGTAATATTTTAAATTCTAATTTGTCTATAGTTTTTTTTATTGTATCCATTTTTTTGGGCTATTTGATATATTTTTTGTTTTTCTTTGACTTTTTCTTCATTTTTTAAAGGTAGTTTTAGCATTCTGTAAAAGAGTGAGTTGTAAGCAGGCATTTTATGTTGTGGGGGATGGTTAGAGTGGTTTGATATTGTATTAATGGTTTGTGAAGGTTTCCTAAAAATTGGGTATTCAATGTTATTTGTATATCTGGTTATTGTTTAGGTCTAGATAGTTTATTTTATTGTTTATTTCTTCTTCAATTGTGAGTTTTATGTTAATGTGTAAGTTGTTGCTTTTATTTAGAATGATATTATTATTTGTTGTTTTATTTTGTGAGATGTATAATCTATCGTCAACATATGGTATCCAATGTCTGTTGGGGCTGTGTGTATTTATGGTTTGTGTGATTAATTTTTCAAGGTTTTGGAGGTCAATTTCTGATATTATACTTGAGAGGGGTGATCCCATTGCTAAGCCCTCTCAATTTGTTTATATATCTTATTATTAAATACATTTAATTTTTTTGGTTTTGTAGCTTAGAATGTGATGTATATCTAGGAATAATGATGAAATTCCCTTGCATATCATAAAATATAATGCACATTATACTGATAACTTAGGCTAGTTTCATTATAAAAAAAAATAAAGTAAACTTTAATTCAGGTGCAAAAAAATTGTGAAAATTCCTGTAACATTGACATGTAAACAAACTAAAAAGTGTATTGATATTGTGTTTATCTAAAGCTGTAATTTTTTAAAATACCATTCCCATTGAAAAATTATTATGTTGTTGTAATTTGAAATATTTATACTAAAACTGATTTTTAGGCACAATCATTGTACATGATGGAAAAGTCGACTAAGAAGAAATTAATTATTCGAGATGGAAGAATTGTTGGTAGAATGAAAGCACAAAGAAAAGATAAAGGAGTGAGTACTGAGTGCTTGAATTATTTCTGCTATTCACGTATCTCAAGAGAATATATTTGCTTTGATTACATTTGATTACAATTTTTATTACAGTATAAACATGAAAAATAAACTCAATAACTCAAACTGAGAAAAACCAAATCGACAAACATTACCATACAGATAATTTAAAACTGATAAACTAACCAACACATTTTGTAAATTTAATTACAAAATCGCCTAATCCTCACACAACACCCTTAACCCGAGATAGGTTGCGCCCTGTTTAGTAAAGATGTTTATTTTAAACTAAATTTTTAGATAAAAAACTGTTAAGAAATATGTAAATTACATTTTTGTAATAATTCAGCAGTAAAAAAATATTTAAAATTAATTTACAGGAAATGTTTTTATGTACTGAATTGAAACGACGAGGCGCCTAGTAAACTAGCTGTTATTTTAATTTCCTTTATGGCACATTGTGCAAATTAAGACCTTCAATCTAATATGCTCTCGACAGATTGATCTGTTACATTCATGACCCTTCTGTTTCGTATAACGGATCTTTGTTATTTAACAGTACGCGTATCGTAGGGTCTTACCTCCAAGATTTTCTAAAATGAAACCAAATTCTGTTTAATTTCTGTTTCAAATAATTAGATTTTATACAAGTACTATAGATCTTGAATTTCTGTGAAATGTTTTTATCAATACATTTTAAAATGATAATTTATTCTAGTAAAAATAAGTTTTATTAAAACGTTTCATAATTTGGTAACAATCTTATGGATCTTGACACCTGATATGACATTCTTGACCAAATATATCTGTTTTATACTCTGAGCGGTATGGATAAATTTTCAATTGAAGCTCTTTTCAAAAGATGAGCCTTGCAAACACCTTTGCTAACTCAGAGATGAATATTCTTCTTGCAATTTTCTTCCCAGTGTTTTCCTTATATATGATCTGAACATTGATTTTTGCCAAGTTCAATAACCCGTTGAATGAAATTGCCCATCTCTGTTAATGATTATCATTCTTTCATTACTGCCTTCTTCGTTCTATCAACTACATGAACCCCTTCCTTTGATAAGTTGTAGAACGATATTACCTCTGGTTTGAATAAATTTTTGGTTTTGTGATCGATTTTATCATCTGAATGTAATGTTTTTAACATATAGTAAAAATGTACTATCTTGTTTCCTTGAATCCTATATGCCCCTGAACATCTGTCCAGATGTATCAAAGCTAGACTGGGCCGGGATTATCAATGCGCCTGATATCCTACACCCTGCTCTGAATCCTGGCAGTATACTGTATAACAACACTGTTCTAATTGTCAGTTTTAATTATGTAAGTTTCTCATCCTAAAAAGAAGTAGTGTATGAGATACTTGTTACTACAGATGCTTAAATAGTAGAATTTACAAGACTAACAAAAAATACCTTGGTTGGGGTAGAGATTGCATTGGTTGCTCCTTCAACTATGCTGAGTTTAAAGACAAGAAAGCTATTATTTATCTTAATGGCAATAAAATATTATGTAACAAAGTTGAAAAAAATAGCTAAATCTTCCAACAATCTGTTCAAATAAAACAATTCTAGATTGTTTCAGCCACTAGGAAATGTGGCTTTACATCATTTAGCTGATCAAAACTGTGTTATAAAATAGATAATGAAACTGTTGGCTATTTTTCCTCAGCTGTTGGAACTGTTTATTTATTATGTTAGTTTTGTCTTCTATTGATTAACTCAACAAAAAATGGTTCCATCCACTTCTAAGTTAGTTTCAAGGAATAAATTACAAACTGGGAATACCACTGAAAAATGATAGCTGGCCTTCATCTGCAGCTATCTTTTTTTTAATAATAAACATTTATAAAAAACTACATGTTTAACTAAAATTGAGAAACCCTCATCTTGAGTAATTTGAATTCTTAAAATTCCAAAATTCTTATTCCTATGATGATTAAGTATAAAATTTTACATCCTGTAACTAAGTATGCAACACAGTATATTAATTCAGTAAAATCTAATGGTGTATAACAGTTTTAAATAAATAAATTACTATTAATATCATTATTTTAAAAAAATAATAAAGCATTTTAGTTTGACAAGAAATCCACAATATTATATTTCTTAATATCCTTGAAATGACAGCTGTTTTATTAACTTGTTTCTTTGTAAGAGCTGAGGTTGCTTGTACACCTATCCCTTAATGGTAAAATATTGTTTACTCTAGTAAACTTACTTTTTCCCAACTGTTAAAAATTTCTGTTTCTCAACATAAATGGTTATATTGTATTTTTAGGTTTATAAGCAAGATTTTTTTCTAGGCCATTTTCAGTGCTACTATAGGACTACATTGTCTGCCTAACTATGAAAGTTAAAGTTCATTGTTCCTTATTTTGATTAATCTTTTGTCCTTATAATTCCTAGGAATGTATGTATCACAAAGTTAAATAGCAGGATTCTAATCATTCTTTAATTAAATGTTTTAATTACGGTAGAGCATCAATAATCCAAATGTTAAAAATTCAAAACATCAAAAATCCAAACACCTCTTTTAACACTCCCTTAAACTTACTGCGGGAGTTATTTTTTATCCCTTACCCTGCTTTTCTAGTTATTTTGTAATATTGCTAAACGTGTGGATATATTTGAGTGAAACTCAAGGACATCTTCCCTTTAATCATTACCCACCTGAAAAAATCGATTCAGTTGATCTTGAGACGATAGACAACCAATAGACGGTTTACAGTGGTTTTGGCAGGAAATCCTTGTTTATGCGTGTAACAGTGTAATTCTTTCATGTTAAAAACCTTATTCTTTGACTTTACAAAAGCCTGAAATAAACTTTGGCTAGAAAGTAAACAGTCGGATGCTGACACCGATGACAATCAGTTTGAAGCACCGGAGATCGTGAAAGGGGTGGTCATGTTATGCCAGTCAGCTCCAGGCTTTCAATAATGTGACGAAACTGATGCTGAGGATTGGTTGGATCTCGATAAAAATGATGGGCTACAAAATCCTGGATAATAATGACAATGTATCTTCAATGCATAAGCCAAAAAATTAAGAATGCAGTGACAGCGAAGAAGACACAGTGAACAACACCCTACCTTCACATTTGAAGCTTTTTTGTATTTACAGAAAGTGATGTCTTAGTATGAAGCTCAGCTCGAATGCACTCAAGCTCAGCTCCTGCTACTTCAGCGAAGGTTTTGTTTCGAAACTCAGAAAACCCAAAATTAGCAAGTTTTTCATATAATATATCTTAATGATTTCGTACAGTTTTTTATTGTTTTGTCTACAGATACATATATTTGTAAATATGTAGTGAATTGTTTGTGTAAAATAAGTTCATTTTTCTGAATTTAAAGACACAAGTAAATCAAAGTACAATGTTATGTATATATTTAAGTACATAAAGTGTGTATTTTCATTTATCTTAACATTTTTAGTTAGAAAACTAGGAATTTCTAGGTTATATTAAACAAATCCGTACCACCTAAGTGCCAAATATTTTTTTTTCAATGCTCTACTGTAATATGAATTAAGTTTCTTTTCTTATTATAATGTTGATTGTAATTTTGTCTTTGAGTTTGCGTTTTGTTCACACAGCTGACTAAGCCAAGTTCTATGATTATGATGATTTTCAAAAGTATTTTTTTCCCTTAATGATGTATATCTCATCGCTTATTCATATTTTGTAAAACGTAACTATACTCTTGTACTAAACTCATTCTCACTTTGGGATTTTATTAATGTTAAATGAATTTATAATAAAAACACATTTTTTATATATATATTCTTTTTCTGTTTAGAAAACAAGATTTACTGCTTACATGTTGTGGGCCAAAGAAATTCGGCAGGAACTAATGAGAGCCAATCCTGATTTGGGTAAGAATATTTTAAAATATTATATGCCTGTTATAAACTCATGTTATTCATTGTTGGTTCAATCAGTATTGTTTAGACAGTTAGGGGTTGCAACAGCACAGTCACTATTTTTTGTATTATATTTTTCATACAAATAATCATAGTAAAAGTTGATTTTGTTTATATATTTACAGAATTTGACATAATTATATGCTTTTTTAAAGTGTAAATAAAAAAATATGATTTTTTATTTATTCTAGTATATTTTTTTCAATTGAATTCCTTAACTAAATCTAAATGTAGTACAACGTTTAGGAGCAAAAGTGGCACTTGCTTTATTCAACATATTATATATAATTATGAAGCTGAATATGTATTTTCTTATATGTATTTCTGTCATTTTCCTATAAATTGTAAAAATGTTCAAGGGTTAATATATTTAGTATTTAGAAAAAATTGTAATTTTATAAAAAAATGTTAAAATTATCATAACAAACAGTTTGTGAAAACAGTCGTAACTATGACTGGATTTTATAACACGGAGCATCAAAGTTATAAAGTCTTTATTGTTACTTATCTGTAATTTTACATTATTTATATTTCATATGCTTGCTTTATTATTGCCATGCATTTTGTTTGTTCCATTTATCAATACACTTGAAAAAAATTTAATAAATTTCTGAAAGTTATATAAAAATTAAAAATATTTTGTTATTAGCACTTTAATGTTTTCTCAGTTCTATGAATTTTTTTAAAATTTTGTTTTAACTAACAGGTGTTAATAATTTTTTTTTGTTGCTTATGGCAAAACTAAAAATTTAATCTACCCTCCTTGAGGCTTCTTTGATCATCATCAATTTCATTGTACTTCAGAAGTTCATTACTATGTGTTTCTAGTGGCACTATTAGGTTTTTTATATCAGGATCAACTCATAGTCTTTCTCATGACACCTTCTCTTGAAATAGACCTAAATGTAAGACTTGCCCAGTACACCACTCATCAAATAACTTTCATAGCCAAACAATCAAAATGAATGTTAGAATTCACAGTTGGAAAACTCACGCATGACCACCTAAAAATACGTAGTCCTAACTACGTATGTTCTAAATATCAGAATGAATGGCCACAAACATGATGTTAGATACATGAATATCAGTGATGAGACAAATAGTGATTTCACACGATTAGGTTAAACGGTGATTGCTACTTTAAAGGAACTGTGATTTTAAACCGTGATTGCAATTTTTAACTGTGATTGTCAGTCGCTATTAGTTATTGAGGTTAGGTAATGATATGTCAGTATGATTGTTTTATATTAATTAGTAGTTGTGTTAACAACAATGTTAACAAGATAAAGGGTTTTCCTTGAAAATTTAGCAGATTTTTATTTATCAACTTAAATAAATAATCAAAATATAACTAAAAATGTAAATAATATTTACAAAAAAACTAGTTTAACATCAATTGTCATCCACTACAGGTTTTTAGAAAATGTATTTGAACTAGATTGAATGAATAAAAACATAGTTTATTAACGATTAAAAATTTGTACAAGATACGTTAATTGTAAAAAATATTACAAATGTTTATAAGGAGAGTGTGAGATAATAGAAGGAATTGAATAACGCACATTTTTAAAATGTGTGTAAAAATAGTAAGACTAAAAATTTAGCAAAAACTGTTTTGTGTTTTCATAAATATTAAATAAAGAATTTATTTGTAGTTTGTACTTTTATTTATTACTTTGTATAATATCACGTAGCTTAAAACAATTCATATACTTAAAACTGTTACACCAAAAAAATATAGGAGTTTTAGTGTTATTTTGCATATTATTTTTTGTTTCATATTATTGCTGGTTGTAATAACAGTAGTAACTATAACAGTTATTTACCATGTGTTCTTGTGCCGAAGTCAAATTAGGTTGTAAAACAGGAATGGAAAAGTTAATTAAAACTGTTGGATGCTTTAGGTTATGTGCCTTTTTAAATTCAATGTTAAAGTTTTGAAAGAAAAATTATTTTTACAAATGTAACACGTGCCATTTGACTTTCCTTGTCATTTTTGTCCTCAGTAAATAATGTCCAAATTACGCTCCGATTCCGTCTCCCACTGTTTCTTTTGTTTACTCTAGTCATTTCACTTTCAGGCTCGGACTGCATTTATTGTAATACCTATATACTAAAAAATAACACTTAAAAATAATCGACATAAATGAAACCAATTATTTATAAATGAATAAAGAACTACTTTTAACAAAACTGTTTCAAAACTATCTTTAGCAATCACAATCACAACACCATGGGTCACCGTCACAAATCACAGTTGCAGTCAGTCACAGTGAACGAGAAAGGGAAACTAAAAATCACAATCACAATACCACAAGTCACCGACAAATCACAGTCACAGTTTGTGAGAAAGAGAAACTGAGAATCACAATCACAATACCACGGGCCGCCAACACAAATCACAATCACAATACTACAAATTGCCGACACAAATTACAGTGTCACAGTGAACGAGGAAAGGAAACTAAAAACCACAATCACAATACCACAAGTCGCTGACAAGTCACATTCACAGTATGTGAGGAAGAGAATCTGAGATTCACACTCACAATATCACGGGTCACTGACACAAATCTCAGTCACAGTGAAGGAGAAAGGAAAACTGAGAATCACAATCACAATACCACAATTTGCCGACAAATTGCAGTGACACTATGTGAGAAAGAGAAACTGAGAATCACATTCACAATACCACGGGTGGTCAACAAATCACAGTCACAATATGTGAGAAACAAAACTAACAATCACAAATACAATACCACAAGTCACTGTCACATTATGTGAGAAAGAGAAACTGAGAATCACAATTACAATACCATGGGTCACCAACACAAATCAGCCACAGTGAATGAGAAAGGGAAACTTATAATTACAATCACAATACCACAAGCTGCTTACAAATCACAGTCACAGTATGTGAGAAAGAGAAAGTGTTAATCACAATCACAATACCACTGGTTGCCACCCAAATCACAGTCACAGTGAATGAGAAAGGGTAACAGAATCACAATCACAATACCACAAGTCGCCAACAAATCACAGTCACAGTATGTGAGAAAGAAAAACTGAGAATCACGATACCATGGGTCGCTGATACAAATCACAGTACTGTGAATGAGAAAGAGAAACTGAAAATCACAATGTTAATACCATGGGTTGCTGACACAAATTATAGTCACAGTATGTGAGAAAGAGAAACTGAGAATCACTATCACAGTAAAAAAACTTAGTGAAGTTCTAATTTCCAGCTCATTTGGTTTTGTACTGTTTGTCAAATCAGTGACTGAGAGACATGACTCTCTGACTCCAGTTCTCCCCCCCATACACAAGGATAGTTTACAATTGACGACCTTAGTTCGCCTATCTGGTGTGACAATTGTAAATAGTTTGGTTCCTGCTTCACGGGTAGGCGTGATTGGCCACTCCGTCACAGTTTAATTAGGCAAGAACCTGGTATTTCATCTCACAAAAAAGGTCAAACTGTGATTAACAAATAATAGTCACTAAATCACAGGTTTGCAAATCACTTCCCATCACTGATGAATAGGCAACAGGTCAGCACTGTTAAGTTACATTTTTAATACCATATATTACTATAAAAATTATTAAAACCAATTCTTCTAGATTCTAACCCCAATTGAGAAGATAGAAACAGTTATACAAATGGTACACCAAATTAAGAGAACTCCCCAGCCTAAACATCAGTTAACTCCATTCACTCTTCTTTTGTCAGGTTAAATTTTGCTGCTAATAAATAAATAAATAAATAAATAAATATATATATATATATATATATATTCTTGATATTTAACGTTATCCATTGTTTTTCCGTTGCACTGACTTTATGAAGTTAATATATTACTATGTAAGTAATTTTATCCACCGTTAAGTGCAATAATTTTACCTTGAGTGATGAGGTACCTTTCGGTCAATTGACCATTGTCGAATCACTCAATCGAGTGATTCGACAATGGTCAATTGACCGAAAGGTACCTCATCACTCAAGGTAAAATTATTGCACTTAACGGTGGATAAAATTACTTACATAGTAATATATTAACTTCATATATATATATATATATATATATATATATATAGGTTAGTTTTGGTTGGTAAAGATTATTTAGATTTTTTGGACTAGGAGACTGACAGACTTACCTTGGTAAGAGTCCACTCTGTAGTCTTGAAATAGAAACACATAAAAGCACTTGCACAAAGATATATTTCAACCACACAGTGGTCTTTGTCAATCGAAGAGAAAACACAAAGACTATTTCAAGACTTCTATTTCAAGACTACAGAGTGGACTCTTACCAAGGTAAGTCTGTCAGTCTCCTAGTCCAAAAAATCTATATATATATATATATATATATATATATATATATATATATATATATATATATTCTTGATATTTTACGTTATCCATTGTTTTTTCCATTGCACTGATTTTATGAAGTTAATATATTATCCACCACTATTGTAAGTAATTTTATCCACCATTAACCACCATCACACAAGGTAAAATCATTGCACTTAATGGTGGATAAAATTACTTACAATAGTAATATATTAACTTCATATATATATATATATATATATATATATATATATATATATATATATGAAGTTATTATTAATTGTAAACAATTTTTTCCACCACTAAGTGCAATAATTTCACCTTATGTGATGAGGCACCTTTCGGCCACTTGACCATTGTCGAACCACTGAATTAATTTTCTCTATTTTTCTAGTGTGGTTGGTTATTCGGTTCGTGATGTTGGTATATGTTGACGTCATACATGTTTCTTTTTCAGCTGCATGTATGATGTTTTTAAATAATACATCGTCTGCATATGTTGTCTCTAGGTTCATTAAATTGTTGTGTATGTTTTTATAGATGTGGTATTTTTGTAGTGAGTTTAGTTCTAATGGGTTATTATTTATTTCAAGTATGGTTTGGTTATTTTCGTAATTTGTTATTTCTCTTTTATTAGATATTAAGTGTGCTGCTACATTTGATACTTTTGTATTTTTATTTTTGAATGCTCTGTAATTCTCTTCAAATCTTTTTTTAAATGATCTGGTTGTTTTTCCTATATAAAATGTGTTGCAGTCGTTACATGTAATTTTGTAGATTCCGGATAGGTTATGTTTTTCTGTATTTGTTTTGTGGTTTGTGTTATTTAAGATATTTTATTATTTTGTTGTTTGGTTTGTATGTTGGAGTGTAACCAATAACAAAATAGAAGAATTAACAAATATATACAGCAAAGAATACTATACTACAACATACAAACCAAATAACAAAATATCTTGATAACACAAACCACAATACAAATACAGAAAAACATAACCTATCAATAATTTACAAAATTACATATAACGACTGCAACACATTTTATATAGGGAAAACAACCGGATCATTTAAAATAAGATTTGAAGAACATTACAGAACATTCAAAAATAAAAATACAAAAACATCAAATGTTGCAGCACACCTAATATCACATAAACATGAAATAACAAATTATGAAAATAACCTAACCATACTGAAATAATCAATGATTCGACAATGGTCAAGTGACCAAAAGGTACCTAATCACATAAGGTAAAATTATTGCACTTAGTGGTGGAAAAAATTATTTACAAGTAATAATAATAACTTCATATACATATTTATATTTGTTTCTTTTTAATATGCCCACCATACCATTTTATTATAGTGTAAGGTCGAGGGGACGTAGGAGGGTTTGATATCAAGCAGAGGGGGCGTGATAATAAAATATTTGGGAAGCCCTGCTTTAGAGGCTGTTACAGAGATCATGCTCCATATTTGGGATGAGGGTTGTATAGGTGTTTTTTAAGATGCCTGCGTACTTCCCAAACTGTTGCCAATCACATGAGTATAGTCTTCTTCTTGTTTGAACCTGTTTGATTTTCCTATAAAGATATACTCCAACGTATATTGTGCATCATTATATTAGCATTGAATCACAACTGGTATTTTGTTTAATCATAAGATTTACATACTGGAGCAAAAAGAACCGATAGACAGTCTTAGTAGTAATTATAACCATGTTATCTAGTATATTCATTTCTGTTAGTTTAATTGTCTATTAATTTTCCTTTCAGGGAATTATTCTGTCCTATAGTATTTTTAATGTGGTTCAAATGACATATTTACTAAAGATGGAACTTCCTATCCTATTGATGGATTTAATTACAGATATATTGTTGATATAAATATTAAAAACGTGTTATAATAATAGGTATGAAGTCCTGCAGACGTCTTAGTTATAATTGTTTGTTTTCATAATATTAAAAGATTTCAAAGTCTATACAGAGCACAGTAGCGTAATGAAAATAAATAAACAACAGTAACCCTTGCTACAAATATTTAAACACCCTTGATGTACATTTCGCTAACATAGTTGGCATCATCAGAAGGTTACAAACATACTGGGATCTAAAAACCTAATGACTACTCGCAATGGGCATCACTCCCACTCCTTCAACCAGCCACTGGTTTAACCAATACCAGCGCTGCACGCAAGAGCAAGACCACGCCCATCACTGACCTGTCGTGACAATCTAACTTAAAACTAATATACAAGACAGTATGAATACTTAATATAATATCAAAAACAATAATAAAATATCATCTAATTAAACTATACTTTCAACTAAAGAGAAAAGTTATGTATTTGGTTGTAACAAAGAGAATAAGCTAGAACCAGGAATGGGTCTTACCAGTGTTCATCAACAAATTTCCCCTAGTTTTAGCAATGAGTATACTATCATAAGTATTGGGCAACCTGTTGGAGAACACCGTTTTGCCCACCTTCACAATATTAATATCTAATTCATGGCCACTAGGTATGTTCATCCACGGTGGTCTTTTCCAGCCTTTCATATTTAATATGAGCTAGATGCTCTTTAAATTTAGTTATAGTCTTTCTTCTTGTCTGACCAATGTACATTTTGTCACAAATTTTGCAAGTAATAGTATAGATTCCAGACCTATCCAAGGTAGGAAGTTTATCCTTGGGATTTCCTAATAAATCAGGTTACCTATTAGGATTTGTATACACTATTCTTAAATTAAAATTTTTGAAAATTTTGTCTAAACCAATGTACGTCAAGGTTGTTTAAATATTTGTAGCAAGGGTTATTGTTGTTTATTTATTATAAAAGATTTGTATTTTCTTGAAACACATAAGTTGCTTCTTGCAAACGTTTTTTTTAATTTTTGCTTTTCTGTTATAGTTATTTAAATTAATTATAATTTTTTTTAACTATTGTTATTTAGAAGGGACATGTATTGGTGATAGAAACAGTTTATTACTTTAACTTTACTTAATGTTTGACTTTCAATTTACAGATTTTTCTCAGACGAGTAAACGATTAGGTGAGTTGTGGTCTACTGTTCCTGTAAATGAAAAATATGTAAGTATTAATACAATTTTTTATAATTATTTATTATAATTTATACTTTTATTTAGAACTGTTGATATCTGTAAAAACATGAAATTAATTAAACTAGGTTAAGTTATGCTTACATTAAATAAATTAAACTATCTGAAATTGAGAGGTTAAGAGAAAATAACTCATTTGAGTAAGGCCACTCTCGTGCCATTCATATAGAAGTGTTTGTTTTATTATCTCTAACAACAGTTGCGATGTTTTTACTTAAATTCAATTTTTGTTGTTAGTGAAATTAGGCTAGATATTATACCTGTATAACAAAAAAATTAATAATTATATGATTTACTCTGAAACTGTCAGTTCATTTTAATGTCAGCAATGGTTTTTGATACAGGAAATTTCATTTCAAGTGTAAAAGAACACATTTATCTATCAAATGGAGAATTTATCATTCAACGTATATTCAAATAAATACACAAAAAAAATACTAAACCGTATTCTTTTTATATTTATTTTTAGAAATGTAAGGATCTATGTCAATATATTTTTTCATAATTATGGATGTTATAAACTTTAGATCTCATGATGTAGACCTCATAGCTAGATTTTTCAGAGCCCTAGAAGAGACATTTGCAAATCTCTTATGAGCTGCGAAGGAGATGGGATTAATGAAGCAAAACAAAGTATCTACGATGTCGAGTAACCCAACAGACAGGTGGATTTGTTGAGCTGGGACTCTTCAAATTTGAAGTAGTGAATCAATTCACTTATCTGGGATTCATTGTCAGCTCCAACAATAAGGTCTCCATTGAGATGAATAAAAAGATAGCTAATGCCAATAAAGCCTACTTTGGATTATGCAAGTACCTAAGCAGCCAGTATTTAAGTAGGAAATAATGATGCTGTATAAGACGTTGATCCATCCCGTACTTTCTTATGCTTCTGAAGCCAGGGCATTAACGAGGAATCAGGAAAACAACCTGGCTATCTTTGAGAGGGAGATCCTCAAGAGGGTTTTTGGCCCTGTGAATGTTGGGGGGAAGTGAAAGAGAAGAAATTGTGAGCTTTACAAGCTGTTTGGGGAACCCAGTGTAGGTAAAGTAATAAGATTTGGAAGGGTTGGAAGTAATAAGATTGCTGGGCCGGATGGATTGCGTCGGTCAGGATGCCAGAACCCTGCTGAATGTAAAGAACTGGAAAGCAGCAGCACAGGTTCGAGCTACCTGGCGAAGGCTCATTTAGGGGGCCAAGGTCCACACCAGACTATAAAGCAGTGGGGGAAGAAAAGTGTTGAATATTTTTTTCCAAGGGAATAATATATACAAGTATTTCCTGAATATCTTTGTGTGGTTTTAACTTTCTGAGTTTTAAGATTGAGGGCTATGATCACAAAAATGTGACATAATCCTTACAGATAATGCCTATATGTATAACTGGATGTGTCAAATTAGTTTCAGAACCAGGCTGTTCTGAATGAAGCTTATTTAACAGGTAAAATTTAGAAAATAATTTAGTCATCTAAATATATATATTTTCATTTCAATTACATACAATATTATAGTACCCTTAATTTTATTATAATTTTTGTAGAAAGTAATTTTAAATGGAATATATAAATTTATATTTGTAATTGCCGATAATAAATTTGAAAATATTTTTAAAATGAGTTAAAAAATAAAATTGTGGCAGAGTTTTTGTTGTCACAATTTGTAAATGATTTGTGAGCAAGCTTTTGGAAACTGATATTTCAGTTGTTCTGACAACTCTAACATTATTGTTTTATAGAATATTTTAGCGTCTGTTATTAGTAGAAAGGTTGTGTTCAATTCAGAGATAAATTCAATGTTGAAAATACATTTCCCAAGGTTTCAACATCTAAATAACATCATCTTCAGTATATTTATGTAACAAAACTACAAAACATTTCCTGTAATATTACTATTACAGTAATATTATATGCTTATAATTAATATTCATCTTATTAAAAAGAGATTTACCTTTTAGCTAATTTTGAAATTTGCAAATTATATGTATAAGAAATGGTGTTTGCAAAATAATTGCAGTACTAGCCTATAATTATTTTTTTAAATAAGATGAATATTATTAGTAGTCTGTTATTAGTAGAAAGGTTGTGTTCAATTCAGAGATAAATTCAACGTTGAAAATACATTTCCCAAGGTTTCAACATCTAAATAACATCATCTTCAGTATATTTATGTAACAAAACTACAAAACATTTCCTGTAATATTACTATTACAGTAATATTATATGCTTATAATTAATATTCATCTTATTAAAAAGAGATTTACCTTTTAGCTAATTTTGAAATTTGCAAATTATATGTATAAGAAATGGTGTTTGCAAAATAATTGCAGTACTAGCCTATAATTATTTTTTTAAATAAGATGAGTATTATTTATAATTGTGTATAATTATATTGTAATTTTATTGTAGTAGTTTTATTTTGGGATAGGCCGATACCTAAAATTTTTGATTCCGATTTTGATTCTTAAAATTTTCTTTCAATTCTCGATTCTTTCAAGTTATATAGGCCTACATGATATTCTTTAATAATTAATTTAGTTATTATCTTGGTCATTTGGTGAGCCTTTTAAACGTTTTGTTTTAATGTAATAGGCTACACAAAACGTTCGACCTTGATTTTATAAATAGGAATTATTGAAAGAATGACAAACATATCGGATAAAAGTAATGATTAATTAAAAACTACAAGTATGAACTTCAGTTCATAATTACAAAATAACTTCAGTAATAGCAATTTCAGTTTGTATAACTGGAGAAATTGGAACTACCTTTTCTTTGTTTTTCACCATGAATAAAGCTGTGGTGGCCAGAGACGGGAGGGGGAGAGTCGAGCCCTCCCGAATGAGAGTGAGACAGCAGAGCAAGAACAGCGGTGACAAAGATTATTTTCATGATAACAAATAGATAATTGCTTTAATCGTTTAATTGGTTCAAAGCGACGAAAACATAAATAAGACATAGTTGATAATTATATATATATTACGTACAAATTACACCACATAGGTATTTTAACAGTTAAAAAAACAAGAATCGTAATCGGCATTTTAATCAATGGGGAATTGAATAATGACGATTCCTCAAGACCATTAGAATCGACGATTCCTGGAGTCAAGAATCGGAATCGGCGAATCCTCAGTTTTATTTAATTTTGTTAAATAGATGCGCCTGAAAAGAACATTGTTTAGATGTCAAAACATCGAGCAATCAATTTTCAATTTGTTTATGATTTCTTGGAAACATGTCTACTAACATTGTTTTAATTTTAGATCCTAAATATAAAAATAATACTCTTAGTTATTTCTAACAGGCTTATATGAATAGTTTATTTTTTAGATTTGGAAAAGGAAAGCTAAACGTCTCGCTGCTAAAGCTCATAGAGAAGAAAAAGGTTCCGGGCCATCGCCAAAGAAAAAATCACCACCTGCAAGAAAATTTATAAATAAACAAACCACTTCAACACCTCAAAATATAACACCTCTAGCTAATAGTGGTGGTCAGTCAGTTGTCCAATTAGGGCAACCAAGTGTAGTCGGAAATCTTACAATTTCTCCAGATCAGCCTACAAAGTAAGCAGAGTGATAGAAATAGCTATTATTTCAGATTATTTGTTTTTGTCCCCCAGTAGAGTAGCTGCACCTACTAAGACAGGTTAGGGTTCCTGGCAGTATCCCAGTCAAATATTGCACTACTGACAACACACACACTGCAACGGTGCTTCACCCCGCCAACCTTCAACCTGTCGAAAGTTGCCTACCACCTAATTACATGCGCAAGTATTTAAAATCCCATCTAATAAGTATACCCTGGGAACGTTGTCTATAAAGTGTATTTAAAGTCATGGTAAGGTCAGTGATCTGTCATATGGTCTAATTTATGTCACCTGAAAACACATAAAATTTATCACATCATAAAATTGCCTTACCATGCTTTGAAGACATCTCTCCACCATGCTCCTGCTTTAGTGAGGTCTGTGCAAGATAGAGTCTTACCATATCCTCCTAAAAGAGGTCCTGTGTTTCATATGGTAAAACCTGCCAGTGAGTATCAACTCCTGGGCTTTAAAGCAAAACCAACTAGTCCTTAAGCTAGCTCATAATTTATAATTTAATTTAATTAATTTCTCTGGATGGGTTGCTCGATTATCTTTAGGTTGCACATTGATTTCTAGCTATTTATTACTAAATAAATATGACTGACTCTAATAGGCTGGATTTTAATAATTGTATTGATTTTATTAATATACTATTATAATTTACTAGTTGGGAAATAATTAAATTTATTATTTTTGTACACAGGATTAATTCAATAAAATTTACTCTTTTGGCTGTTGTTGGAAACTGAATTTAATAATAAAGAAATTTGTAACTGAAATAAATTGAATATATACTTTCAAATGGTACTATCTTAAAGTCCTTAGCTAACAAAACATAAATTAAATTTTCCTCAATTAAACTAAAATTACTTTGATATTTATTGCAGGGAGGTTAGCTAAGTTTATTTCAATTATTATAAATTTCAAATTTAATTTATGATCTTATTTTGTGCCAGCAGTTAAATGACATTCAATAAATTTATATATTGTATTATTTAAACCAAATTTGTTACTAATTCTACTACCACAGAAAACATTGATTTACAAGCTTATGAATTTATATATATAAATTGAAATATTTTAATTACAACTAAATTTCAAATTTTATGACTCATTCAGAAAATACTAAATAATTTGTGATTGACTTTGTTTAATAATTTCTGGTTGAGAAATTATTTATATTTTTCCACAAGTTAAATATTGATAAATATTTTTTCCCAGTTTATTTAACTACTGGTTGTAACAAACTTTACTGCATTTCCTTAGATATTATGAATGAATTTATTTTATAAATATGCCTAAAATTCTTTCTATCTTTTTCCATATACTTTACTATTTCTCTATTTGCTAACATTTGAACATTTTTACATAACCATTTTTATAACTAAATAATTTTGTAATTTCCAATTTTTTAATTTAATTTTCAAGGAAATAAAGCCATTATTTATAGTTTTACACATTTAAAGCATTTATTTGAATCTTTGGAACGTATTTCAAGATCAAATTTTATTTAATTACTAAATTTGTATAGAAATCATGACTTGCCCAAATCTCGCACTTTCCATGATACGTCCCGAGTTCCAAGGAGATGACTTTATGCTTCCAGACTGGTAGTTCTTCTCGTCTGGAATTTGGTTCATCCAGGAAGCAGGAATGGACAAATTCGGCGAAGCCAGTTTCTTGACAAATGAAAATTTTAACCGTGATTTTTCATATTTCTATGTCTAGTTTTCACTAGACGTAAATTAAGACATACTACATTATTCCCGCACTCCGCGGCCTCGAGTTTATGCTCTAGAAATCCATTTTGGTAATTTTGATAATTTAACAGAAACTATGACCTTTCTGGTCAGTAGCCTAATTACGAGAGAGCACCTAAACGCTCAGCGACAGTTATCATCTCTATTCCCCCACCCTCGATTTGCTTGTCTGACTTGGAGTTTGCCATTTTTTCTTGTCTTAACTGTTTATTTAAAATATTGTAGAAACCTGATTTTTACGTAGCACACAAAACACTCCCGAAGTCATGATTTTTGTACAATTACAATTTATTTTAGAATTATAGACTTAATGATCAATATTCATGGCTTGAAAAATTTATTTAAATTATATTTTATAAATTGAGATTATTTCAATTTTGTATTGAATTGTAACGGGACATTTCAACCCGTTACAACACACGCACACCTTCATTTAATGATTTTTGATGTAGCAGAAGCATTGCTTGTTGAGAGTGTTGAAAAAGGTCAGAGTTCAAAATATAATTTATCATTCACTAATATCATTCACTTTTAACTTCTCTCTAACCTAATTTATGATATACTACTATTATTCTTATTATTTTATTAGAATTCTTAATAAACCTTTATTAAAACTTTGTTTTATTAAATTTAATAATCGTAAGTTCTTATAAATTATCATATTATTAAGGATGGGCTAATTCAGATTATCGATTCCCAGGAATCATCAATTCTAATGGTATTGAGCAATTGTTGATACTTTACTCTGCATTGATTAAAGTGCTGATTCCAATTCTTTTCTTTGTAACTCTAAAAATACGTGTGTAGTATAATTTATTGGAAAAATATTTATCTACTATGTCTTATTTATGTATTAGTTGCTTTGAATGTATTAAACTATTAAACCCAATACAGATTTGAGATAACAAAAATACTATTAATATTTATGACACAACAAAAAAGACAATGGGTAACATTTTTGGTCCATTTGTTTGTCACTTCTATCCTATTTGTCTATCATGCTTTCAGAAATTCTTATTTATAATACAAGGGTGAACGGTTTGTGTAGCCTATTACCTTAAAACAGAACTTTTAAAAGGATTCTTCATACTATCAAGATGTTAACTTAATTATTAGAGAATAGCATTTAGGCGTATATAAATTGAAAGCATTGAGAATAGGAAGAAATATTTTAGAATCGGATGAGGAATCGAAATAAAAAATTTTAAGAATCGCCCCATCCCTACAGATTCTTTCTTCTAGTGTTTTTTGTGTCCTTGCACACAAGGACTTTAATAAATAAAAGTTGGTTGTTGCAGATATTTAATTATATTATAAAACCATTTTAGTATGAGAATTATTTGCTAGTATGACAATTAGATTGTATAAAATGAAGACTGGATTGTTACAGAGGGAGTAAATCAAATTTAGTTGCTGAACCCGTAGTTGGAACTGGACTTTACAAAATAGTTGGGACAAAGCCCATTGATGTGGCTGCACATCTTCGTTTACTGGGAGAGTCATTGACAATCATAGGAGAGAGATTAAAGGAGCATGAAGTAAGAGTAAGGGAAGCATGTTTGTGTAGTTTCATTGTTTTAACCTAACAGTTACATTATTATTTACATTATTTGATAAATAAGCTTTGTAGAGAAATACTTGGTCAAATAGCTATTATAAGTTTACCTGTAGGTTTGTAAAACGATTAATTACAGTAGAACTCCAATTATCCGAATCAATTTGGACCAGACCCCATTCAGATAAACAAAAATTTGAATAGTTGAATTTTGAAAGAGGTGTAAATTTTAAGTAGTTACTGTACATGTTGAATGGGAGAAAGAACTATATATTAATAGTTTTATATTTTTTCTTAACTACCTAGCTAAGATCATAGAACATAATGTAAAAACACTTGAAATGGCATTTTTTTAATTGTTGGGTTTTTGCTGTCTTCATTAATTTTCTTGAAGAGCTTTCATCTTCATTTTCAATTAATTACACAAAGTTTTAAAGTATAGGTTTGGTCAATTTAAAATACAACTACTTTTAATTTAGGCGCCATGGTGAATGAAGGGCACACTCGTAAACAAACATTTACTGATGGAAAGAGTCCCAGGGGTTTCCAATGGCGAGGAACAACAGACTACATTGAGGCAGTGTCCCAGCAACCAAATAAGCGCTGAGCATACACTAGCTTTGCAGAGAAAAGGCCAATAGTACATGTAGACAGAATCATTATTTTGGAAATCACAGTATGTTTTTGTCTTTTCTTTTTTTTTAAATCTAAAAACGATTCTGATAATTAGTGATTTGGATAGTTATAGCTTGGATAATTGAAGTTTTACTGTAAAGTTATGTGATACAGGTGAAAAAAATATTAAACTTATGTATTATTTAGTTTTAAAGTTTGTCAGTTAAATTTTACTAGAGTTGGTTGTAGGGAGAAAACCCTTTTAAAAACGTAAGATCTATAAATATGCTTACAATTTTTGGCCGAGTTAATTTCATTAATTAATGTTATGAATCTAATGTGGAAAATAGTCATACATTTTTGCAATTTTTAGGAGAAAACAATGGCATATGAATCACTTGGTCATATGAAAGACTAATGGTAGTATGAATAACTTTCAGATGTGTGCTTAGTTTTTAAAACTTTGTTTACAGTTTTAATTACAATAAAAATATTGGAAAGTACCCCAATACCACAAAAATAATCAAAAACAACAAATAAAACAAGTTACTTAAAATTAAACCCTAATGTACATTTTGATCACCATGTCATTATCATCATCATTAAACAATTACAATCTAGCAAAGAAAAAGGACTAATTTAACCCTAAGCACACTAGATATATAATGGGCAATTAACAGATTACGTGCTATTAGGCTAAAAAACCTTTTTATGAATTATTAAAGTTCTATTTAATTCTGAGTTCTTAAAGATGTATTTAAACCAAATAAAAATTAAACTAGTAATTTTTATAATTTTTTTACAGATTAATTATTAATAAATTGGCTAATCCAAAATATCAATAACTGCATTTCAACTAAACAATTACCTATAGGATGTTACAATACTTACTAATATTACTAAATAGAAAGGAGCCAAAATATAATATATATCAACTTCTGAACAATAATTCCTGTCTGTTTCAAAATGTTTTCTGTCCATGGAAAAATTCAAAACACTCATCTGAATCCAAGGTTGGGTTGGACACACAAGTTTTACAAAAGTAAATTGTTTCTTTCCTAAGTTTCTTTTTCAAACACACAACACATCTTGTTCCTCGTTCTTTCTTTGACAAGAAGTGGCGACCCTCAAATCTTTCATCAGGAGGTTGCTGTGGTTTCCTTTCCTTTTGCTGGGCAACTCTTTCGTCAACCAGTCATTCACCAAGCTATTTCTAGATTTTTCATGGGTCATTGGCTTTTTGTTTTACTGTGTTTGTACAATATGTACAAGTTATAGCCACTTCCAGAAGCAAAAAAAACCCACTTATTGAAGTTTTTCTATACCACTTCTTAGTTCTTCTCAGGAACTGGTATGAGGAAATGAAGTCTGACCTATCAACTGCTCCCATGTTTTTTTGTGTAATCCACTACAACATCACTTATTTGGGACTTCTTTCAATTTAGATATGTCTTCTTTACGTCTTGTGCTTAACATTGTAACAACTCATTTGTCTTTCCAACACAAAACCAAAACATTCCTTTTTCTGTCAGATTTTTTATCACCTTTTTCATTTCAGTTTTAGTTTCACAAAATCACAAATAATAAATTGATCTTACAGTACAAACAAAGATCACTCACGTAAACAGTAAACAAACAACTGTAGCAATCATAATGCGAATACAAAATAAGATACAGTTGGCTGAGCCTTGCCAAGAATTCCTGTAATGCTCGTTTGAGTGGAGCACTTAATTTCGCCTGGTGACTACAATAACTGAATGTGGATCGGTAGCAGGTGGCCGAGAACAATAAACGTAGCTGAGGAATTTATTTACACCAAACAAACATTGTCCCAGATTGTAATAGACTTTAAACAAACCACTAGGACTTCCATATACAAAATATTGTTAATACGTGATTTCTCCTTAATACTCACTGGGAGAAATTCCAGCCTTACGAGAAATCGTGTTATAGGCGTGAAAAGGGTAAAGTAAATACTTAAAACTCTTTATAGTTGCAGTGGGTGCTCTAAGATTTAAACTCAACATAAAGAACTGTTTTGTGAAACTTTTGTTTTGTTTAAAGTATCTAAAATTTCATAAAACAATTTACTTATAGGGATTACACCTGTTGAATTTGAACTATGATTAATGATAGAAGTTTTGAGTTGAAAAGTTATAAATAGTATTTAAGAACTGTCTATTTCGATTTAATTTACAGGGTCAAATAGCAGTATCTGGGAGTTTATCAGTTCTTCTGGATTCCTTACTGTGTGCTCTGGGGCCACTACTTTGCCTTACTCAGCAGATCCCAGAAGCCAACAGCTGTCCTCCAGAACAGCTTTCAAAAATCCTTGACAATATTGCTTACATTATGCCAGGACTTTGAGTTAGTCTGGTTTAATAATTATGCCATATAATATTAAATTGTATATAAGGTATAATTAAGTAGTGTAAGTCGTATTGTTAGATTGATATTAAATTTAATAAATATTTACATTAATAAGCCGCAGAGGATGTCTTACAAAATTATTCAAAACTTTTGACCCTATGGAGTACTTAAAGTCCTGAAATTATGAATGATCCTTAACCCATTGCATCCTATGGACAAAAGATGTTTGTCACACCACACATTAATGGTATAGATCAGATCAAACAAATGTCAGGTCAGAGTCTCAACGCTGCTTGTTCAGATATGGATACTCATCATTGTTTGCTTTAAGAGCAACAATTTATACAACATAATAAAATATTTTCCACAAATTCAAATTAAAACTTATTAATAAACAACAATAACCCCAGCTACAAATATTCAAACAACCTTGATTTGCATTCTGCTAACACAGTAAGCCTGATAATGCTGTATCACCAAAATGTACATCAAGGTTATTTAAATATTTGTAGCTAGGGTTATTGTTGTTTATTAATTATAATTACACTAATGTACTCTGTATAGAACTTTTGAATTAAATCTTGCTGTCATTAGAGTTTGTCGTTAGTCAAAGCATCAACCACGTTTTTATCTAACTAAACTAATGTCTGTTTTATAAACCATTATTTTATTTTACTTTTCTTTAATTGTGGTTGACGTTGCAACCTATGTTGGGGCCCCATGCTCGCTTTGCTTATAATCTTCACCTCAGTACTAAATATGATTTTTCTGTATTTTATATTTCTTAGTGTTTATTTAAACTGAATTTTCATATGCGAAGAGCCAATGTTCAGACAGGCAGCAGCCAATAATTATAAACATAGAATATTTAATGTTAACTAATTACTTTTGTATTTACACTTTACGCTATAACTGTTAAGTGTTTATGCTCATAACAGGACCCATCAGGAGGTTCATATACCGACTCAAAGTTTGTCAATAAGCTGATTGTTTATGTAGTTTTTTTAAAATTTTTCAATAACAACGGACGTTATCGATCACTTCTCTCGCCCTCCCCAAGTTCGGCCTTCAGATAACAACTAGTAGGCAATTTCTTTTTTTTCTTATGTTCCACACCAACACTACTCTAGCATGGAGCAACAGCAGTTGACTTGAGTTCATTGTACCAAGTGAAGTCTTAAAAATTGTCTAGAATTTTTTGCCATTCAATTCTACCTTTTTCCTTAAATGGTAAAAGATTTTTATCTCTACAATTATCCCAATTTTTTTTTTGTTTTTTTGTTTTTTTTGTTTAAGAGGTCAATTCTCTTAAAGAGAAGAAAAAAATTGCTAAAAATATATTATTTGGTTATGTATTATTAAGATACTCAAGTATTTATTACTTACTTATTTATGTATTACTTACTAAAGTAAGTATGTACTTATGTATTATTTTTATTACGATGTATTATAATAGTCTTAAAATGAATTATTTAATTAGTAAAATGTTTTGAAACGTCAAAAACTTATGTGTTAAATTTACATTTTTATGGATTTGTAGTTTGGCTCAAAAGTTACATCAGATGTAATTGGAAAAACAATAGGGGTGTAATTTCAGTTTAAAATTTGAATAAAAAACTAACTAATAAATATTAACTTTAATATTACAACATAATTATATTTAATAAAAAACTATAATCACGGAAAAAATGAGACAACCCCACCATGACTGGCAGCTGTTGGCAATTACCTTAAGAAAATGACCTACTTCTGTAAATGCTAAGATCAATCTGAACCCGAACAGCTCTACCGAGCCTGTTTAGAATTTCTACAATGGTATTAGTGGCAATACTAGAAAAAGATTTGGGGCTTGGAGAAAAGTGTTTGTTGTCATTTAGGCTGGGCATAACTCCAGACATCCATAGTCAATGAGTTGTTGACTGGTACAAGTGTCACAGGATCAAGGTGGTAACAAATCATATAAATCATAATTATCTTAACTACTATATATTTTACAACAATATTTTACAATATAAAGTAGCTGAATATCCTATAATACAAATGTGTGTACAGTTTTTAAAAAATTCTTCTAAATTAAAAGGACCAACAAGTTGAAATAAAACAGGAAAGATACCAATGTTCATCATTATAACTTACGTTACCTTATATATGTAATAAAAACAGGATTTATAATTTTTTTAATTTCAAAACTTTTGTATTTACCTTGAGTTTATATATTTAATGTAAAATAATATCATGAGTAATTATTTAAAGAACTAAGTGAAAACTATTAACTTACTTAAATTAATAAATTTGTTGAGCAATATGGACTAATTTTTCAACTAAATAAATAAAACCCACTAACCCCAATACAAAAACCTTTATTTCACTACAATTATGTATTTGTAATATTAAGTAGAATGAGTACTTCTGAAGATGATTACCATGTAAAGTACCATGAAAAGTACATAAAGTAATTGTAGTAAAATAAAGATTTTTTATTGTGGTTACTGGGTTTTATTTATTTAGATATTAACTTACTTGCTGATGTGTTTTGAATCCATCATTTCATTGATGGTTTTGAAACATTAGCAAGTAAGTTAATAGTTTTCTCTTAGTTCTTTAAATAATTACTTATGATTTAATCAGTGAACTCAAGGTGATTATAACTGTAAAATAATATTAATGGTATCTTTAAAATCTGCCAATTATTTACATAAATAATATTGTGTTACGCTGTCTGTCATTACTGTGAAAAGATTTTTTACACATCAGTAATATCTCCCTCCTTTATACCTGTAGTTAGTTTTATAATGGAAAATTAAAGTAATGAAATAATAAAGTTTGTTATAATGCATTTCTATCATGAATATTTTCTTCACTGTCTCGTTTTTTTATTCACTTAATCTCACAGTGATATTTTAATGATTATACTTAGCAAAAGCAAAAATAAATAAATTGAAAACATCACTATCACTTAATTTTGATTATTATGTCAACATAAATTATTTAGTCACTATCATAAGTAAAGTGATAGGTAATAGTGTTTTATGGTTTGGGGATATTTTGTTAGAAAATTATTGTTATAAAAGTATTTTTGGAATAATAATTACACTTTTTGATATGAACTTAGGCAAAAAAACACTACTTACTGATATTTTTCAGCAAGCGCATTTGGCACTAGGTCAGTACATTGCTCAATGCTGTGAGTCACTGATAACACTGTTGTTCAGGTGTGTTGTGAGTCTGTGGTGTAATATTGGTCATAGAGTTGTTGTTAATTATGTGTTCAAATATAATATTTGATTGTATGTTTTGTGTTTAGAATATGTTGTGGATAGTTTTTGTGGTGTTTGTATATCTCATAGTTTTCTGTTGTGTTTAGTTTGTTGCTTTTTTATATAGTGTAGGATTTTTAAATTAGTGTCTATATTGGTGTTTAAGTGTAGTGTATTTTGTATGTGTATGGCAAAACTTGATTTGGGTTGTGTGTTTTAAATCTTTTTGTGTTCGTTTATGTCTTTATGTGATCTTTGTATCTTGTAAAGTTTCTCCCTGTTTGTCCTATGTAAACTTTTTGCCAATTTTGTAATTTATAAGAAAAACCTTAAGATGTACAACACAAAAACTGCAAATTTTGGAATATTATTTACAGATGTATAACATGCTTATATTTTTACATAATCATATCTGTATGACAATATGAAAATCAACATTTGATGTGTCTAATCAACTTTCTTGTTTAATTGCACCCATTTCTTCCAGGAAGTTTTGATATCCTTCAGGTATTTTTCCTTCATCTATTTCTTTGACCCATGTTCGACACTAAAACAAAAATTCATAACAAACACTAATAAAAGATTTTAGATATTAAAAACTTGAATGTTCAAATAAGTTATTTATTAAATTTTGAAATTTAGTAACAAGTTGTATTGTGATAGTTTTCAAATAACAGATTCTTGTAATTCTTTAAGTAGAAGATGTAATATGCAACCAGAATCCCTTCTAAAATAGAAAGATTAGTTAGTTGTGATTTGTTTAATTTTTGGACCAACTGATATATCAGCAGTTGGGTTTATTGATAAAAAAACAACTGACTATGAGGTCTGTTAAAAAAAGACATCTTTTGAAATTGTGTCTAAACCATGCAGTTTGAATTCATGTGCTATGCTAGAACACACAACACGATTTAGAAATTTCTTGATAAGTTAAAAAACCAATTAATTGCTTGGTAGTCAGTATTCTGACACTATGAGGAAGTGAAAATTAAGAACATTGTGGAGAAATACTCTGACATTAAATTTTGGTTTGGCAAAGTAATTACTTCAGCAGATCCATAATAGGACTGGATGAGTTGTGAACAATGTTGTGAGTGGCTTATGTGTTTCAGACCAAATAAGAAAAGTAACACTAGTGTAGCCGACCCATAATAGGACTGGATGAGTTGTGAACAATGTTATGAGTGGCTTACGGGTTTCAGACCAAATAAGAAAAATAACACTAGTGTAGCAGACCCATAATAGGACTGGATGAGTTGTGAACAATGTTATGAGTGGCTTATGTGTTTCAGACCAAATAAGAAAAGTAACACTAGTGTAGCCGACCCATAATAGGACTGGATGAGTTGTGAACAATGTTATGAGTGGCTTACGTGTTTCAGACCAAATAAGAAAAGTAACACTAGTGTAGCAGACCCATAATAGGACTGGATGAGTTGTGAACAATGTTATGAGTGGCTTATGTGTTTCAGACCAAATAAGAAAAATAACACTAGTGTAGCAGACCCATAATAGGACTGGATGAGTTGTGAACAATGTTATGAGTGGCTTATGTGTTTCAGACCAAATAAGAAAAATAACACTAGTGTAGCAGACCCATAATAGGACTGGATGAGTTGTGAACAATGTTATAAGTGGCTTATGTGTTTCAGACCAAATAAGAAAAATAACACTAGTGTAGCAGACCCATAATAGGACTGGATGAGTTGTGAACAATGTTATGAGTGGCTTATGTGTTTCAGACCAAATAAGAAAAGTAACACTAGGGTAGCAGACCCATAATAGGACTGGATGAGTTGTGAACAATGTTATAAGTGGCTTATGTGTTTCAGACCAAATAAGAAAAATAACACTAGTGTAGCAGACCCATAATAGGACTGGATGAGTTGTGAACAATGTTATGAGTGGCTTATGTGTTTCAGACCAAATAAGAAAAATAACACTAGTGTAGCCGACCCATAATAGGACTGGATGAGTTGTGAACAATGTTATGAGTGGCTTATGTGTTTCAGACCAAATAAGAAAAATAACACTAGTATAGCAGATCCATAATAGGACTGTATGAGTTGTGAACAATGTTATGAGTGGCTTATGTGTTTGAGACCAAATAAGAAAAGTAACACTAGTGTAGCAGACCCATAATAGGACTGGATGAGTTGTGAACAATGTTATGAGTGGCTTATGTGTTTCAGACCAAATAAGAAAAATAACACTAGGGTAGCAGACCCATAATAGGACTGGATAAGTTGTGAACAATGTTATGAGTGGCTTATGTGTTTCAGACCAAATAAGAAAAAAACACTAGTGTAGTAGACCCATAATAGGACTGGTTGAGTTGTGAACAATGTTATGAGTGGCTTGTGTGTTTCAGACCAAATAAGAAAAATAATACTGGTATAGCAGACCCATAATTGGACTGGATGAATTGTGAACAATGTTATGAGTGGCTTATGTGTTTCAGACCAAATAAGAAAAATAATACTGGTATAGCAGACCCATAATAGGACTGGATGAATTGTGAACAATGTTATGAGTGGCTTATGTGTTTCAGACCAAATAAGAAAAATAACACTAGTGTAGCAGACCCATAACAGGACTGGATGAGTTGTGAACAATGTTATGAGTGGCTTATGTGTTTCAGACCAAATAAGCAAAATAACACTAGTGTAGCAGACCCATAATAGGACTGGATGAGTTGTGAACAATGTTATGAGTGGCTTATATGTTTCAGACCAAATAAGAAAAATAACACTAGTATAGCAGACCCATAATAGGACTGGATGAGTTGTGATCAATGTTATGAGTGGCTTATGTGTTTCAGACCAAATAAGAAAAATAATACTGGTATAGCAGACCCATAATAGGACTGGATGAATTGTGAACAATGTTATGAGTGGCTTATGTGTTTCAGACCAAATAAGAAAAATAACACTAGTGTAGCAGACCCATAACAGGACTGGATGAGTTGTGAACAATGTTATGAGTGGCTTATGTGTTTCAGACCAAATAAGCAAAATAACACTAGTGTAGCAGACCATAATAGGACTGGATGAGTTGTGAACAATGTTATGAGTGGCTTATATGTTTCAGACCAAATAAGAAAAATAACACTAGTATAGCAGACCCATAATAGGACTGGATGAGTTGTGAACAATGTTGAGTGGCTTATGTGTTTCAGACCAAATAAGAAAAATAACACTAGTGTACGCTCTCATAAAATTACTCTTAAACTTTTTGAAAAATAATATATTTATGAAATATTATAAATTATTATATATATATATATATATATATATATATATATATATATATATATATATATGAAGTTAATATATTACTATTGTAAGTAATTTTGTCCACCATTAAGTGCAATAATTTTACCTTGAGTGATGAGGCACCTTTCGGTCACTTGACCATTGTCGAATCATTCGTGTAAAATTATTGCACTTAATGGTGGACAAAATTACTTACAATAGTAATATATTAACTTCATAAAGTCAGTGCAACGGAAAAACAATGGATAACGTAAAATATCAAGAATATATATATATATATATATATATATATATATATATATATAATATTAATAATATATTATTAGATATATTATAAAATATTATGAAAACAATATCTTAAAATTTTTTAAAAATTAAAAAAAAAAGTAACTGACAGATTAGAGAATTTCAATAATTTATTTATCTTCATTTTTTTTTAATACAAAATTGTTTGGTTATATTCGCAGTTCAAAACATATAATTACCTTAAAAACTTTTTTTCAAATCAGTTACAATACCACTATAGTTCCTAGATTACTCACACACACACAAAATAATAATACTTATCCTAAAAGACTAAAAGTTAAGCACTAGTCTAAAATCATAAAAACTATTCTCTTAACACGTTGAGTGCAACGGGTATGCATGAACGCCTGTAGCGGTAGGCGTTCATGTACGCACCACTCCCCTCTCAATTAATTAGTTCAATGTGAGGTTAGTCATTAATAAAAAATGTTATGTCGCTTTTCGGTATCTGTGCCAGTCTTTGTGAACATTTTGGTGAATTTTTTTAAGTTTCACCATTGCTGTCAAATTATGGACTATTATTGTAGTGCTATCTTGAAGTGTGTTACAGTAATGTTTATTAGTTTTTGTAAAATGAATATAGATAACAAAGATGAATTATTGGAGAATGTCTACTTAGACAAATGTTGTTATAGAAGAGATTCTCTAATATCTCATCCTCACTATCTATATTCAAAAACTAATGAACACTACTATAACACACTTCAAGTAACACTAATATGATAACACAGTCCCCTGTACGATAGCAATGGTGAAAAAAAGCAAAATGTTCACAAAGAATGGCACAATAACAAAAAAGTGATTCAACGTTTTAAGCAAACAACTAACCTCACACTGAACCAATGAATTGAGAGGGAGAGCGAGGGATACATGAACGCCTACCGCCTCGGGCGCCAGTAGAGCATGTGCGTTCTACGGGCGTTCATGAACATCTGCCGCACTAAACGGGTTTAGATAAAAAATTGTACTAATAAATAGTCAACATTGTAGGCCACATCTTTATAGTAAAATAAACTAAATAAATTATTTTTTATAGATAAAGATCCCAAAATCTGTTATTTTTTAAAAATTAAAAGAATCTATAAACGGAACAAGTTTTATTTACTGTAGATCTTATGAAATATAATTACATGCATAAGATAAGGATTTTATAATTCCCTATAAGTGATATTTAAAAAAACGTAATAGATATACATGCTAAAATTGGAGCATGTTTTAATATGTCTATACAAAAATATAAGAATATGCCCAAATTTGTTGATTTGAATTTTTTTACCATCTCACCTTATCTTTTATTTTCAAACTAAAACTTTAGATAATACATACAGTAGTGTGTCAAAAATCCAGATTAATTGGGACTGGATCCACCCGGATTTTCAAACGATCTATAAACTACTGAGTATTATTGATATTTCATTAACTATAATCTATTTTAATGCTTGGAGCATCGTGTAAGTTTGAATTAAACCAGGAGTATTTACAAAATAGACATCAGACGGCTTAAAAAATACAATTTAGTGTGAGAACATGAACATATAATGTAAGCACTAATGCATAGGACAGAAAGCCAAAAAAACATTCCGGTACAAACTTACTGAGTGAAATGGTCCTTTATTGTGTTTTTAACAAAATCATATTATATGATAAATTAGCTAAAGATAAAGTTTAATATTAATAATACATTGTATTATTTTGCTGATTGGTTACAATACACATTATTAATTAGCTTGTAGAGCATACAAATCTAGAACAATTAAATCATGATTAAATATACTATGGGTTGTGTTTTAAATTTAATTACGATGCATTTGTTCAGGATTGGTTCATTTTCTTTCCATTTATAATTAAAGATAAGTTAGTTTAGTATGTACTGTAGGGGTGGCGAGGACCGCTCTTTTCACATGAGTGCCTTGTACTCTGAAACCACGATCCAGATTTACGACGCTTTGGATTTTTGACGTCCGGATTACTGAGGCTCTACTGTGTGTATGTGTGTGTGTGGATGTATATATATATGACTGTCTGTCAGTCTCCTATCAAGTCCAAAAAATTCCTAAATAAGCTTTAAGCTCTACTAGAACTAACCTATAAATATATATATATATATATATATATAGGATATTTTTCTGGTTACAACGTGTAAGCAATTTTGTTGACAAACAAAACTGCAAAGTTTCATGAAATAATACAAACTAAACATAAAAGAATACTTTCTACCTGTACATACTCACCTCACAAGTTAGTCAACAGTTTATAAGATAGAACTGTAACCTATCTTGAATGATTTCAATAAATTTGAAAAAGTAGTACAAAATTATTCAAAAATCATCATGATACAAAAGCTTCTGGCAAATATGTCATTTTTATTTCATCTAGGTGTGTTTAATTTATAGTGATATTTTTAGAATTAAAATTCTCTTCAATTAAATATTTTACTTTTTCAAGTTCCTTCCTTAGAGCTAGGACAGCTTTTTCCCTGTCAGACACTAATTCCTCAAGATACTGGTATCGAAGTTTTTTCCGAGCTCTGCACTCTCTAGCACTCTGCCGGCTTCGCTCTGGAATTCATTACAATGGACTATCTCAATAATGTGCTTTATCTGTGAAGTACATTGTAAAATAAAAACATGTAACTTCCAAAACACTGAATTGCAAACTAACTAAAGTTCAGGATATTTAGTTTTTCTTTTATTATGTGGTCACATTGTCATTACAGTACTCTATAATCAGTTGGCCATGTAGTTTTATTTTCTGTTCAATGTAAGATCATATTTCAATTATTCAGTTTTCTTTTCCTAACAATATAGTGGACTCTAAGAATTTGCATGTCTTTTCAGATAAAAAACACTGGAAACAATATTAAAAAGATAGGATGTACAGTAAAAACTCGGTCAACCGTGATCGTGACAGTTGAGCGAATAGACGGATAACAAAGACACTATATTATTCTTCCAAAACATAACCTAAATCAAATATATTATAGACAGATTTCACTCTTACACTAATGTAATATTTGTCTGAACAAGAAGAAACCTAACATGATTGTAATAGCAAATAAAACTATTTATTACATGATAAAAACATCTGTACAGTAGCTACAAATGTAGCACAATAATGTCACATAATATGACTTAATTACAGATAATATAAACTTACAGGTAAAATAGTTCATTTAGCTTGGAAATAGTCAGTCATTTTCTTCTGCCTCTTTGATGCTAGAGTTTTCACCGCGTCAATATTTTGTATTTTTCGGAGCAGTAGTGGCCTCTTCTTGATTTTGAAACCATTCTATACTCTTGAACAGCATTTTTTCAGCCTCTGAGTGGCTAACAGTTTGTTCTTTATCAGGTTTGATCACTCGTCTTCATCAGCTCCTTCTTTCTCTACGGTGGCACATATGCTATCAAGAATTTCATCATCACTCAAAATTTGAAAGCCCCCATTCACTTTGCCACACTCTAACCACTCTGATACTTCTTCTGACATCAAAATTTGTAAATTTTTGCACAAATTGACCATCTCGTTTAATTGTCACATTCTCAGGCTCATCAGCTTCTTCAGTCTTAGATTGAGGCCAAAGTTTATTCCAGCCGTTCTTTAGATTTGATACTGACAAATCACTCTATGCACTGGCAACATTGAAAATCGCATCTCCTAATACAAGCAAAACTTTAGACCGCCAAAACTATTTTACAGGCATTGATTCATCAGATAAGAACAAACTTTCGATAAATATTTTTCTGTAACAGCGTTTCATGTTTTCAATGATTCCCTGATCAGTGGGCTGTATAAGTGAAGTTGTGTTTGCTGGTAGGAAGAGACATATTATGTTGTCATCATCACTTTTCATTTTACAAGTAGGGTAAGTTGGAGCATTGTCCAATAGCAATAGCGCTTTCTGTGGCAACTTTTTTTTTTTGACCAAATGTGCTCCAACTTAAGGTAAAAATTCTTTGTGAAACCAGTCTCAAAAAATTGATTGATCCATCCAAGCACTCTTCTGGGCTTAATATTGTGCAGCGACAGCATTCAAATTAGAATTCTTGAATGCACGAGGTTTTCTTGATTTTTCCAATCACAAGTAGGAGTAGCCTATGATTGTCTGTGGCATTTGCACAAATCATAGCAGTGGTGCGATTTTGTTGTAATTTGAAGCTTGGAGCTGCTTCTTTAGAAAGTGATGCTAATGTCTTTTGTAGCAAAGCTTTCCAGTTAACCTCAGTTTCATCACATTGTAAACTTGCTTCCTAACAAGATCCAATTCAGAGATTCTTTCTTTAGATTGTTCCTGGAACTCAGCAATTACAAAGCTATCAGCGCTAAGTTTTTCTTCACTGATATTAAGTTTGTGAATTCCATGGCGAAATTTAAACTTGCCAAGCCATCCAATGCATGCTTTAAAAGACAAGTCGCCATAAAGTTTGTTTTTCATTTCGACAGCCTTAGTAATTATTACAGGTCCTGAAAGTAAAATCACCTGACTTCTTTCTTATATAAACCATCATATTTTAAAAAAATATTATTTTTACATGTTTTAAAATTTTTTCTCTTGTTTTTATTTTATTTCAATTATGCAAATTATTTTTATTTCAATAATTTTTTTTAATTTTATGCTTTTTTTACTATGTCAATGATGATTCTACAATAATTAGTTCTTGAGTTATTTATTATTTCTATTTTTTTAAACCCATTTCCTTCTGATATTTTCTAGGCTAGAGTATTGATGACTTGAAATTCTTAATATACTCATCTTCATTTCTGTTGGAACTATTTTTATATATTTGAGACATTTTTCTGCCTCTCCTAATGTTACAATATTTTCCTATGTTGATGCGTTTTAGAGTGATTCCATTTTAAACCGTACTATATTAAGATATGTTTGTCAATTTCCAAATTAACTCAGGATAATAATTAAGCAGTGTTTATTTTTTAGGGTACATCTTTTCCTGTTTGACAATCCCCCACTTGGTTTTGATTAAGCAGCCTAGATTTATTAAGATCGGAAGATAGTTTGTACTCCTATATCTTGCTTAATTGTTTTCGTATAGGTTTATATTAACAATTAAGTATTAACTAAGTTTATAATAGGAATTTAGTTAGTTACGATGTTTTTTATCAATGCATTTGTATCGTAAGATCCATTTTAATACTTATTTGATAACTCTTGAATAGATAAAACACAAAGTATAAACATATTAAACGAACAAACCCAATACAAATCACACATACTCTTTGATACTATCGAAAACCTGCCTTTGAAACCGTCACCGCTTAACCTAACAACTCCAAGCAGAAGACACTGATGTAGATCACTACATAGCGATCAAAAACATTCTATCTCAGTAAGTTGTTACAAATTTACAAAATTTAAAGTTCGGATACTCAAACTAATTACTTGATAAGTTTGCATACCGTGACCTTACTAATTGTAAATTTAAAAAACAGACCCTATGAAGGTCTTACTACAGGCCCACTAGAACTTGTCATGCTAAGACCGTCATCGGACAGTGTCAGGCATGAGAAAAAACTTTTCGGTCACTACTATGCCCACTGTAATGGCTCAACAGCATTCTATACCCATATAGAACTTGCATACAAAGCATATGATACCCATTTAGTAGCCGTTGAGACCTTCATCTGTGCTGTAAATTTACTGTGTCAGTAGTATATTTTACTACTGTAAAATAGTAGTACAGTGTCTACTGTTTTATTGTTATTTATCTTTATAAAATGAATTAATATTTATATTTTACTTTGCCATGTTGTAAATTATAACTAACTTATCTTAGTTGTTTTGTGTGAAAACATGAAATATGGCTATTAGGCGATTGCCATTAACAGAATTAGCAATGTTTACCATTATTTTGAACGAGGAAGGGGAAAATGAAAACAAGACTCAAATACGCTATTCAATTCACAAATGTTTAAAAAAATAATAAACTGAGGGAGAATATTGGACATTATATAGCCACCTAGTTGATGATGAAGAAAGGTTTTACCAGTATTTTCGTATTGGTGTCATTCCAGTTTAATTATTGAGAAAATTCATTTATAATTTTTTTTCCTAATAAGTGCACGTGTTATTTTCAAAAGCAAGCAAAGAGCAACTAAAGTTTTGTGTCTGAACGGAATAGCGACGCTTAGCATACTGTTGCAATGGGTTTCAATGGCGTTACCTACCATGCATGGAGCAGCCCGTCGGCATACAAATGTTGAGCTGGCTACGATGTTGGCCAGTGACGAACCTGTTTAATAGGCGTTGTTCAATACAAATGATGCAAAGAATATTTTTTCCATGTGTCAGGGCGGCCTTGGTCATACTATGTACGTTCTGGTGGGTAAAAACCTTAAGCTTCCATAATAACTAAGTTATGTGGCAATTTGTATTATTTATTACCTCTTGAATTTTGTACTCCATTACATTGGGTAAATCTTAATTATTCACTTTAGTTTATGACTATCCGAACTATAAATTTTGTAAATTTGTGAAAATTTACTGAGACAGAACGTTTTTGATCGCTATGTGGCGATCTTCATCAGTGTCTTCTACTTGGACATGTTACATTAAGCAGTGATGGTTTTAAAGGCAAGTTTTCTATAGTATCAAAGAGTATGCGTAATTAGTATTGGGTTTGTTCATTTATTATGTTTGTACTTAGTGTTTTTGTGTGTCTGTAAATTTCATATTGTTCTAATGTGTTGGGATGTGATCCTTTTTTGTTGATGTATAAGATATCTAGGTTATGGTAAATGTCTGTGTATTTGTGTCCTGTTCTTTTATGTGACTGTAAAATGCTGAGTTGGTGTTCTGTTTGTATTCCTCGACTCTTCGTTTAAAGCTGCAACCTGTTTGTTCAATGTAGAATTTGTTCCATTTGTCGCAATTTAGTTTTTATACGCCTGGTGCTTGTAGTTTATCTTTGTTGTTGGTGTTGTATTTTGTATTATAAATTGTTATTAGTTTTGTTGGTTATTTTGTATTCTGTATTTTGAAATTTGAGGGTTATTTTATTTGATGTTTTTTGTTTGTGTATGAATGTATTGTGATGTATTTGTTTTCCCTGTCTGTAGTGTTAATTTTAGTGTTTTTTTTAATATAGTGCCATATTTTGTCTGTTATTGTGATGCTCTATCTATTTGTGTATGCTGTAGATTTAATGGTGTCTAGTTCTTTGTTTATGTTTTCTGTGGTCATTGGAACTTCTTCAATTCTATGGAGCATGGATCTGAAGGCAGTGTGTTTGTGTTGGATATGGTGGTTTGAGGTGTTGTAGATAAGCGTGTCTGTCGTTGTGGGTTTCCTGTAAATGTTGAAGCTGTGTTTCTGTGTGTGGCTTTTTGTTTTGGTGACGTTAAGGAAGTTTAGGGATTGTTTGGTTTCAATTTCTGAGGTGAACTGGAGTTTTGGGTGTATTTTATTCCGCATTGTCTGGTGTTATCTCTGTATAGTGTTATGATATCATCGACATATTTATTATTTATTTGTAATATATGAAATTTAATAAATCCAATTTGGTTCATAATAACAACTGCTAACCTTTATTCATTTAATAAGCAAATTCCCACAAATAAAATCTGCAAAAGTCAACTCCAGTCAACTTTACCAAACTTTGCTAGTAGCCAATAGCATGTAAATCCAATTATATAGCACCCAATAAATTCAAATATAATACAATTACACGGTGACAGTATATATTTGTTTATATTGAAGTTTTTTGATGATCATCTTGAATTCACTGATTAAACTGATTTTAAACTACTTAACTAAATGAATACATTATTGCTTACTTGCTGACGCGTTTCAAAACATTTGTTCCTTTTACGAAGCTAACCCTCTACTGTAGAGGGTAAGCAATTACGTTTTTACTTAGTTAAGTAGTTTAAAATCAATTTGCTTATAGTTCTGTATGCTAACCGAGCAAACTGCAAAGTATGACAAGAATCTTTTTTTGTATGGAAAAAGTGCCATTTGATGAAGCATTTCATACAAATTCAAGCTGCATGCAATTTGGGCACAATGTCAAAAGTTCGGTAATTTTTTATCAGCCCTTGTATAATCATGTAAATAATTGTTTTTCCATATTATTTATACAATAAAACTTTTAGTGAAAAAATCAAATTTGTTTATTTAGGAAAGATAATTAAACGTTATTTACACATAATAGTAGCTGTGAAATACAGGGTTCATTATAGAATGCTGACAAGTTTTAAAGATATTAAAAAATCATTATTCTGAAACTATATTAATACACATAAAATGTTAAAATTGATAAAATACCTTTAGTTTTGCCTTTCTGGTACAAAAATTATTAGGTTTTATCAAAAGTTTTAATTTAAAATAATATTTTTTCATTCACTTTCAAAGGAAAAAATTCTTTTAATGGTCATAATCAAGCAACTGAATATAATTTAGAATTAGAAAGTTTTAAATGTGTGTTTAGAAAATAAAGCCACTTAATTTAATTTTACTAGCTTTAGGAATCAGAAACATGACAAATACTGTTTTAATTACAACTATAAGGATTAATAAATTTTTAGATGGCACAAAAAGAAATTTCAAGAATATAAATCTAAGGTTAAATTGTGGGCTAGGAAACATAGTTATTATTTACCTAACTTTGCTTTTACATCCATTTTATCTCCAGATTTTCTTCCAGGTTTACGACCTCTTCTAATGCCTTCTTTGACTTCCTGAGCTTGTTCCTTAAACACAATTACCACAAATATTTTTTACAAACCTGACATGTTCAATAATCATCGAGAAAAAATTAGTTAATTGAGCCGCTTTGACTTATAACCTGGTAATATAATTTTAAATAATAAAATTTTTTAAAACGACAAAAAATCATTGATATTATAAAGTAGATCATTATAACAGACCCAATTAAACCAGATATTGCTTATAATGGACTGTTTTGAGTACTAATCACACCTCAAATACTACCCACATAAGCAGATATTAGCCTATGCTGACGTAGAGCCTAAACAGCTACTGACACTGTTGCTTATACCATCTGTCATGTGGCATTTCCTTAAAAATAATGTAAAATTTCTCTAAATAGTGTACATATATATAGTTATATATATCTTATTTTATATATATAGTTAGCTAGGAAATGTCATGTCTTAGAGAATGTAAACATCCCTTGTTTGCTGACATTTTTGTAATGATCTTGGGTTCATCACTTGAAAATGGAATGTTCAAACTTACTGAAACCACCTCGCAAATATTAAATAAAATTTTTACTCTTTTTTATTTATATACACAGTGAATGTAGATATACAAGATTCGGTAATTATTAAGATCAGGTACTACCGCTCTGGTCGGTAAAATTTTTGTATTCCTGGTAAATTTGACCATGCTGAACATGAAGTTATTTTTAACGGCAACCATAAATTTACATAAAATAAACTTACTTGACCTGGGTGCTTACTAACACTCTGATGGCACAAAATATATTTTATGCTCCCCAAAATGGCGTGAATCTTAGCAACCAAATAAAATAACCTAATCTAGGTGCTTACCTTAGAGGTATTTTGGTGATTACATAGTTAACATTGCACCGAGTTGGTTTATGTTTACTTTGTTTGCTCTAAAAATAAACATACCTTGGCCGAAACCCTCCACTAACACCAGTCTTTGACAACAACCTTCACACAACTAAACTTGAAGTCGTCTGTGATCTACACTGTGTTACCGCACTCTAAACAGTTCATTTTTATCGAGAGCATCTTGCGGGTCACGTGACTTAGATTTGTCACTAAGATTCACGCCATTTTGGGGAGCATAAAATATATTTTGTGCCATCAGAGTGTTAGTAAGCACCCAGGTCAAGTAAGGGTTGAAATTTATTACGCCGGCCCCACTCCATATTTTGGATTATTGTTCAATAGCACGAAAAGGTACGATATCCACAAAAAAAAAATTTTTTTCCTTTTAGGAAAGTTACTTTTTTCGACTTTAAAGTAGGGCAAATTTTTTTTGGCGGAAGCACAAGTTGTGAATAGGCGCGGAGTGATACTTACGTCACAGTGCTGCGCATAAGGTTGTACGCATTGTCCGCGGTACGTCACGCAAACTTACGTGTGTAGATATTTGAGAAACAACTTCTACAGTTAGGATAGATTGGTTTTAAATTTATAAAATACTGTATACCTATATTAAAATATACCGAAAAAGTGTAAAGTCAGGTTAGGTTTGGTTTTAATTTTATACATTGAAATTCAGTTGTAAAATCATGAAGCATGAAATTCAATGTATAAAATTAAAACCAAACCTAACCTGACTTTACACTTTTTCGGTATATTTTAATATAGGTATACAGTATTTTATAAATTTAAAACCAATCTATCCTAACTGTAGAAGTTGTTTCTCAAATATCTACACACGTAAGTTTGCGTGACGTACCGCGGACAATGCGTACAACCTTATGCGCAGACGTATCACTCCGCGCCTATTCACAACAAAATATGGAGTGGGGCCGGCGTAATAAATTTCAACCTTTTATTTTATTTTGTTTGCCATGAAAATTAACTTCAGATTCGTTTTCAGCATGGTCAAATTGACAAGGAATAGTTGCTGATCCTAATAATTTCCCAAGATTTTTATTTGGCTTTCACTATAGGTTTAGTCTTTCCATTCACAAGCATCAATCTGAAATATTTGGTGGCATATTAGAAAGTCTGTTATCACATGGTCTAACGTCTTTTAAGATCAACGAGAATTTTACATAATCAGGAAAAACCTACTGCGTTATTATGTTAAAAAAAGAAGTCAACTCGAAAAATATTTGTATATATAACTATATCTAAATTAGCAACATTAAAAAAAAAAATGAAAAAATTATTAATGGAACTTAAATGACAACTGCTGATAGTCATTTCAAAAATTTATTTATAAAATATACTTCATTTGGGATAAGTTACTTACTGCTTCATCGAAATCTTGGCCCATAAAAGATTCGTCAAAATCCATTTTAAAAAATGAAAAAGTCAAAATTGGTGTCAATAAATATTTACTTTCAATATTACAATTCCCAGTGCGTAATTTCTAAACCATTCAACCTTGTTTTTGTTTTCAAAGCTATCACTAGTTATCCTTGATCACAGATTGATTCGTAGCACAACTCTTTTTGTAAAAGATGAAATTGTATTCAATTTTAAAAGTCAGGATTAGCCCCCAACAGAAATAAATGGACATAGATAAGATGATTTATGTGAGATGTATTTTATTCAATACCATATCTCAAGATTTGCCCTAAATTAATGATCTCATTTTAAATTAAGACTATATCAAATGTTTGTCAACAATTTTTACTGCAGATTAAATAATAAAATAATTTGGTTACGGCTGAGTTGCCAATGAGACATCTCGCGAAACAGCCGTCCTCAACAAATGTAAGTAAGTGCTACTATAGGCAAGTTTATAAATATTTACAAGTGTTTAGTGAACTTATTTATACCGGTTTAACCTTGCTGAATCACCTTTGTTCGCTCTTTGTGATGAGGAGCAAGACGAAACCATCGAGCACATTCTTCGGGATCGCACTTACCCCATCCCGGCGAGGGACCACATGAGGGTTGAACTGGAGAAGTGGCAGGACTTCCTCCTGAACAGAGGGCTGTGGAGTTTGGCGTTCCGAATATATAGTGGACATCGGGCTATCGGCTACACCTAGAGCTGGACGCTTGGACTAAGAAGTATAAGTATAAGTGTTTAGTGAAAACTAGTAGCTCACGTGAAGACGGAATCAACAAATATAAATAAAATATTATTATTTGATTCCACCTTCAATTTGAGCTATTAGTTTGCCACTAAGAATTTGTTGGTTTAAGTTGAAAATAGTAAACATCTTCCGTGTCGGTTGTCCTTATAAACAAAAACTAAAGTGGTATTAAGGTACATATAACATACAACTATATTTTCAAGCACTTTAGTAAAATAATAGTACTTTAAAGAGTATTGTTCCAATTGGATTAATTGTTACGAATTAATATGCAGTTCTTTTTTATGTTCAAGCACTTTAGAAAAATAATAGTACTTTAAAGAGTATTGTTCCAATTTGATTAATTGATACGAATTAATATGCTGTTCTTTTTTATGTTCCGTTTTGTAAGCAAGGAATAAAATCAATCCAACTATCAAAAAATTAGTTTCAATAAAGCACAGATATTGAAATGTAATTTCTGTGTAACAAACTTTTACAAATCTCTTTGTATAATTTTTTTCTGCGTATCTATTTCTTGCTGTCAATCTGGTATGTTTGAAATTTTGAGAATCGATTTATAACCTAATTTTAATGTCATATTCTAGTTTGTTAATTCTAGTATGCTGTGCTCTAAAATATTCTATTTGTGTGAATTAATTCAAACGCAGTATTCTATAGAAACGATAGATGTTTCATTATGGATCAAGGGTAAGTTTTTTTTTTTAGTTTTTAATTAAATATAAAACAGACTTTCAGAAATTTCAAACCTTATGGATAGTAACTTTAATATTAAGGTGAATAATTGACGACTTTTTTACACATTCAATGTTTCAACAAACTTAAACTTAATTACAATTTTTTGTATTAACTGCAAGTAAACTTATTATTACAGACTACATTACTTGTCTTGAAAGTTTGTTGATTTTTACATTAATTTATATAGGCTATTTTCAACAGTATAGTAAAATATCTTTACCTTGTCATAAATATATATATTATTAATCACTTAAACAATAGTTTATGACTATCCGAACTTTAAATATTCTAAATTTGTTTAAACTTACTGAGGCAGAACGTATTCGATCTCTATGTGCTGATTTTCATCAGTGTCTTCTACAGACAAGGAAAACAAATACATCACATTACCATACATAAACAAAACAAACAAAATAGCCCGCAAAATTTCATAAAATAGGATACAAAATAGCATACAAAACTAATAACATTACAATACAAAATACAACATGACACCAACAACAAAGATAACCTACAAGCACCAGGCATATACCAACTGAACTGCGATGAATGTAACAAATTCTACATTGGACAAAGAGGTTGCAGCTTTAAAAAAAGGGTCGAGGAACACAAACAGAACACCAACTCAACATTTTACAATCACATAAAAGAAACAGGACACGAATAGACAGACATTTACCATAACCTAGAAATCCTACACATCAACAAAAAAAGAACCACATCTCAAAACACTAGAACACAAAAACACAAAGTACAAACATATTAAACGAACAAACACAATACAAATCACACATACTATTTGATACTATCGAAAACCTACCTTTAAAACCGTCACCGCTTGACCCAACATCTCCAAGCAGAAGACACTGATGAAGATCGGCCATAGCGATCGAAAACGTTCTGTCTCAGTAAGTTTTAACAAATTTACAAAATTTAAAGTTCGGATAGTCATAAACTATTGTTTAAGTGATTAATAAGATTCAACAAACGTAATGGACTACAAAATTCAAGAATTATATATTTACTAATTTTACACTAATTAACTAAGTGATTGCTTACTTGCTGACACGTTTCAAAATTATTATATTTATTAAATATGGTGTTATGTTTTCTTGTAATATAGTTAATAAATTAAAAATATTTCAAAAACAAGAATACTTTTAATACATATATTATTGAAAGCTTTTTGTCGATAAAACAGTACCAGCAACTTCAGGAAAAATAATTATGTAACAAAATATTTTTACAAAATTAAAATCATATATACTACAAACAACCATATAAGTAATTCACTTCATGTAATTTTTTCTATAACCTTATATGTAGTTTGGTGCCTTGATCTCACTTAAATTTGTTCATCAATTAATCTGTCTTTAACTTTATGTTTATAAATTTCCAATGTTTCACATATATTCATCTTTAATCCATTGAAGTTTTTTGATGTAATCATCTTGAATTCACTGATTAAACTGATTTTCGTAAAAGGAACGATAGTTTTGAAACGCGTCAGCACGTAAGCAATTACGTATTCACTTAGAGAAGTAGTTTAAAATCAGTTTAATCCTTTGTTCAATTCTTTTAATAATTTCATATTTTCTATTTCAGGAAATTTGTGTTTATTATTAATAAAATGAGTCGCTAAATTTGATTTGTATATGTTTGGTTTAATATAAGCGTTTAAATGTTCTTTGTATCTTTTTTTAAATTTCTTTTTTGTTTGTCCTACATATAATTTATTGCAGTCTTGAGATTTTATATTATATATACAATTTCTTTCGTGCATATTGTTTTGATTATTGTTATTGTTTATTAAATTTTTAATTTTATTATCAGTTTTGTAAGTAATTTGTAAATTTGTTTCTATAAATAATCTTGTAACTTTGTTTATTTCATTACCAGTGAATGTAAAAGTTGTCCAAATTTTTTCTCTTGTATTATTTACAAAGGGTTTGTCGATTTTCTGTTTTCTTATTATGTTATTATTTAATTTACCTATAGCTTTCGTTTGTATCCATTTTCTAATCCATTTTGATATATTATATTTTTCTCTTTCATTTGATCATTCAAGATCATTGGTATTTTTTGAATTCTGTATAATAAATTATATAGTGCTGCCATTTTTTGATTATATGGATGATTTGGTATTATTTGATTTGCCTGCATTGGTTTTCTAGATATATTATATTCAAATTTTTCATAGTTTCTAGTAATTGTAATATCTAAATAAATTAGATATTATTTATATCTAAATATTAATTTTTTTATGTATTATTATGTATGTATGTACATGTATTATTAGTATGTATTATGTATTATTATTATTACTTATGTTTATTTTTTAGTTTGAATTCATGAGTAAATTTTATATTTTCATGTATATTATTTATACAATTTAATATTTCGTCAATATTTAAACCATTATTATTTGATATGTATAATCCATCATCTACATATCGAAACCAGTGTCCATTTTGAAATAGATAAGATTATTAAAACATACGATAAAGAAAACGTTTCCTCCAAGTGTAAGTTAACAATTTAACAACTTTAGTTAACAAAAAGTCTGGTTTCAAGTAATAGCAAAAGTATAATAAGTAATTTACAACCAGCTCATCATGAACAGCAACAAGATTTTGATATTCAAAATGAACATTAAGAATATCATGAGCACAGTGGTAAAATATATTACAATGAACATTTTCGAAACAACCCCAATACCACAAAAATAATACAAGTTACTTAAGATAAACCCTTATTTAGGCTTACCTTTAAGATTAAACAAGTTGCTCTAGTTTGTAACTTCTTGTGTGCTAGATTGTAATTTTGCAATAAGACCCTTTGATGATGATAACATACATGATGATGGTCATCAAAACATACATAAGGGTTTTATCTAAATAACTTGTATTATTTGTTATTTTTGTGGTGTTGGGGTTGTTTCCAATATTTTCATTGTAATTAAGACAAATCTATAAATACACATAAATCTCAAATTAATTGCACACTAATTAAAGTCGTGTAGGCTTAGTAATTTATTAATTCATTATTATTATTAATTAATTAATTAATAATTTATCACACTAACTCACAAGCCAGCTCAAGAATTATTTATGCTATTCAAAATTAGGAGCAAAATAAATTTGACAACACTGGGACATAAAAATGCTTTGGGACCAAAGAAGCTTTGGTTTATTACAAAAGAGCTACCAGTAAGAAGACCTTTAATCAGAATTTATTCAGTAGTGAGTAAACATATTAGATACAAGATATTAAAAGAAAAACAATTTTTATGAAATGTCGACCAATATAAGATAATCGATATAAAACCAGTAAATTTCTAGTCGTGATCTAGAACTGTGTAGTTCTGAATAATAGTAGTATTCCTATTTATTCTCAACAATTTAATTCATTTTAAAATTTGTTGAAGTGTGGCAAAATTGGCAATAACAGGGAAAGATGGAAAGTAAATAAAATTATAATTAAGAAGTTGATAGTTTTTGTTTTACACAACTCCCGGAAACCTGGTGGAATAATTTTATTAATTTTGTTTTTCAAAATTAATCTGAAATATAATCTGGTTTTTAATATCTGCCAATATCTCTGTAATTTACATTGCAAGTAGTTAAAAATTGGTTAAAACCTTTCTTGTTCCGTTTCTTTTACCTTCTAATATATTTTATTAGAAAGTATGTCACATATTTTTAACATGTAGGTTAATGTTGGAAGATGAGAGAATTAAAGCAATGGTCGAGTTACGAGTAGAGGAAGAATTACGTAAGCGGACTCAGTGTTTAGAAGCAGAAGTTATGAGACGTTTATCAGAGGCAAGACAAACTATGGAAACTGAAATTAGAAGAGAAATGGAAGAACTATTTTCTCAGCCATGTAAAGAGCAACCAAATCTTGAGAAGGTAATAATTTGTATAGTATAGGAATTTTTGGATTAGATAGGAGACTGACAGACTTACCTAGTGGCAATAGTCCAAAACTGCAATCTCTTGAAATAAATAAACACACATAAAAACATGTTACACTATTGAAATATTTCAAGAATACAACGATCCTTTTCAATCAAAAAAAGAAAAAGAGAAGGCTTTATTTCCTCTTTTTTAGTTGAAAAAGATCATTATATGATTGAAATATTTCAATAGTGTGATATGTTTTCATGTGTGTGTATTTATTTATTTCCAAGAAATTACAGTTTTGGACTGTTGCCACTAGGTAAGTTTGTCAATCTCCTATCTAGTCCAAAAATTCCTAAAAAAGCTTTAAGCTCTACTAGAACTAACCATTAATATATATATATATATATATATATATATATATATATATATATATATATATATATACAGTAAACTCCCGATTATCCATGGAATAGGGTGGCCCGGCAACTCCGGATAACGAATTCCCCGGATAATCCGCAATGAACAAAGAATACGCAAAACGATCGTGAATTGATTATTATACCATAAGTTACACAAATAATGACCCCGGTTAATCCAATTTACAAATAATCTTCAGAGGACAAAATAAATACAGAAAATAATTTAAAATGTCGATGTATTTGATGGATTATAACATGTTCATTTATATGTCCAACTATTTACAATACGTACATAAGTATATGTCAAAAGTAAGTATGTATGTACACTTGTAATTTCCTTTACACATAATACTTTCGCTTTTTAACAAAAAAATCTGTCACTTTCGTCTGTTTTTTTGTGAGCATTGATTTAGCTTTAATGTGCGATCTAAGTTTCTTGAGAAACATTTTGTCGCAGTGTCAACTTGTGCCACCTGTGTCACAAAGTCATAAAGATTGATAATGTATATGACAGACATAGATAATGCATTGTCACGTCCTAGACTATTTATAGCTGAGATTAGCTGACATTTGTTTACAATCTTATGATACACATCAAGTTTTCGGGCGTCCAAGCATTTTGTCATTGTGTCTTATATACAGTAGTCTGCTCGCCCATTTTATTTCTCTGGCCCGCGTCGGGATGCTTCCCTTTCAATGTAAAAATTAGTATGTACATATTTACATATCTATTCCCTTCATCTTAATTTCTATATGTATTTACGTCGTATTTCACCGTTTGGAAATTTAAACACAAGAATTTGATTGGAATAAAAATTGGATATTTGTAAAACAATGGCAGAACCCGGATAATCTGCAAACCGGTTAATCCGCCCACGGATAATCGGGAGTTTACTGTATATATATATATATATATATATATATTTTTTTTTTTTTTCTCCTTATCTTTTTTCCCCTGACAGACTTATATAAACTATAATCACTCATATGCTCATGGAAACAATATATATATATCTATATAACATAAAAGCACTTAAACTCTGTGTTTCTATTTCAAGACTACAGTGTGGACTCTTACCAAGGTAAGTCTGTCAGTCTCCTAGTCCAAAAAATCTAAATAATCTTTACCAACCAAAACTAACCTAAAAAAAAAAAAAAAAAAAAAATATATATATATATATATATATATATATATATATATATATATATATCTTTAATCTGTGCATCTGTGACATCTGATTTCTACTCTACACAATCTGTGATTACAACTTGTATTTATTTTATTTCATTCTCTCATATTTCTTTTTGTGTTTTCTCTTCGATTGACAAAGACCACTGTGTGGTTGAAATATATCATTGTTTAAGTGCTTTTATGTGTTTCTATTTCAAGACTACAGTGTGGACTCTTACCAAGGTAAGTCTGTCAGTCTCCATATATATATATATATATATATATATATATTCTTGATATTTAACGTTACCCATTGTTTTTCCGTTGCACTGACTTTATGAAGTTAATATATTACTATTGTAAGTAATTTTATCCACCATTAAGTGCAATAATTTTACCTTGAGTGATGAGGCACCTTTCGGTCAATTGACCATTGTCGAATCATTCGAGTGATTCGACAATGGTCAATTGACCGAAAGGTGCCTCATCACTCAAGGTAAAATTATTGCACTTAATGGTGGACAAAATTACTTACAATAGTAATATATTAACTTCATATATATATATTTTGTAACATTTTGAAAATAGCAAGTAAGAAAGGCACTATAATATAATATAAATATGCAAGTAAATTCAAACCATAAAATAACCGATTATGAAAAAAAGAGAAAAATGTAAACATAACCTAAATTGGGAAAATCATAATATTTAATCAAGTTTAGAACAATAACCACTGTAAAACAAACAATATAATAGAAACAATTTAATGTGTAACAGTTTAAAAAGAACACTAAAACAATGTAAATAAAAATAAAAGCCTTTAAGTGTTAAGAAAAGTGAAACCATGTTAAGATTCATAGAAGTTGACCAAAACCGGATGAACTAGCGTATAAAGTAAGATGCACGCGAATTGTGAATAGAACAGCTGATAATTTAAACTGAGATATAATATTTAAATGCAGTCACCTGCGAAGAAATTAAAATCTAGTTATTAAGAGCATGAAATGTACAAAAGGCAGTGAATACAGCATCCGTAAAGCCGGTAACAACAATTAAGAAAAGGAAATAGTTTGTTTTAGCCATTTTTGAAATGCTTAGTTAGCGTGGCTTCAGTCCTACACTCCTATTCAAGCAAGACGGACATGTTTCAGAGTTGGCCAGCAAAATTTAACGAATTCAACTGAGTGTGGGAGTGTTGGTCTGGAATTGAATTAACACTACGGAATACTTACAAGAAAATAAATTAAAACTAGTTATTTAAAAAAAGATATTATTAAATACTTGATAAAAGGCTGAAAAGTGGAATCTGCAATCTAAAACACTTAAGTATCTAGGCTAGATCCATTAATACATTTTGAAATTTTGCAATCAGACATTTATAAAAGAAAAGAAATTAGAGGAATTTATTATAAAATTAAACTATAAAAGAAAACATTTAGAGAAAATATTAAAGAACAATTATACTTAGAAATAGATTGATTTGTAACATAGTTTATAACATTTAAAGATTAGATTTGTTTGTTCTTGTACTTTAAAGTGCCAAATAAGATTTCAGTATTCAAAATTTAAAACCCACCAGATAACCCGAGATTAAGAGAGCTTGTGCTAAATCAAAATTAAAATCAATTTAGGCTAAATTAAATAAAAACTGTTGCTGCCCAAAAAGAGAAATACAATTTAGAATAATAAGACTTGTAATAAAAGAGGAAACTTATAGTAAATTTGTAAAACTTTAAAAAAGAAAAAAATTTGTAATTTATTAATAAAACTTATAATTGTTAAGAAAGTGTTTTTTTTATGATACATTAAACTTGTTATAAAAAAAGGAAAGCTCTAGAAAATTTATTTATCTTAAAATAAATTAGAAAAGTTGCTAACCTACCTTGATTGAAATATTATTAGAAAAATTACATTTTAAAAACTTCATTCATAATATCATAATAAAAGAACTACTTACAAAATATATATATATATATATATATATATATATATATATATATATATATATATATATATTCTTGATATTTAACGTTATGCATTGTTTTTCCGTTGCACTGACTTTATGAAGTTAATATATTACTATTGTAAGTAATTTTGTCCACCATTAAGTGCAATAATTTTACCTTGAGTGTTGAGGCACCTTTCGGTCAATTGACCGAAAGGTGCCTCATCACTCAAGGTAAAATTATTGCACTTAATGGTGGACAAAATTACTTACAATAGTAATATATTAACTTCATATATATATATATATATAGTAATATTTTCTTTTATAATGTTATAAATATTTTTGTAACACAAAACATATAACTCATTAATAATTTAAAGTCTTTATTACAACAATTTTTTAATTCACACAATAAACAGAACAAAAAAATAAAACTTAACAAGTTTTAACACAATAGGCTAAACTCAATTCCTTCAATTTTAGTTACAAAATTTTATACCCTAGGCTATTTTCTAAGATCTCTTAATATCTCGGGGGTTTATATGCATGGGCTATATCTTTTAACTCTTTGGTTAATTAAATAAATTTTGATAAACGAGATTAAATTTAGAACATAGTTTTAATAAATAGCTTCCTGATGAAAAAACTTAAATTTGGAATAAGCAAAAAGGTCCCTAAAAGGTTTGAACTGGATTTTGTTTCTTACTACTAACTATTAATTTCATGATATTCTAATATGTACAATTTTAAATTTCCTTACAATTTTAAAAGTTCACTAAAGTTTATTTGTATAGCGCTATTTACTTAACTTATAAATTATCGAAGTTCCGCTGGTTGATCACATAGGATTCAGTTCTCTTTAAATTTTATATTTAACACACTTAAATTCCTTTTAGTTACTTCAAATTATATTAATACTGTATTATAGATTTAAATTCACTTATCCTTGTAGAAATTTGGCCAAGTTTCTTCACACATCTGTATAATTTTGACGAAATTCTTCAAATGGAATTTTGACTTTTCAGAGAAGGTCCGCTACCTTGGCGTCCCCACGCTCTACTAACGCTTCGTTTTTACTTTTAAAATGTTTAAAACATGGCGACAAGTCCTTTTCCAATTCATATTAATTAATCATAAACCTTGGCTTTCATGTAACGAAGTTCCATTTCTTCCCACTAGAGTCGACTGTAACTGACCTACTTCCTTGGCTTTACATCTGTTAATACGCTAACAAAATTGTTTTCACCAGTTTTAATTTCGTTAACATACTGTTTCAATTTTCCGATCCTTAACAAACCTTCCAGTGTTTATTTAATTACTATTATTTGTGTGTGCAGTATCTTCGCGTTTTACTTTTGTAATAATTCCAAAATGTGTGTGTTTTGGTTGGATTTATAGAACATAACCTATAACCTCATTGTTTACAATCGCTTTTAACCTCTTATCTCTCCAATAATTACTTATGCCCTATGTTAATAAAGTTTACAATTTTGTTTAAATATAATTATTATTAGATTATCTTGTTTTAATTTTATTTGTTAGGTTATTTGATACAACAAATTTCCTAATGCATTTTACAGTTCAAATATCTTGTTTACATTTTACAACCTTTTCTAGGCTTTTACCTAAAATTAGTTTCAATTTAATCTAACCAATTTCTTATTTGCTATTTTCAAAATGTTACAATATATATATATATATATATATATATATATATATATATATATATATATATATATATATATATATATATATATATATATATATATATATATATATATATATAGTGTTGAATTTAAAAGTTAATTGTATAAAAATTAGTTGTTACATACAGTTGAATGTGATTGTCTAAAAAGCACTTCTTCATGTGTCAGCAATGGTGTGGTACACTCTAAAGCAGGCACCACACACAAGGCTATGCCACAGTCTGGACAATAATACTGTGACTCCTCAAATGTTCTTTCTATTCGCGTCTTTCACTCTGTTATACAATCTACATTGACGTGTGGGATTTGCTTTTCTCTGTAACTTGTATGTATTTCGGAAAATGCAGCTATGTAAGCCTTAGTGAGTGTAGATTCTGAAAATATCTAATAGATTTTGGCTTTATAGTATCTAAATATTTTCCATAGACTTCTGGATGACTTCAAGTCTGTACAAGAGAGGACTCAAAGTGTCGTAACCCTTTTTTAAAATTACATGTGAATTCCACAAATAATTATCTAGAACATTGACAAATACTTTTTTGTACCACTATTCATCTCGTTTTCTAAGAGTGGAGTAACAGGAAATGTGTTGATCTACTTCATCATCAGCCCTCATTGTGTCGTTGTATACAATGACACATTCAGTTCTTTTGGTTGCAACGTCCCTTATTTTCACCTCAATCATTTTTGTGGTGTGGATTGTTGAAAGAAGAGAAACCTTATTTCCTTCCATGCCATTACAGTTCTTTTTCCTAACTGACAACCTAATATAACAACTTCTGTGAGTTTTTTTCTCATTTTCAAAGGTATTTGTTTTTGGCACAATTTTACTCTATCATAAGTGTCAGTCCATTGGGAAACAAAGATATCAGCAAGCTAAAGAGATAAATGAAGTTGCCTGTGGTCAACTTTTACTTAATAATTCCTTTCAGAGCAGCAATGCTATTTATAAGGACTTGGCCAAGCTTCGGAAGATGTCAATGTCTACTTCAGCACCTAAATTTCAGGAATGTCCATCATTGCCCATGTAAATTGCTAAATCCCAAATATAACCACTTTTAGATTCACACACTAAATCCTTTATGGCAAAACTAGCTTGTTTTAGGGGTATGAACTGTTTTTTAGACAAATAGCCCTTGAACATAAACCAGCTTTTATTTACAGTTTTGTCTCTATTTGGGAAAATGTTACATATGCATTTCTCTCTCAGTTTTACTAATAGCAGGCAAATTTTGTTCATCTTTGTTTGGGTGAGTTTTGAGTTTGTACTCATTGTTTGAAAAATATAAAAACTGAATTGTTTGTATATGTGATGCAATGCCACAATTTTTAGACGAGATGACTTGACCAGAGAATATTCCTAAATCATCGTTACACAATGAGTTTTTTAGGTGTTGAAATTTATCTACTGGCTTGATACACTCATTGTGATGAACAAGTGAATCTATCATTGCAATGAAGTATTTCCAATACTCTGTTTTACCAGAGAATGTGGGTATTTTGAGGTCGGCAAACAGATTGGGATAAACTGACTTGGCTGTGGTTGCTCTATTTCAACTCTCTGACATTATCAGCGTTGGGTATTTTTTGATCAAAGGGAAGTAGATCTTGAGGAAATTAGTTTTGATTTCAAAAGCTGTGCCTATGTTTCCTTTTGTGTGACCGGTAGTAGTGTTTTCTAATGTCATGAGTCCTGCAGATTTGAGTCAACATTTTTTCAGAAGGGGTGTCATCGCCTACGATTTCTACAGCCAGCTTAAGTTCGCCTATGATGTCATTTAATTTTTTTAGTTAGTAGTCTATGCTGGATTCCATTTTTTTTATAATTGAAATATTACACACATAATTTAATAGCATATTTTGTGTTTAATTATTAAATAAATGTGAATACAAAGTGACATGTAATGAGGTATACATAAGTAATATGAATCTAAAAATGTATTGGCATAAATCTCCTTCATATTTGGTTTAATGTGTATTCTTTCTTTACTGGAATTATAGAAAATGTCTACCTGATAGTTCTGAAAAAAAACTGCTATATTCTACAGAGCATGAAACAGTAATCCTAAGAAATATATTTTTTTGTTTCTCTATTTAAAATAGGTTACAAAATTAAATTGGTCATCATTGAATTTATTTTTAAATATTTGTTTATTGCAGTCTCCAACCTTATATTTCCATATTATTTTTAAAAACAATTTTAATTATATTAAGTCCTTAACCCTTAACTACTATACTGACGTCTCACAGACGGCCCGGATGTTTACGTTCGGTTTTCTCCCCATCCCCCACCCCCTAGAAACCAGTCTGGCCAGCTAGCTGCCAGTTGATTAACGGTCTTTAATGAGTGAAAGTCGCATCGCGTTTCTTTTCTTTGTTTATAGGTTAGGGTCAATTTAACGTCTGACAGACGTATTATAGTAGTTGTGTTACTTTTCTCCCGTAACAGTGACGTCTGGTTGACGTGGTATAGTGGTTGTGTGATTTTTGTGTGTGTGTATATAATAGCATTGTATATCTCTCTCTCTCTCTCTCTCTCTATATATATATATATATATATATTTATCTTTATGAACCTTTAGAACATAAATTTATATTATGGATATTCCAACAACATCTACTGAGGAGCCATCTGCTTACCAAGCAGGATTGAAAAGCCAATATGCTTGGAGTGTGCTAGGAAAGTGTGCGCAAGTTGCTTTGAATAGGCTAGAAGTCCTAGACTTGTAGTTCAAAGACTTGGAATGGACTACATGGTAAATTAATTTTGTTGAGTTTACTGTTTTGTAACTAAATAAAGTAAGTTCATAATTGAAGTGTAATATTAATTATTTTCCTGATTTATAGAAATCTCTAGAAAAAAATATTTACATAACTTTGGAATTTTTTTTTCAATATAATAATAAACAATACAATGCCAAAATTGTTCATATATGCAATGCAACTTATATTCTTTAAATAAACAAATATTTTAGATTAATATTTTAAAAAAATTTACATAAAACGTTGTTTTTGTAATCTAACACAAACATTTGTACTTTTTTTGCTACAGAGCCGTGATGGGCTATTTTTAAGTCGAACAACACAGTTTATAATTTTTTAGTTTATTTACATCTTATAATTTAACAAAAATAGGGTTAAATTTTTTCCCCCAAAGAAATGTGAATGTAAAAAATGTTCAAAAAAGTACGTCTGACAGACGTTGTATAGTAGTTAAGTAAGTTTTTGAGGGTATAGCAGCTAAGGGTTAACCAGTTATTAATCAGAGAGTCTGTCTTATTGATGGACTCTTTTATTATTATTTTTTTAAAGTTAAAGAGCACAAAATGACTGTTATTGTTTTTGTAGAAAAAATGATGAATTATGAGTTGGTTTAAAATAAGAACATTAAAAACCACAAGTCTGGAAGGCGAGAGAATAATGGTTCACATATATAGGATTACATTCGTCATGTAAAGGTACTCTGTCAGGGCCATAAGAGAGACATTTATGTACCTGTCTCCTGTTCAGAGATTTTTTCATGGCAATCGCTCAAATTGATTCTTATTCCTTAACAAGCATACGTCAGGATTGTAAATACAATTTTGGGTAGTGTCCATATATCTGAGGTTAAAAAAGATCACAGTCATGAAACATGGGTAGTCACTTGAAGAAATGCGAGTGAAGTTTAATACAAAAATGACCCTGTTATTTAAGTTATAATTTTCCCCCTCTGCCTATAGAAGGGAGTGATTTGTCTTGCTATTTACATTCTATTAATATTTGATGTTCTTTTGCTTATTAAATCATGTAGTATAGGATAAAACTTTCAAACAGTATTTTATAAATTAACCTCTAAGTTAATAGTAGCTGCTATTTTTGCATATCTGTATATGTCTTTTACAGGATAATAAAAGGGGAACATTAGTTAAAGATACTGTGGAATCAGAAAGTATTGCTGAATGCCAAACCACAGGATCAACAGTAGAAAACAACAGTAAGAAGGCAGTTGCTGCTAACGATTCTACAGATTATCCAAATAATGACCCTATTGTTGCAAATAGTGAAGAAGCAAATAATAGTGAAAAAAATAAAGTGACTAATAGTAAAAGAACGTATAAATGTAAAGAATGTAATAAACACTTTCCAACTTATTGGGCACTAAGTAATCATGTTGTGTGGCATACCGGACACAAAAAATTTATGTGTAGTTTATGTGATAAAGGATTTGTAAGTAGAAGTAGTTTAACTGCACATGAACATGTCCACTCTGGTTCTAAGCCGTATCTTTGTACCGTCTGTGGTAAATCATTTAGGCAGTCTGTGGGGTTAAAAGCTCATAACAGAATACACACAGGGGAAAGACCGTATACTTGTGATAAATGTAATAAAACTTTTATTAATGCTTCTAATTTAAAAATGCATTTAAGATTACATTCCGGAGAAAGACCATTTATGTGTGCCGTTTGTGGACGGGCATTTAATTCCAGTTCTCATTTAACAATGCATAATAAAATACACACTGGCGAGAAAAAATGTGTGTGTCCAAGTTGTGGCAAACTTTTTAAAAATAATTCAAATCTTCGGCAGCATATTAAAATTCATACAGGTGAAAGACCTTATTCATGTCAAGATTGCGGACAAACTTTCATGCATGCCGTACAGTTAAGAAAGCATAAAGAGACTCACGAACGGAGTACTCATGATATAAATAAGCCTCGTCACGTTTGTCCAACTTGTGGCAAGTATTTTAAGAAAAACTCCAATTTAATTCCACATATGATGATTCACTCTGGGGAACGACCTTGGTCTTGTCAGACATGTGGAAAATCTTTTATCCAGTTGACTACATTAAAAAAACACTTGCCCACTCATTTAAAACCTCCAAAAGTTATTGATAGGCGTAATGGAAAATGATTGCATGTTGAAAATTTTAAAAGGTAAATCGAAAAAATGTACCTTAATTTTCAAACATTTTTAAAGTTCTAAAATAGGTTGCATCGATTGCATATGCTTTAATCAGTTTTAAATTTTCATTTGAATGATAATATGCAATGATTTCATTGTTAATTGAAGGAATAATACTCATGTAATATATATTAAGTTAAGCATTAAATAATAGTAGAAACTAAGTAAATGGAAATCACCACTTCAAATCTTTTATAGAAACTTTTTCCAAATTTAAAATGCAAAATAAGGTTTGGATGGTCATGAACTAATGTTAAAGTGATTAATTAAGTTTCATCGAAGGTAATGGACTACAAAATTCAAGAGTTTAAAATGTATTTATAAATTTTGTCAGGTTTGCTTGATATTGCTATCAAATATGTTCCTATTTTACTTAATATGTCTTTATACTTAGTATTGAAAATATATATATATATATATAAAATAGATGAAGTCAAAACAAATTTACTACTTAAAATATTAATTTCTATTTTATCGTAGCGTGTACTTTCGTGTATTTACAAAAATACTAAATTATAGTTGACTTTTTATACTTTAGATTTACATCATTATGTATCTATTATTTAAGTAATATTAGTTTTTATACATAAGTTTTTTATATTATAATTTTTAATATATATTTATTAAAAAGATTTTTACTTTCGGTGGGAAAATTGTTTAAATCTCACTTTTATGGTAGGTTAGATATATCAAATTCTTTGTAACTTTGAGAGTTTTAAGGTTCCACTCTTAGCCCTTAGCATGCAGGACATATAAAGGGCAACTAACAGATTACGTGCTATTAGGTAAAAAAAACTTTTTTTCCGAAATGTTCAAAGTTCTATTTAATTCTGAGTTCCTAAAGATGTATTTGAACAAAAAAAATTATAAACTAGTTATTTTTATATTTTTACCCATTGATCATTGAAAATTTACTTACAGATGTAAACATATTTAGCTAATTCAAGATATCAATAAATCCATTTAAAATAAAATTAAAGTAACTAAAATTATTATTCACAAAATCATAAAGAATAAATTATTCTTATAGTACAAAGAAAGGTCACTCACGTAAACAACTATAGCAATCACAATGCGAACACAAAATACGACACAGTTGGCAAACGCTGCATCCTGCCGAGAATTCCCGTCATACGTGCATGCATAGACCACGTAATGGCGCTTGGTGGCTAGAACAACAGAATGCTGATCGGTAGCATGTGGCCGAGAACAATAAATATAGCAGAGGAGTTTATTTACACCGAACATTGTCACACATTGTAATGGCCTTTAAACAAACAACTAGGACTTCCATATACAAAATATTGTAAATACGTGATTTCTTATAATACGCGCTAGTAGAAATTTCAGCCTTACGAGAAATCACGTTATATGCGTGCAAAGGGTTAAAACCTATTCTTAATTTTATTTATTTAGCTTAAAAATTAATCTATGATCCATTGTTCCGATCAAAATGAGTAAATACACAGATTGCAACCAACAATGGAATGCGTATAAAATGAATCAAAAACATGTCATGAAGCTATATTTATAACTATTATTTTTATTGTTAGGAAAGGTATTGGTAGGGAAGGTTAATTTTATATGCCTATATTAAATATACTTATGAAGTATCCAGTCTGGATAGATTTGGATGTAATTTTATATATTTAACCATAGGTAATGTATAAAATACAACCAAATCTATCCTAATTGGAGACTTTATAAGTATTTTTAAATATATGAAGTTGATAAAGTCAGTGCAACGGAAAAATATTGGACAACGTAAAATATCAAGATTTAAATATATGTATGCAAAAACCATAAAAATAAAGCCAAAACCTTGTTTCTCAAATATCTACACAGGTAAGGTATGAATAAAGATAGCATGACGTCACTGTATCACTCCGCAAAGCATGCAGCCGTTGCACTACTTACTACTCTGCACTGAATTTTTTTACCCAACTTTAATTTGATAAAAAATAACGCCATGTAAAAAAAAATCTTATGGATATGGTCTTGGGACATGTTTTTGAACAATTTTATACTTTAATCTCACGTGCTGCCCAATGTGCATTTTAACGCTAAATTTAAATGAATGATATTATTTTTAAAAGTTACTCATATGTCAATGTAATCTTTACACTAAGTTATAATTTAATTAATTGTTTTTGTATAAACAAGTTTAATATATTAAAACTATTAATAGTTCCTAGCAAGAAACTTTATCTCAGGTTCATAAATCTATGTTTAGAACAATAATATTTTATATTGTGATATTATTAAAACAAAAATATTTCATTTAACTTGTTATAGCAATCCCTTTATAATCCAATAAGAGCATTCAATAAAATCTTTTTATGTTGATTGAAGTTGTTCTAAACTGACTTGATATAACTCACTTAAGTCAAGAATGCATCCACTACTTTAGGGTATCAAGTTAAAAAAATTATGCTAATATTTTTATTTAATCTCTGTTAATAACTATTATTTTTTTATATAGACTAATGACAGATCACAGAAAAATAATTAATTGTCTGTGTCATTAAGTTATATAAAAAATTATGCTACACAAAAGAATACATGGCAAGGAACTGATCATTAGACTCAATCCTTGAGAAGGGAAAAATCTTTCTATGAAACATGTTTGTAGATGCTCTTTCATTTAAAGTGATTAGAAAGATGAGCTCCTCATTAAAGATTTAATATTACTCAGGGTCCAAATGCTGTCGTAGCAGAGGCATATTAGTGGCTCATCTATAGTTAAACTCTAACACATTATGTTTAACTGAAATTCCCAAGGGAAATCAATTTTCTGATTTTAATCATACTGACATTATATAATTGTGAATTCATTCCTAGCAAGTTATGACTTTCAGTAATGTTTAATTTTTTTTTTCTTAAAACATGACCACATTTAATTTTTATTCACTCCCAGATTTTAAATATAATATTCAAGATCCTAAAATAAGTTCTCCAAAAATTATGTATTCTACTTTTACTAGTAACCATAGATAGTAAATGCGATTCTATTTAACTTACTGTACTCATTGACAGTACTTCCATTAGTGAAATGTAGGCAAGGGATAGTTAATTAATATTGTAGAAAAGTAGAAAAAGTGTATTAAATTGGTTTTCGCTTAAGAATAAGGACAGATTTTAACAGTGATTACGAAGTATGTTTTTAAAACCAACAGCAATATATTACAATTAAGGCAAGAAAAATATACACAGCTATAGAAGATTTGGTTTTTATTTAATATTGTATTGTCATATTTTGTCAATAACAAAATACATGTATGTAAAAAGTTGGCTTTATACATGAAACAGTATAATTTACCACAATAATTATTATGTAATATTTTTAATAATAAATCACAATCACTTTTAAAGTACAGCATTTAAAATAGTATATTGTTTTGTTTATCAATACAAATTATTTAATATATCACAAAATATTCGTATAAACTTCAACAAAAAATTTAACTTTCAACAAAAACAAACCATTTACAACCAAAGCAATTCGTTACTGCTGTTCATAAAAATATAGAATAACATATTATTGTTGAGCTTTGGTAAGTCTTTTAGCTCCTCGGCCAGGTGGGCCTTTAGGTTTTTCAAATTTTGGTCGGTGTAAATTTTTCTTAGGGTGAATTTCATCTTGCAAGAACTCCTCCGTCAATTCTGACCCAGAATCAATTTCCAACTGAAATCATATTACTTTAATAAAAATTGAGAACAATATTAAAGGATAGACTTTCATAAATTTTATTGATCATGATGATCAACAGAACGTTTACTTGAACAATGTAAATAATGACTTGGGGAACTTGCAATTTAAGAAAATTTATGAAAATCATACTGAAACATAACATTTTCATCAGTGTATAAGTTTCGTGCCGAGAATTGTTACTGATCTATAGTGGGGTCAGGAAGTGTATTTCATTTGCAATGTGTTTGTTCATTTATTATGTTTTTCTGTTTAGTTACATTTGTAAATTTGATAATGCTCTAGTATGGTAAAACGTAATCCTTTTTTTCTTGATTGGAAGAGTTTGTAGGTTGTAACTAATGTATGTGTAAGTATAACGTTTCTGTCATATTTAACAGAATATGCATGTATATTTTTTTAAATCTTTGTTAAAAGCTGCAACCTGTTTACCCAGGTGGGGTTCAACTTTTTGCTTATGTTGTAATTTCTTTTTTTTTTTTGTTTTAAATCTACTCTTTTTAACGGTTTTAAGTAATCTTATTTAAAATTTTGTTTATGTATGTGAGTGTGATACATTTTTTTCCTCTTCTGTTATGTTGATTTTGTTTGTTTTTAGTATTTTGTGCCATAGGTTATCAATTATTGCCTTACTGTATCCACGTCTTTTTGCTAAGAGATCTCACTCTTAGTGGATCTCAATATACAGTAAACTCCCGATTATCCGTGGGCGGATTAACCGGTTTGCTTGATTATCCGGGGTCTGCCATTGTTTTACAAATATCGAATTTTTATTCCAATCAGATTCATGTGTTTAAATTTCCAAATGGTGAATTACAACATAAATACATATAAGGTAATAGAAGTTAAGATTTTAAGAAGTTAATAGAAGTTAAGAAAGGGATATTTAAATATGTATGTACTAATTTTTACATTGAAATGCAAGCATCCCGAAGCGGGCCAGCGAAATAAAAGGGGCGAGCAGACTACTGTATATAAGAGATTATGACAAAATGCTTGAACGCCCGAAAACCTAATGTGTATCATAAGATTATAAACAAATGTCAGCTAATCTCGGCTATAAATAGTCTAGGACGTGACATATGCATTATCCATGTCTGTCATATACATTACCGATCTTTATGGCTTTGTGATACACGTGACACAAGTAGACACTGTGCGAAAAAATGGTTCTCAAGAAACTTAGATCGCACATTAAAGCTAAATCAATGCTCACAAAAAACAGACGAAAGTGACAGATTTTTTTGTTAAAAAGTGAAAGTATTATGTGTAAAGGAAATTACATATGTACATACATACTTACTTTTGACATATACTTATGTACGTATTGTAAATAGTTAGACATATAAATGTACATGTTATAATCCGTCAAATACATCGACATTTTAAATTATTTTCTGTATTTATTTTGTCCTCTGAAGATTATTTGTGAATTGCATTAACCAAGGACATTATTTGTATAACTTATGGTATAATAATCGATTATCTATCGTTTTGCGTATTTTTTGTGCATAGTGGATTATCCGGGGAATTCGTTATCCGGGCCACCCTATTCCACGGATAATCGGGAGTTTACTGTATTTAGATTGATTTCTTTGTTAATGTATCCAGCTTATGAAATACAGATATTCAGGTAGCATGTTAATGTTTGAACTGATGATTTGAAGTGTTATCAATGAGTATGTCTGCCATGTTGTTTTCTAATATTGTGTTTTTCATGTAAAAGAGCAAGGCAGGCTTAACATCATGATGACATCATGAATTTACCCGGAGTATGGAAATCCATTATCGATAGGTCTTATTGGCAGAATAGCAATCATAAGAAGAGGAATGGCTATTATAACTTGCTAGTGTAACTATTAACATTAGTTAGCAGACGGCTTTCCTATAAGGAGTGGAGCTACTTATATTCTCTTCAACTTCAGCTATTGTAGAGTATACCTCTTAAATTCTAGGAAAAATGTCAGAGCTGCATGTATGCATGACAAAATGAAAGGATGTTATCAGGATATTATCTTTTTCCACAAACACACATACTATTATTATTAATTGTAAACAATTTTTCCGCCATTAAGTACAATAATTTTACCTTATGTGTTGAGGCACCTTTCGGTCACTTGACCATTGTCGAATCACTGAATTAATTTTCTCTATTTTTCTGGAGTGGTTGTTCGGTCCGTGATGTTGGTATTTGTTGACATCATACAATTTAATGAACCTACAGACAACATATGCAAATGACATACTTTTCAAAATCATAAACGCGGCTCAAGAAGAAACATGTATGACGCCAACAAATACCAACATTATGGACCGAACAAGTACACTAGAAAAAGAGAAATTTAATTCAGTGATTCGACAATGGTCAAGTCACCGAAAGGTACCTCATCACATATATATATATATATATATATATTTATTTATTTATAGGTTAGTTTTGGTTGGTAAAGATTATTTAGATTTTTTGGACTAGGAGACTGACAGACTTACCTTGTTAAGAGTCCACTCTCTCGTGAAAGAAGGTTTTCGGTTGAGCTGCGAGCCAGGAATGCACCGCTTTTTTCAATGCTTCATCGGAGGTAAATCGACAGTCCCTTAATGCCTTTTTGAGTGAATTAAACCAGTGATACTAGTCAGAAGGGGCAATGATATGAGGTATGGAGGATAAACTAGTATTTCAGAATTGAGTTTCTGGAGCGTTTCAACAGTATGGGCAGCAGTATCCTGATGGGCATTATTGTGCAACAACACGACACAAGCTTTTGACAGCAGTCCTTGTTGTTTGATTTGAATTGCAGGCTTTAGCTTGCAGTAAGCATCTCTACTATGCCGTTTATTCCCTGACTCGTAATGATTGATCCATGTTTTGTCACCAGTAAAAATCTTTTCTTAGAAGTTATCCCGTTATTTACCATAGTGATCCAAAACGTTTTGGGAAATGTCTAAGCTCGTTTGTTTTTGCAACCGTGTGAGTTGTTTTGGGACACGTCTTGCATAAACTTTAGGAAAACCAGGTCTGTGGTGGATGATTTCTTAGGCAGAAGTGTTACTAATTTGTAGACAATGTGCCACTTCGTCAGTAGTTACTAATCTGTCCAAGAGAAACATTTCACATGAATGTTCAATGTTTTCCTCATTCCTGTGTATGTTTTCCAATGAGCGGTAAACAGTCATCTGGCTTCTTAATTGTGTGTAACACTTGTGCAATAATTTTTGAAATATTCAATCCATTCGTAGACATTCAGTTGTTGCAAAACACTGTTTCCATACTGTACCAAAAGTCTTTGACGAATTTCACCCCCCTGCTACACTCCGACCACAAAAAACAGAACATTGATCTTCTTTAGTTCAAGTAAAAAACAGGGCAGCCATGATTAACAGCACAATAACAAAATGAAACTAACTTAGCAGCTTGAAACATGCATAGAAATAACAACAAATAAACAAAGCATGCATCCCTAACGCAAAACGACAGTACTACCAACATAAACATAACTGAATTGCAGATAATAATTGACTTACCTATGTATAAACGCACATATATACTAAATATAATATTGCTGGTTCCAGCAATATTAAGGGATAAATGTTCATGGATATTTGTATATAGGTCTGTTATGTCGAATGAGAGTGTTCTGTTCTGTGGTTTATTTGATTTGTATTTTTTTTATGGGATGTCCCGTTATATATATATATGCCTGTGTCGAAATTAACGAGATATTTGATTATTTTATCCATTTGTTTTGCTAGTTTATGTGTTGGAGCATTCTGGTAGAGTATTGTTTTTATGGATTAGCAACAGCTCTGAGAGTAGTTTGTCCTTTTAGAAGGTTTGTTTCGAATAGCATTTTTCATTTGTATTAAGGATTTGATTGAAAAAAATTATTATTTTCTTGGCGGTTTAATATTTCTCATCTGTTGTTAGTTGTATTATATTGTTGTTAACGATATTGTTTGGTAACAATAGTTTCGGAGGACCAATAATTATTATAATTATATAAACTAATAGTTTGTACTTACGTGCACCATGGAATATACACTTATCACACTCGCGTATTAAATAAGCGATTTCTGGCCATAAAACTTGTTCGTATTCCACGCACTGGTCACATTCGGTATAAACATTAATCAGAAAGTTACATTCACGTATTCTAATACCTAAGGTACGGAGATTGGAAAGTATAATAGTATACTAGAACGTAGGGTATCGGTATACACTCTGGAAAGGTCTAACGTGCTCTGCTGGTCCAAACTGCAGAAGAAACCTTATCACGGGTGAGCTTTGTCTGACTTTGGCGGCGGGTTTAAAATAAAAGAAATGAGTCTATATTAATTTTAAATACGTAACATACCAGGGGCCTTGAATCCTTCTAGGATTCAAAGAGAACTAACACAAATATAATGTCTTAAAAGTTTATAAAAATAAAAAGTTCATGAAGGAAAATAAAAATATCTCTTTTACAAAAATTGAGCGCACTATGGCGCAAGTTCATTATAAGCGTAGAGGTAGAGGGAAAACCTTGTGAGCAGGTCTTGTCAAGGTTCCCTGCTTTGTCTTCAAATGAACCACTCTTACTACACCATCCTTTCCTGGAGAAACACTACTTATCCTAGCCAGAGGCCATGCGAGAGGTGGTGCAGGTTGATGCACTAACACGAGGTCGCCGACGCGCAGGTTGACAGTTGGCACGTTCCACTTCCCCCGTTGCTGAAGAGTATGGATATATTCTAGATGCCATCTCTTCCAAATACGCTGGTGAAAGGCCTTGATTAGCTGCCAGTGCTTGAGTCGGTTGGCAGGAACGTTGAAAAGATCCTCTTCTGGAACTGAAACCAACGAAGATCCTATTAAGAAGTGACCCGGGGTGAGTGCATTGAGGTCTGAGGCGTCGTTTGACAGGGGTGTGAGAGGTCTCGAATTCAAAATAGCCTCTACTTGAGTTGTGAGAGTGGAAAATTCACATAGAGTTAAAATATGTTCACCGATGACACGTCGGAGGTGATGTTTTGCACTCTTGATTGCTGCTTCCCAAAGACCACCTTGATGAGGAGCTGCAGGCGGGTTGAAATGAAAGTTGATATTGTGTTGTAATGAGAATTCAGCAAGAGGGGTTCGGCCTGAAGAGATGATGAGATTTTGTAAAGCATTATTCGCTCCAACGAAATTCGTTCCACAGTCAGAATAAATATTTGTGCAAAGACCGTGTCTAGACACAAATCGGGTGAGAGCGGCAATAAACCCATCTGTCGACAGGTCCGATACTACTTCAATGTGTACAGCCTGTCACAAGGCAAACAAAGATACAAATATATGCTTTAGTCAAGCGAATCGAGCGCAAATTGTGCATTTTGATGTTAAAGGGACCTCCGTAGTCAATTCCGGTGTTGAGAAACGGACGAGAAGGAGTTAATCTTGCTTTTGGTAAATCACCCATGAGCGGAGATTTATTGTGAGGCTTGTGTCGGAAACATACAACACATTGAAAAATACGAGAGCGTATTACACTTCGGGCCGAGAGTATCCACACATCCTGTGCAAGAAGTGATTGAGTCAATTGAGCGCCCGAGTGTAAGTACTTTCGATGATAAAAATCAATAAGAAGGTTGACGACATGATGTCGTTTGGGCAAAATCACAGGATGTTGCACATCCGTTGGAAGTTTTAAAGCGTTGAGACGTCCTCCCACTCGTAGGATATCATCCTTGTCGAGAAAAGGAGAGAGTCGGCGGAGTTGTGACGAGACAGGTGTAGTTGGATCCTTCTCCATGGCAACGATGTAGTCTCTGAACGCTGATTCTTGAACCATCTTGAAAATTGCCAGTCTTGACGCTCTCATTTCCAGAGTGTTAAGAGGACCATCGAGCTTTCTTGAATGACGAGCGTTATGAGTAAACCGCAAAATATAAGCCATCACACGCTGGAGTCGGCTAAAGTGAGAAAATTGAGTGAGGAGCTCCCATTCATGAGGAGCAGTTGATATGAGAGATATAGGTGAAATGGGTTTCTCTTCTCCTGTGTCAGTAAGTTTTGCAGGCATAAAATGAGATACAGGCCAGTTATCATTAGATTTTTGTAGCCAAAAGGGGCCGTACCACCATAATGAGTGCTGTGGTAAATCTTTAGGAAATAACCCACGCGACGCGCAATCAGCAGGATTATCTTCACTCGCTACGTGTCTCCAGTAATGAGAAGGCACTAATTCTTGTATCTGGGCTACCCGGTTGGCAACAAACGTCTTCAATCGATGAAGAGGTGTTTGTAACCATGTCAGTGTTACTGTCGAATCACACCATAAAAATACAGAAGAAAATTCCACCCTTTTTTCAAAAAGAGAGATAACATATCCCACTAGTTGGGCGAGTAAATGAGCTGCACTTAGCTCTAATCGAGGTACCGTGAGCCTTTTCAGAGGGGCTACCCGAGTCTTCGATATTACTTGCCGAATTAACACAGAGTCGTCGCTAAGTTGGCATCTCAAGTAAACGACGGCGGCATAACCGTTCTCAGAAGCATCTGAGAAACCGTGTAACTCAAAGTTTCTCGAGTGTGTTATTCGTAATGCACGAGGAATTACAATTTCTCGTAGAGTATTAGCCGAGTCTGTAAAGGTTTGCCATAATTTCAATTGTTCAGATGGAAGTGGTTCATCCCAGTTCAATCCTTTGATCCAGAGTAGTTGCATAAAATGTTTGGCCCACATAACAATGGGTGAGAGAAAGTCACAAGGGTCGTAAATCTGGGCAATGATAGCGAGAATTTGACGTTTAGTCCTGGAATTGTGAGGAAAATTCAAATTATAGGTAAACGTATCGGTAGAGGGTGACCAGTCAAGACCTAATATAGTGAAATGTGGTTGTTTACTGCCTTGAAGGAATACAGGGGTCTCTAAATGAGCATCAGGAAGATCTTGCAGCAGTTGACTGGAGTTAGAAGTCCATTTGCGTAGTTCAAAGCCTCCGCGAGCCAGGAGCGAGATGAGTTGCTTACGGAGGCTCAAAGCCTTTTCTTCAGAGTCAGCTCCAGAGAAGATGTCATCTACGAACGTCTGCGTGCGTAGAATATTTGCAGCTTCAGGATAGGAGTCACCTTCGTCTGCAGCGAGCTGATGTAAGGTTCTAATGGCAAGATACGGTGAACAATTCACTCCGTAAGTCACTGTCGTGAGCTTGTAGATTAAAGAGGGCTGATCTGGACTTTCACGCCATAAGAACATCTGATAGCACTGGTCATCAGTGTGCATTTTTACCTGTCTATACATTTGACGAATGTCACAAGAAAAAACAACGTTATGAATCCGAAAATTTAGTAATAAATCACAAATATTCGTTTGCATCTTTTTGCCTGTTAATAAAATATTATTAAGAGAAATACCATTAGAGGTTTCAGAACTAGCATCAAATACAGTACGTAAACGAGTTGTGCTGCTAGACTCCTTTAAAACACCATGGTGAGGAAGGAAGTAATGAGGTACAGTTAGATCAGTATTATGAGCGTATATCATGTGACCAGAGGCTAAGTAGTCAGCCATAAAATCAGTATATAGGGATTTAAATTGAGGTTGAGCACTAAATTTCTTCTCTAGAGAGTGCAGTCTTTTTTCTACATTTAAACGAGATTGGCCCAGAGGAGGATGTTCAGTCTTGAATGGTAGTCGGTGCAATATCGGCCAGATTGGTCCCGAGTATGAGTGGCGAGAAAGTGATCTTCACATAATGTATCTTCTTGAGAAAGCTTAGACACAGCAGTGGTTCTTCCTGTTGCCAAAACCTTTGTAGTGAGTCGTGAAGGTCAATGTCGTTGACAACTAGAAGTGTAGTTGATAATTGAGAGCTGGAGTTACTATGAAGTTCACTGCCAGATAGACATGGTGCGTTACCCATTACTAAAAAGCCAAAGTGTGCGCCTATTAGCATGGGTAAACCATGTCCGAGGTTATAAGATTCTTGAGTAAGTATGAGTGGAAATAAAGCACCACCAAGAAGAACGTCTATGCCTCCTGGCAAGTGAAACGTAGGGTCTGCCAAAACATAAGGACGAACCTTGGAAAGAACTTCAGAGTCTACTTGTGTGCTTGGTAGGTTAACACATATTTTTTCCAATATTAGAAATCTTTCATTAATTGAAATAACCTTGCCCCCAAGAGTTTCAACAGCAACTGAGGTGAGACCTTTTGAGCGTAGGAGTACCTGAGACAATCCTACCACACTATGAGTGGTCTTAGTACGAGGAGCACACAATAATTCAGCAGCACGCTCGGTGAGAAAACAAGATTGACTGCCAGAGTCAACAAGAGCACGAAATACATGAGTAATACCGTTAGACGAGGTAAGCTTAACAAGTAGAGTGCCTAAGAGAACAGTATTAGAGATTTGAGACGTATTCTGCTTTTCTTGACAGGTCATAGTGATTGGAGAAGGGGTTATTTCCTGTTGAAGTGTCGGAGAGTCTTGACGCGAAGTTTGAGGTGTGGTCCGTTGCAGCGTAGAGTAATTTTCAAAATGTAATAATGTATGATGATTTTTGTGGCATTTGTAGCAACTAAACTTTGACCTACAGTCGTTAAGATGGTGAGTACCTAAGCATGAGGTACAACGCCCCTTTTCCTTTACAATTTTGAGACGGGATTTGGCGTCCTGACTCTTGAAGTCCGGACACGAATATACCTTATGGTCAATTTTATTGCATATAAAGCATGGATGAGATTTAACTTTAATGGAGGAGCCTTCTCCATAATTGTAGGACATCAGTGATACTTTTTGTTTAAAGTATTTATTTTGGGAACCAGAGGGGGTGCGTGATCCAGACGAGGAGGGTTTCGAGATGATAGGAGAATGAAGATTGGCATCTTCAACTTCATTACATTCTTTATTTAAAAACTTAATAATTTCCGCTGCATCAGGTATTGTAGTGGAGTCAACTCTCTCTTGAGTAACATTTGATGAACGGAAGTTTTCAAAACGGTTCCTAAGTTCACTATCCATTTTTTGTAAAAGCATAGCAGATAACAAAGGATTTTTACTAGTGATATCGATGTCTAGACCTTTAAGAGCTTGTATATTTTCTGAGTATAAATTTACAAAATTTCTCATTTGTTTAGGCGTGTTGTTTACAGAGGGCAAATCTAAAATTTGATTAAGGTGTAAAGTAACTAACCGCCTCGGAGAGTGATATCTTTCTTTTAATAAGTCATAGGCCACTTTATAGTTAGCGTCAGAAATAGGGAGAGATTTAATTAAATTTAGCGGTTCTCCTGAGATAACGCTCAATAAATATTGAAGTTTAGAAACTGCTGGTAACGATGCATTTTCATGAATGCTAGCGTTAAATATATTAATGAATGACATCCATTCGAGAAATTCACCATCGAAATGCTTGAGTTCAAGCTTAGGCAGTCGTATATGTAACTGAGGAGTAACTATTTCACATTTAGGCCTTGTTGATGACATCATACTTTCTATCGAATATACGGTAAAATTAATATAATCGACTAACTCGTTGATGCTGTTAAGAGGAGCGTAGTTGGGTTGAAAATTCGGGTTAGCCTGTATTTCTAGTTCATGATAAATGTCTAAAATATCAGAAAATTCTTCACGAAGCCTATTTATAGATTTAGCGAGCACCAACAATTTTTGCAGGATTGACTTATCAGATGTTTTTTTTTGTTAGATCAAAAATCTCTTGAATTTGACTAAATATATTGTCTTTCTTTGATTTAATAACTGCCAAAGATTTTGCCATGATTAAATGATAGTTTTATAGTAGAAGATGAGATAACTGCTTTAATTTTTAAATTACAAAATGTTTTAAAGAGATTAGGCCTATGAGCGTATATGTTTAACAGAGAGATAAATAAGCCTAAGTAAACAACAAATCGACGTAGGCTCAATGAGATAACCTTCTATAAACAACTGAAATCACTTTTCATAAACTTTTACAATTAATTTAAACCAACATATTAATGCACGCCAAAGCCAAACAAAGATAAGAGAGGATCAGCTGTTTCATATACTGCGACATGAAACTAGTTTTCCAGTGTTTGCATGCACAGACAAAGTTTGAAAAAACTTGTAGAAATTGTAGAATGAACACATATAATGAATTGTATTTTATTTTATTTTTTATATAGGTCTTAAGGCTCAAGATCCGGCCCGGCTGGACCAAATTTGTTTGGTAACAATAGTTTCGGAGGACCAATAATTATTATAATTATATAAACTAATAGTTTGTACTTACGTGCACCATGGAATACACACTTATCACACTCGCGTATTAAATAAGCGATTTCTGGCCAGAAAACTTGTTCGTATTCCACGCACTGGTCACATTCGGTATAAACATTAATAAAATAGTTACATTCACGTATTCTAGTACCTAAGGTACGGAGATTGGAAAGTATAATAGTATACTAGAACGTAGGGTATCGGTATACACTCTGGAAAGGTCTAACGTCCTCTGCTGGTTCAAACTGCAGAAGAAACCTTATCACGGGTGAGCTTTGTCTGACTTTAGCAGCGGGTTTAAAATAAAAGAAATGAGTCTATATTAATTTTAAATACGTAACAGATATATTCATTGATTTAATAATTTAGAGTATTGATATTAATTACTATAGTTGTGTTGCTTTATCTGCTTTGGTGAGTGTAATGTATATCTAGGTCAACCTAGAAACTGAAGAAAATAGCTTAGTGGAAACATAAACGTTGTATGTCTCAGCAAAGTTTTAGTACATTTTCTTAAATTATAAGTTTGGCAAGTCCTTATTAATAAATTTCAAATATAAATATACTATGTTTTTACATATTTAATACTTCTACCATTTTGGCTGCTACTTCATAACCATAGACATTTAAAATAGGTTAAAATATAGAACAAAAGGCACTCATAATAATATACAAAAATAAAATTATTTTTAAACGTCTTGGAGTTTAAAGAAAATAATTTACAATTATATCACTCCCCCCCCCCATTCCTTCTCCTTAAAGAAAGAAGAAACCCGTCTAGAAACTTTTTATTTTAGAAGCATTTTACAAAATTTCATATTTTACAGTTGTTGATTTGTAGACAGGTCAATACATAATATATTTCAGATACAGCTGTAATCAGTCTAGTCCTAAAAAATGAAATTAAAATTTTTTTTCTTAGTTGGATTTTTAAGAAGAAAACGAAATTACCAGTAACAAAGGAGCGTATTATATAATTTACCTAGCCTTAGGATAAAAAGTATAGACGGGCCGATACCTAGAGTTTTTGATACCGATTCCCAAAATTTTTTTTAGTTCTCAATTCTTCCAAGTTATATTGGCCTACATGAAATTTTCTAATAATAAATTTAGTTAACATCTGGTCATATGGGAAAGACTTTTAAAAGTTCCGCTTTATTGTAATAGGCTACACAAAATGTTCGACCTTGATTTATGAATTTCTGAAAGGGTGAGAAAAATATTGGATAAAAGTAATGATTTATTTAAAATTGCAAATATGAACTGAAGTTCACAATTGTAATATAACTTCAGTAATAACCATTTCTGTATGTATAACTGGAGAAATTGGAACTGCCTTTTCTTTGTTATGTTTCGATGGGGTTTTGTTGAGACGGGGAGAGAGGAGAGAGAGTGTCGGGCCCTCCCAAGTGACAGTGAGACAGCAGAGCGAGAAAAGCAGTGACAAACAAACCGGAAATGCTTCCAATCGTCTTTGTTGTTGGGTCATAAATAATAATAATATTCTCATGATTTCAAATAGAAATTTGGTTTAATCGTTTAATTCATTTAAAGCAACTAATACTTTAATAAGACATTGTTGATAATTAATTATATTTTTTATAACAACACCACATATGTATTTTAACAGCTAAAAAACAAGAATTGAAATCGGCACTTTAATAATCGATGGAGAATCGAGTATCGACGATTTCTCAATACCATTAATCTATTCCTAGTAAAAATTATTAAATTATCATGTGAAACATAACAATAACCACTCCTTTTAACTATATAACTGACAAAAGCCCTTCTTTAGACTTTTATTTCAAATGATATTATCGGACCTATTTACTTATTGTAGCCAAGAATCTATCACAAATACTTGGGTTTTATATGTCACACCAGAAGAGCAGTTCCTGGAAATAAAGTTAACTCTGGGTAATTGTACTGCTTCAGGACTAGCTTGTTTTAGTTGAAGTTTTGAAAATAAAGAGTAATACTTTACTAGGTGTTGGGTAATCTCGAGTTTTCTCATTTTTACATGTTATTCAGGAATATGTTCTAAAAATGATAATGTTAATCTTAAGCAGTAGAATTAATAAAGAGTGATGAAATATAAACAGTAGAGTCTCGAAAATCAGAGTCCCGATATTTCAAGCTTCTGTATAATTCGAGTCTATTTCTATTTGAGCCTATTTTATCTATTTGAAAGGAAATGAGTCGGGCCTCCAAGAAATGTTTATAGCCATATAGAAAATGAATTGGGCGTTCAGGAAATATTCATATCAATACATCATCTAAAGGAAATGAGGTAGGCTTCCAAGAAATGTTAATATCAATATGGTATTTTTCTTCCTCCCCATTCTGTTGTTATGCTGTTGTTCATGCTATGTTGTGTTTGAATGTCGGTATCAGTTATATTTAGGTGACAGAAGGATATCAGAAAACAAACTCTTTTGAAGCAAACAAATCAATCAAACAATGACAACACTCATGATTAGCTGAACTGGTCTTTATTCCCGCTCTTAATAAATCCGGTTCAGGCTGTTGCCATATTGATCTGGATATGAGGGGTTTTACTATATTAGGGTTCATTAAAAGACCTATATTTTTTCCGTGTAATCCGAGTTTTCGGTAATCTGAGGGGGTTTCAGTCCATTCACCTTGAATTGTCAAGAATCTACTGTACTTACAAAGTAACAAAATGGGTAGGTATGGTCGTATCTACAAATCGTAGATCAAGCCCCATTGTATTTGACATCAATATTTTATATTCATTAATTAGGATTTTTTTTTTTAAATTGGAAAACTTAAATAGAAAAAAAAGATACAATTGATATAATGAATTATTGTTTCCTACAAGTTTTAAGACATTAATAATGGTAAAAATGTTTTGAATAAATACGAATGTTTACCTTCTTCTCTATTTTGATACCTAAAACATTTTCTATGTTATCAAGCAATGGAGCTTTACAACTTGAGTATAACATTCTTTCTTTTATTGAACAGGAGTAACCAGGCATTGAATAAATAAATACTGTAACAAAAAATTGTACATAAATCAATATAAGTTAAACAAGAAAATATTAAATATAATAATACAATATTATTTATTTTTAACTCTATAATAACTTGTAACATAAAATACATATCTGATTGGTTACATTTGCTGTCAATTTATTTATTACATGGCCAGTTTAGACTCTTATTATAGTGCAATGTTAACTTAAATTAGGAGCAACTTAGAATGCAATATTTATTGCTTCAATTTCAATATTTATGTTTAATCTCTAGTCGGGTTTTTTTACAACTGCCGAATTATAACCTCTCGGATACAGTGCTTTTTTTTGCTAATAAGAATATTTATATCATATATTTGTAATAAATTTGTTTTGTTATAATCAATGTCTTGCAAGCAACAAGATTTATTTTTTATGTGTCTGAATTTGGTTAATGAAACTGTTAAATTAAAAATTACAATATATTTTGTTAAAACTTCACAAAACCAACAATATTAGCTACTGTCAGTAATATTTTTGTCCTATATCAGGCAATTTCCATCTAATTTTGGAGGATTGACCTTGGAAGTAAAAAATAATAAGTACTTAAACAAAGCCATAGGTTATTTAAGAATATGTTTATATTATTAGTTTGCAAGTAGCATTTATTTATTTATTTGCTCGAGCTGATCCTTGCTCTCAAAATGTTGCTTCATTGTCTTTTATGATACAGATTATTCAAGTTATTTTGATTACTTGAAGAAATATGAATTCTGATTACTGAGATCTGGGTAATAAGTAGGGTAGTGAGAAATTCATCATAAAATAACATAGCATCAAGTCTCGTCTTTCTTACTTTTATTTTTCCCTTTCTACATATATGGGAATATATACAAACACATAAACCATGATACTTTATAGGTATACATCTTCCTGAAACACTTCATGAAACAAGGGCACGAGGAAGCCAGTAGAGGAAAACAGTGGTCCTCTGGTGCAACTGTCGTGGCTGACTTCTGATTCCTGACAGGAAAGTTGCTTGATATAATCATCTTGAATTCACTAAATCAACTATAGTTAAATATACTTAACTAAGCGAATACATAAGGGCTTACTTGCTGACGCATTTCAAAACAATCATTCCTCTTTTACAAAGCAAAGCCTCTACTCACTTTAAGAGGCTTTGCTTCATAAAGGGATGATTGTTTCAAAAACGTGTCAGCAAGTAAGCCCTTATGTATTCACTTAGTTAAGTATTTTTAATTTTAATTGTAGTCCTGACATGAGATGGCTATCTCCAGGCCCACCTCTACCGTTTTGGCCTGGCAGAATCTGATATATGCCCGCTCTGTCATGACTGTGTCATGAATGGGGACCACATTTCAAACTGCCCTGAGCAGGACAACCAGCTGTTCAGAATTGGTCGTTACTGGGAGGCTCGATGCCGAATGGTTCAATAGCCAAGTGCGGGCATTGGCTAAAGTAAAGTCCTTCGTAGGTATGGCAGTAGCCTAACTTATGCTGTTCATCTTTAATGTAGAAGCAAAAAAAATTTTTAAACCATGTTAACCTTGCATGGATTATTAGTTTAAATAAATGCGGTTGACTTGCATATATTTGATATTTTTTAACTGGCTACGTTTAATAGAGTGCAGAAGAATAAAGCCTAATGAAGATAACATATCCATTATTGAAACATTGCCTGTGTAAATAAATAGTTGTATCTGAGTCGCTAATCAACCCCATTTATTTTAACGAAAAAATTGTTTTTATTTTGTTTGGCATGTTACCAAACATTTCATTTCCTTTTCGAAAATCAAACGTACACATTCTTTAGATAATACTTTTTTTACATCTATGTTCGATGAAATAGCAAAAGAATACACAAAATATGTATGCTGTTTAATTGAGTCATAGTATAAGATACTTTTATATTATGTTTATAAGAAAATTACTATATTATATAGAAATATATAATTTCCTCAAATTTGTATAATTCTAAATATTGCAAAATATAGTTGTTTGAAGTAGAATTTCTGTTATTTTTAAACTTACCTATGGATTCCATATAATCGCCTTCATGAGTATGTTTGAATATATAAAGATGATACCTCGCTACATCATCAGGAACAAAAGAAGGTAACTGAGCCAAAGTTACGTTTTCTGCTTTAGCTAAAAGTATTTGTTCATCTTGAATATCTAAAAGAATAAAAATTATCACTATAAAGATCTTTCTACGTTTTTAATGACATGTAATAACGTTTTCTATTAAAAGGAAAATTTACTAATTCCTTAAATTTTCTATAGGCCTGTTTAAAGTAAAATCAAATTCATGTTACAAGTAAAATATACAACATATAAGTTAGGAGAAAACTCAAGAGTTTTTGAATTCTCAAATAATAGTGGATCAAATTTATTCATGCCACGTATAAAAAAAGATTCAGAATAGTATTATACTGCCTATGCCATGACTTAGACCTACTTGCTAAAAATTTACTCAAGCATGTAAAATCCTGAAGTAAATTTTAAGAATAATTTTTAGCAAAATTTAAAGTCTCCTAATTTTTAAATATTAGATTTTATAAATCAGGATTTTTAATTTTCAGTTTTGTTTGGAAATTATTATTACAATACAGTATGTATACTAACATTTATATAAATATTTTTTTAATTGTAGATTTCCAACCAGGAAAAGAAGAAAACAGTAGTAAAAATTAGATGTTTAAACTTTTCAGAATAAAGTTTTCTCAGCAAGTATATCAATTTAAATTTTTGTATAGATAAAATAATTGAAACAACTCCATCATTATAGAACAAGAGCCTGTGATTGCCACCATTTTGTTATTTCATAAAAGCTGCACGTTTCTCAGTGTATACTCCTAAAACAATTAGAAACAATAAGCTACTATAGTTTGAGTCATTGTGGATTTATTTGGCTGGTAACAGATAGCAAAGGTGTATAAAATATCAACTTAATTTTGTCAAATAATAAAGCTTAATTTGTTAATATTTTCTTCAGAATAATATTATAAATCATGTCATTCATTGCCAGATATTTTAATAAATTGTAACTGTATTTACGTTATAATAAAAATTTATAGTATGTATTTTCTCAGTATTAGAAGACATTTTCTCAGTAGCCAAACAGTTCTGACACTTCTAAACCTTAGCCAGACAAACATATAGACTAGCTATAAATGTGAGTGCAAGGCAAAGTACATGCTAGTATGTATAAGTGAAATTTAATTATTTGGGTAGATTGAATAAAAATATAATTATGTACTCATCTCGTATTTAACCCTTAGCACTCGACTCTCGAGGGAGCCCCGCCAAGCGTATATTGCAGTTTACTCGTATGTCGGGGGTCACCTGACACGATTTTCAAATGCCTATAACTCGTCTTCGGCGAAGCTCACGACATTCAATCTTTTACCGTTTGGAGCTACACTCTATTGAAAATAATGTGAACTAAGTTGAAAATGCCTAGGAATATGTAAGTCATCACAAAATCTAGTTTGCCGCTATGTTGTAAGCTGCAAGTAGGTTACAGTTTTGCCGGTTATTTGTTTACTCGTAGTTTGCCGTGGCTTCACATGCAATTAGTGATTCTGAAATTCCAGATCTTTTACTTGATCCTGATTTATTAGAATGTAGTTCAGTTTCATAAACAAAATAACTAAACCAACAGGTATTTGTAAATATAATCAGTTTATGGGTGGTATAGATTAGCTGTTCAATATAATGAACCGTGCAGTTTTACAAAACGAACAAATAAATGGTGGAGGACAATGTTTTTCTGGCTATTAGATGTAGCTGTAGTAAATAGTTTTACTATCTATAATAACAACAAAAAAAATGAAAGAAAATCCAGTTAAAAAAAAATAGTTTCGCCAAAACTTGGTGATATCAGGAATAACCCGTATAGTTAGAGGCCGTCAACTACTGACAAAGAAGAAAGACTGAATTGGAAATTACATTTAATCTTTTCCAATGATAAAAATACTTTAAAGGATTATATAGTTTGCAGTAACAGGAAGATAAAAGGAGGTAGAAGGGAAACAGTTTTTCACTACAAAACATGCGGCAGAAAACCAGGATTTCATCTGGAAGACTGTTTTCAAAGATATCATACTCTGCAAAATTACAAATAAGATAATAAAATCACATACATACAGTATTAGTGAATAAAAATAGCTTAGTTTACTAAAATCATGTAAGAGAAAACAAAGTTTTCCATAAACAATAATGCAACCTGCAGGTGAGGAATTTGTCCCAATTTAATTACAAGTGGGGAAGCAAAGCATGTTACAAAAATCCGAGTGCTAAGGGTTAATAGGCTAAGGAATTTCAATAGTTGCATATTTTATTACTATTCGGACGATATTTGGCAGGTATCTAACCTTTCAAACATTTTATTAATAGAAGTATAAGCTATTGGATTGAAAATGTACTGTACATGAAAATAAAAGTTCATAATCTCAGGCATTCATTGGTGTATGTTTCATTGCATTTTATCAAAAAATATAGTATTGTATTTATCTTAAAATGACAACTATGAAATGATAAAATATATTTTGGCTAGTATAAAACAGGTTTTGGGATGATGAAATACCAGCAAAATTGGTATAAAATACCAAGATGACAACAGGAAAATACAAATAACACAAAAGGTCTAGCTGTCTCAAAACAAAGCGATAAGAAAAATAACTCGTAGTATACTACCAACCAATAAAATAATACCTTAGATACTAAAAACTTCATGACCTTGTTTTAGGTAAAACAGAAAACAATTCACAATACCAGTATCTGTCTTAGACTTTTAATAAGTAAGCATTATATAGTGTACGTATAATATTATATCAAAGTCTCCTGAAAAATGTTTGATAATTTTTTGTGAAATTGTTATTTTATTCATTTATCTCATAGTACTTGCATTTATTGATGTTTCCAAAGTTATTGATACTAGATTTTTAATGAAATTTCAATTCCTTATGATCCTAGTTATTGAGGTACAATTGATATCCGTAGTTCTATGAATTTTAAGTCTATCAAAATATTTATAAAATGGAAATAAGTGAGAAGAATCATATCAATGGTTCCTTTGGATGAAAGGATATCTAGAACAATGGACAAAACACAGACAGTTTTATTTGGTGATCAATAAACAGCTCAAATGAACTAGTTCAGTTTTGAGACATTTATTGAATGGCTATGATTTTAGAACTGTACAAAAGTGAAAAAATACTAGTAAATTAAATATCAAGTTAAACTGAAATAACTGAAAAAAAACAAAATAAAATTGTAAAACATTTATTTTGATAAACATAATTTGTCAAATAAAAGAAACAGATAAGCAAACAAGTTTCTACAATTACCTATTTTGAGTTGTATGTAATTGACCTTTCCTTTTGAGAAGTCTATCAGTGCATCCTTAGCCTTTGGCACTAGAGGAAAAGCAACTCCACCAAGTGTTTGAGTTCTACTGTCGACACTAACATCTGTTAAATCTTGTGTTAATGATGCTAATTCTTCTTCACGTGATGTTAAAGGTGCTGGAGAACTTGCGGCCTGTCGTTGTCGTTTTAGGCCTTTTAGAGATACATCTTCCTATAAAAACAATTTTGTTCAAATAATGACCACTTTTAGTATTTTCTCTCACAACTAAACCTTTTTCAGCAATGAGCTGAAATCTATGGAATTACTTGGATTGAGTATTAATGCTAATGTAATTCTAAAAATGTGTTTCAGTTTTTATTGGTTGTCTTATTAATTAATAAATACTGTATTAAATATTTGTTTAGTTATATAATTAAAATTAACAATGAACCCATTACCAAAATACGAGATATTAATCAAACAACTTATTTATATACTTCAACATATACAAATAAAACTATGCTTAACGCGTTCAGCACGGCTAGCATACTGGCACACTGTGGGTTCCCTTACGAGGCACAGAGAGCGTGCCGGTGCGCTCCCAGCTTAACTTCTTAGAGACGGCGAGCTCACCAGCACGCTCACTCCCAGGCTAATTGAAACTTCTCTACTGTTGTTGATACGTGTTTGTATAAAGGTTTGATTTTTAAGTCAGTGCTTCAGAAGAGTTTGGAGAACTATGTCCCTGAGTCGTTTTTAAATCCGACCATCCCAAGTTCAAGGTCTATATAATTACATTTTTTTAATATCTTCAAACTCGTGAAATAGGCTGTATAGCAATATTCTAGTTATCAGTTCCAAGGTTAAAAACATTATGCAGCATAATGAATGACTACTACAATAAAATGGATCATGAAGTCTAGCTATGAAAGAAATAACTGATACCTAAATAGATTAAAAACTGCCTAATACAATATACAGTATATTTTATCTATATCTGCACTGAACACGGTTTTGTATTGCATGCAAACATTTGCCTATATAGTCTTTACTAAATGAAGATACCCATTTAGGGAGTTGTGTTTTATTGTCAAATCAGAATTTAACAAGCATTATAAAATAACTTCTATTCCTTCTGGTCACAGTTGATATTAGGACACATTTCCTGAAATGACCACCATCATAAAAAGTAAGTGTTATTAAAGCCAAGCATTTCTATATTTATATGAGTTGAAATGCGTGAAAATATAAACTAGTAGCTCAAGATGAAGGAGCTATCTAGTTATAATTAAATAAGCAATTAACAAAATTATATAAATAAAACCCTTTTGTACTTTTCGATAACCAAGTTATTATCATCTTTGTTATCAATTATTATTTGATTAATATCTTGAATTGTAGTATTGGGTTTATTGCTGACTATAATATTGTTTTAAAGCTATGTTTAAGAATATGTATCTAAGTACTGTAATTCAGCATCATTAATAATATAAAATTCACTAACTAGAACAGTGGCATGAATTTCTTCTTTTATTTGTCCACTTCCAAATTCTTGTTTTAATGTAGCTTTTGTAGAGGCATAGAGCATTTTCTGTCTAATTGGTGAATCATCTGGTGACCAGCTAATTAGCAGCCAATCATAACCACCCATTTCATTTTTTGAATCTAGCCTAAATTAAAAATAAAGAGTTTTGTACAAAATTTATAATTTACAGAAATTTTATAATAGTCTTTCCCTTATCAGCCAGCCTTTCTTTATAAAAATAATTTACCAAGAAAATTTATATTAATATCTCAACTAAGATATATCTTATGAATGTTTACTGTTCAAACACACTAATAACAATATTTAAATTTTTGTCTTCATTTAAAAGATTTTTTATTGTAATTCTTTTAATTAAAAGTTTTATAACAATGGAAGTCAATTATCTAAGATAAACTAAGCAATTTATCTCTGGAATGTCATCAAACTTAGAAATGACAACACACTGAAATAAATTTAATATGCCATAATTTATAGTGACATACATAAAGAGCATTTTAAAAAACAGGTAAATACGTATATAAAATATGTGTAAAAAAAAATTAAATATTACAATATCTTTCATTTATATTATGAATTGAGTTTTTTCAAAATATTTTTTAAAACAAATCATGTGAAAGAGATATTTATCATCCACTTACAAATAGTAGTATTAACATATTTTGACATACCTGTATAAAATATATGCAGGCTGTTCTGGTTTTATTAACCTCAGCACACAGCGATCGTAATCTTGCTCCCAATTTTCTTTTGCATCCGAGTAAGCTGATAAGCTTAATTCCTCTGAAAAAATATTTCATTATATTAATAACTTTATACAGAGTCTTCTCAATGTTGAACTCCTATAAAAAGTCTGTAATCAGTCGTCCATTAACACTTTTTGACGTCCATATCAATATCTCAATATAAAGAATATAAAGGAAGGAAATAGGACATGGGTTTCATCTTTAAAATTTATTCTAAGAATTTTGAATAGTAAAATATGAAACCATAAGACAATATTTTTTTCACAGTTAGTTTCAAAGTAACTTTGTTCAAAATAAATATTTTTTAAATTCATCTTATTTCTGAATTCCCCCACTGAATTCTGATTAATGCTCATATATTTGTTCAACAATAAAAATAATTGTTTTTCCCCAAAATTAGTTATAAAGTTAAACCTAAACACTATTAAATAATATTCGAGCTGGCTTGTGAGTGAAAGTTATAATTAAAGAATAAAAATATGGTACAACTCACAAATATAAAATTTTTTATTTCATACCCGTTTCAACGACTAATTTGTCGTCATCCTCAGTGAATATACACAAATCAAATTAACTAAAAAAATATATATTAAACATAACCTATAAAGTTTTAACAAAAGTAAAAACAAAATAAAAATAAAAATGATTTTTATTTTGTTTTTACTTTTGTTAAAACTTTATAGGTTATGTTTAATATATATTTTTTTAGTGAATTTGATTTGTGTATATTCACTGAGGATGACGACAAATTAGTCGTTGAAACGCGTATGAAATAAAAAATTTTATATTTGTGAGTTGTAACATATTTTTATTTTTTAATCTAAGCACTATTGTTTATTTTTTATTTGAACATAATTTTCAGTTGGATCTAAATAAGACCATCTACTTCATCTCAAGTCCAGATTAGTGTAGTAGTATCAAGTCTGTACAGAAAATAATACAAAGTAACATTTACTGATTTTAAAGTATTAAAATTTAGAGAATTTATTCTAACACACTTGTTATATCAATGTTGGCAAAATCTGATAACATAGAATTATATACCAATAAGACATAATCTCAGTTGCCTGAGAGGTATATCTGGTATATGTGGTATGTTAGCCATCCACAAGGTAAAAAATTGCTAAAATGTGTAAGAGAATTAAGAAAGTGTTCAATATTTTAGGAAACTTGTAACAAAACTTTTATATACTTTTGTAGAACATAGTAGAGACTAGTTGACTAAACTGTTAACAAATATAGTAAACTTTATTTCAACAGTAAAAACCACTTTGTGTTGAAATAAATTAAATATTTGAAAACACATGGAAATAGGTTCATTGACATGACTCTAAATATGAATATGAAATTACAAGTACATTCCACTCAGCAAAATAGTATACAAACATTATTACTATGACATTATTTAAATATGAATTAAGATAGGTTATTTGTAAATATTATATATTTGAAATATATATCTTTATATATATAATTCTTCTGTGAGTGTGTATGTCACTGAACTTCTCTTAAACGACTGGACCGATTTTGATGAAATTTTTTGTGTGTGTTCAAGGGGATCTGAGAATGGTTTAGATTTACAATTTTGTCCGCTGGACAATGTTTTTTTAATTAATTTTTAATTTATTAGTAGTTGTTGATTTTGGAATGTTTTACATTGGATCCGACAGACGGTGCTACCATTGCAGTGTCAAATATTAAATATTCAATTTTAATTTTAGTCTGTCCCGACAGTTAGCGCTGCGATCAAATTAAAAAAATGTTTTGTTATCATTGTGTTATTGTACACCATGTGCTGGATCAAATATTAAATTAAAAGGTACTGAGTGTTCTGAGAAGAGTTTTGAAGTGTGCCTAAAAAACTATACATTTTGCGAATTTAGTGCAGAATCGAAGTGAGTATATTTCTTATAATTTTTTTTATCAAATTTACACGTGCGTTAGTTAATAACTAACCTAACCTACAAATTTATTTGTGTACTATCGGCGTCATTAATTTATGACTGTTTCGAGATTTAAGGGAAAATAAAATAGTATGCAAATAAAATTTAAATAATTGAATATAAATGAATATATATTAATAAAGTAAAAAAGCATAGAATGAAATATTGGATATTTTGAAATCTGTGTCGATAAAAAATCCATCCAAATAAAACTCAGTGTTAATAAAGAGGCAAATATAAAACGTGAATAAATAAAAATCCATAAAATTAAAGTATAATTTCATAAACAATACATGGAAATTCTATATAGGTTATCTACATAATTATACTTTTATTTAATTGTTTATTTATTTATTTATTTAATTTTCATCTTTAATAAATCACTCATTTTCGTTATGTATTATTTTACAGTATTTTCCTTATACAGAAAAATGCCACGTCTTCGTGGAAGAGCAAAAAACATTGGTCGGCGTACTCGGAACGCCCAATTAGTCCATGATCGTCGGTTAAATAGATCAATTGAAGAACACTCAACGGATAATGCAAATTTAAGAGATCAAGTTGCATGTTCACGAGCAAATGAGAATTCAGAGCAACGCGTTCAACGTCTTCATGCTAATGCATTGAGACAACGAGAGGCACGTCATCGAGCTACCGACGCACATAGAGACCATCACCATCAACAAGTGCAACATAATCGAGCATTGTCACGAGCATCATTTAATCGTCTCGCGTTCGAATATGTTCCTGAAATAGATTATTCGTCACATGCACTAATCACGATAGGTAGTATGGACAAAGAGTGTCAATATTGTCATGCTTTCAAGTATAAAGGTGAATCAACTGGTTTATGTTGCGCATCTGGAAAAATTTCACTGCCATCGCTAAATCCACCACCGGAACCTTTAAAAACACTTTTAGCCGGAACCACATCTCAATCGAAATTGTTTTTGCGAAAAATTCGTAAATTCAATTCATGCTTCCAAATGACATCATTTGGAGCAACAAAAATTGTTCATAATGAAGATGGTCGTAATTTTGAATCTACATTCAAGATTCAAGGTCAGGTGTACCACCAAATTGGTTCATTGCTTCCAATGCCTGATGCCGATCCAAAATTTCTACAAATTTATTTTATGGGCGATGAGGAGCAACAATCACATACACGCTGCCTTTACAACCATATAGAGCGGATGGAAGAACAAGAAATTGTGGATAATTTGCAAACGTTTTTGCAAAACAATAACCAATTGATACGATTGTTTAAGACTCTTTCTAACAGACTGCAAAACGACAACTACGTCATTGTCATTAAAGCAGACAAAGTGCCCTATGGAGAGCACGCAGGCACATATAATGTTCCAACTATTAATGAAGTTGCAGTCGTTATGGCTGGTGACCCATGTGAACGTCGAGATATTCGCATACAACGCAGAGATAATACGATGCAAATAATTCAAGACAATCATCGTTCTTACGATGCTTTGCAGTATCCGTTGATATTTTGGGAAGGAGAAGATGGATATCATATCAATATTAAACAAAGAAATCCAACTACAGGTAAACTTATAAATTATCTTAAAATTATTTTATTTTAATCAATAATTTCTGTTAATCTCATAATTATATTTATTTGCAGGTGAAGAACGGGACAAGAAAGTTAGTGCTATGAACTACTATGCATATCGACTAATGATTCGTGCCAATGAAGGTAATGGTATTCTCCGATGCAGACAGCTATTCCATCAGTACATTGTCGATATGTATGTAAAAATCGAAAGTGAGAGATTACGGTACATAAAATTTAATCAAGCAAAACTTCGTGCTGAGGAGTACATTCATTTACGTGACGCCGTAATCGGCAATGTAGATGCAACGAATGACATCAACAATATTGGTACCGCATATATTCTCCCATCATCATACACTGGTAGCCCGCGTCATATGCAGGAATATATTCAAGATGCCATGACTTATGTACGTGCATACGGCCGACCTGATCTTTTTATCACATTTACGTGTAATCCAAACTGGGATGAAATCAAAAGTTTACTGTTGCCAGGTCAAACATCGATGCACCGTCATGATGTCACTGCACGTGTCTTTAAACAAAAATTAAAATCTTTGATGAATTTGATTACACATTACTCGGTATTTGGTGAAATGCGTTGTTGGCTTTACTCTGTTGAATGGCAAAAACGAGGTTTACCTCATGCGCATATTTTAATTTGGTTGGTGGATAAAATACGCGCAGAAGAAATTGACAAAATTATTTCAGCGGAAATTCCAGATCCGAATGTTGATCCAGAATTGTTTAACATTGTTACTACAAATATGATCCATGGTCTATGTGGCACTCTAAACATGATGTCGCCATGTATGGATAATGGAAAATGTACAAAACGTTTTCCAAAACCATGTGAAACTGATACTATCACCAATATGGACGGTTATCCATCTTATCGACGTAGAGACGTAGACAATGGTGGTCAATCATATGAATTGCGTCTGTCAAATGGTGTGAGAGTAGATATTGATAATCGCTGGGTAGTTCCATATTCGCCATTGCTGTGCAAAACCTACAAAGCGCACATAAACGTTGAACTATGCAGTTCGGTGAAGTCTATCAAATACATTTGTAAGTATGTTCACAAGGGTAGTGATAAAGCTATATTTGCTGTTCAAAATGTAAACGACAATGACGAAATAACACGTTATCAAATGGGCCGATACATAAGTAGCAACGAAGCTATTTGGCGCATTTTTACGTTCCCTATACATGAAAGGGATCCTGCTGTTATACATTTGGCTGTGCATCTTGAAAACGGACAGCGTGTTTACTTTACAGAAGAAACTGCACTACAACAGGCTTTGACGGCTCCAAAAACAACTCTTACTGAATTTTTTAAACTTTGTAGTCGACAAGATGCTGTTGGTCAATTCGCAAGGACGTTGATGTACACTGATGTCCCTAAATTTTTTACATGGAATAAACAATCAAAGAATTGGGAACCGCGGAAACGAGGCATTCCAGTCCCAGGATTCGCTGATATATTTATGACAAATACTTTAGGTCGATTATATACAGTTCATCCTAAGCAACGCGAATGTTTTTTTTGCGTTTATTACAAGTTAACGTCCCTGGACCGACGTGCTTCCAATATTTGCGAAAAGTCGATGGTACTTCATACGACTCTTTCTTCGATGCGTGTCGTGAGTTACATTTATTGGAGGATGGTAACCATTGGGATCTCACACTTGCAGATGCAGCACTGAGCTCATCTCCACAACAAATTCGTCAATTATTTTCAATAATATTGACAACGTGTTTTCCGTCTGATGCATCTGCTCTGTGGAACAAATATAAAGACTCAATGAGTGAGGATATTTTGCATCGGACTAGAATTACTAATCAAAATCTTAATATTGAATATTTGTATTCTTATTTCAAACATGCCGCTCATCCATTTTGGAATGCCAGCGCCGAATCGCCCAGCAGTAGACATCATCAACAGCGATGTTCAACGTGAACACCAGTTCGATAAGACTTCTTTGGCTACTTTTGTTGCAGAAAATGAACAATTGCTTACTGCTGAACAACGAAATGTATATGATCAAATTAACGTTTCAATTGCAGCACAACAAGGTGGATTCTTTTTTTTAGACACTCCAGGTGGCACTGGTAAAACATTTCTTATCGCACTGATACTTGCGCGGATTCGATCTCAAAATCATATTGCATTGGCCATTGCTTCATCAGGCATTGCAGCAACGTTACTTGATGGTGGACGGACTGCGCATTCAGCACTTAAATTACCTTTGAACGTTCATACAAATCCCGAAGCAATGTGTAACATAAAGAAGCATTCGGGCATGGCTGAAGTTTTGAGAAAATGTAAAATTATTATCTGGGATGAATGTACAATGGCCCACAAGCATTCGCTTGAAGCTCTCGACAGGTCCCTGAAAGATATCAAAAATAATGCTCGGCTTTTCGGTGGTGCTCTACTGCTGCTGTCTGGTGATTTCAGACAAACATTACCAGTCATTCCACGCGCGACATATGCAGACGAAATAAACGCATGTTTGAAAGAATCTTATCTATGGCCAAGTGTCACTAAATTATGCCTTACTATTAATATGCGCGTTCGACTTCAAAATGATCCATTAGCGTCAGGATTCTCTGAACAATTGTTAGACATTGGCAACGGTAAAATTCAATTGTATGAAGATACACAATATATTCGACTTCCAGAGAATTTTTGCAACATGGTGGCTACCAAAGATGAGTTAATAACAAGTATCTTTCCAGATTTAAGACATAATTATACTAATCATGAATGGCTGCGAGAGCGAGCTATTTTAGCCGCAAAAAATTTAGATGTTGACACCATCAACTTTAAAATACAACAGTCATTGCCTGGTGATGAAATTACATTTAAATCGATTGACACTGTTGTTAATCCTGACGAAGTTGTCAACTATCCTGTAGAGTTTCTAAATTCACTAGATTTACCTGGAATGCCACCACATAATTTGCGACTGAAAATTGGCTCACCTATAATTTTGCTTCGAAATTTAAATGCCTCAAAATTGTGTAATGGCACGCGATTAGTTGTAAAAAAAATCATGGGCAACATTCTTGAAGCCAATATTTTGAGTGGAAAATTTCAAGGTGAAGCTGTACTTTTACCACGGATCCCAATGATTCCTTCAGATTCGCCTATACCATTCAAACGTTTACAATTTCCAATCCGCTTGGCATATGCTATGACTATAAATAAGTCACAAAGCCAAACAATGACAATTTGTGGCTTGGATTTAGAAAACCCATGTTTTTCACACGGCCAATTATATGTTGCGTGTTTCAGAGTTGGAAAACCATCGAATTTATTTATTTATACAACTCAGGGTTTAACCAAAAATATTGTACATCCAATGGCATTACGATAAATTAAGTTTTTGTAAATAATAAAATATATTTTTTAAATAAAAAAGTTTGAGTATAAGCTTTTTTACCTTTAATTAAAACAAGTTTAAGATTTCATTACACATACTCACACGCTATCGATTAGTCTAATTGTAATAAATTTACATGTAATGACGTTAGATATTGTCATAACATTTGAATAATAATTTTCATCAAAATGGTCCAGAATGTTTTACCTTATTAAAAAAAGTTTGAAATTTTCAAATTAAAGACGTGTAGACTTTCTATCAAAATTATTTTCCAACACATTTCAAACAATATACAAAAAACATTTTACATCCGAATGGACTTCAATAAGTAGTATTCAATCAAGAGATTTTATTGCCACGCTTTTCTCGATGGACTACTATAAGTTCAGATATTATTATGTTAATAAAATACTGATTTAAGTTTAGTTAATGTTAACACAACATTAATTGACTTTTAAGCCGAACTTCGTATCGCCTAAAAGTCAATTAATGTTGTGTTAACATTAACTAAACTTAAATCAGTATTTTATTAACATAATAATATCTGAACTTATAGTAGTCCATCGAGAAAAGCGTGGCAATAAAATCTCTTGATTGAATACTACTTATTGAAGTCCATTCGGATGTAAAATGTTTTTTGTATATTGTTTGAAATGTGTTGAAAAATAATTTTTAATTGTTGAGTGTTGCTTGGCAACAAACATTTTGAATGAAATGTCTTAGGATAAGATAAGATAGAAAAGATAGATAGAAAGTCTACACGTCTTTAATTTGAAAATTTCAAACTTTTTTTAATAAGGTAAAACATTCTGGACCATTTTGATGAAAATTATTATTCAAATGTTATGACAATATCTAACGTCATTACATGTAAATTTATTACAATTAGACTAATCGATAGCGTGTGAGTATGTGTAATGAAATCTTAAACTTGTTTTAATTAAAGGTAAAAAAGCTTATACTCAAACTTTTTTATTTAAAAAATATATTTTATTATTTACAAAAACTTAATTTATCGTAATGCCATTGGATGTACAATATTTTTGGTTAAACCCTGAGTTGTATAAATAAATAAATTCGATGGTTTTCCAACTCTGGAACACGCAACATATAATTGGCCGTGAGAAAAACATGGGTTTTCTAAATCCAAGCCACAAATTGTCATTGTTTGGCCTTGTGACTTATTTATAGTCATAGCATATGCCAAGCAGATTGGAAATTGTAAACGTTTGAATGGTATAGGCGAATCTGAAGGAATCATTGGGATCCGTGGTAAAAGTACAGCTTCACCTTGAAATTTTCCACTCAAAATATTGGCTTCAAGAATGTTGCCCATGATTTTTTTTACAACTAATCGCGTGCCATTACACAATTTTGGGGCATTTAAATTTCGAAGCAAAATTATAGGTGAGCCAATTTTCAGTCGCAAATTATGTGGTGGCATTCCAGGTAAATCTAGTGAATTTAGAAACTCTACAGGATAGTTGACAACTTCGTCAGGATTAAAAACAGTGTCAATCGATTTAAATGTAATTTCATCACCAGGCAATGACTGTTGTATTTTAAAATTGATGGTGTCAACATCTAAATTTTTTGCGGCTAAAATAGCTCGCTCTCGCAGCCATTCATGATTCGTATAATTATGTCTTAAATCTGGAAAGATACTTGTTATTAACTCATCTTTGGTAGCCACCATGTTGCAAAAATTCTCTGGAAGTCGAATATATTGTGTATCTTCATACAATTGAATTTTACCGTTGCCAATGTCTAACAATTGTTCAGAGAATCCTGACGCTAATGGATCATTTTGAAGTCGAACGCGCATATTAATAGTAAGGCATAATTTAGTGACACTTGGCCATAGATAAGATTCTTTCAAACATGCGTTTATTTCGTCTGCATATGTCGCGCGTGGAATGACTGGTAATGTTTGTCTGAAATCACCAGACAGCAGCAGTAGAGCACCACCGAAAAGCCGAGCATTATTTTTGATATCTTTCAGGGACCTGTCGAGAGCTTCAAGCGAATGCTTGTGGGCCATTGTACATTCATCCCAGATAATAATTTTACATTTTCTCAAAACTTCAGCCATGCCCGAATGCTTCTTCATGTTACACATTGCTTCGGGATTTGTATGAACGTTCAAAGGTAATTTAAGTGCTGAATGCGCAGTCCGTCCACCATCAAGTAACGTTGCTGCAATGCCTGATGAAGCAATGGCCAATGCAATATGATTTTGAGATCGAATCCGCGCAAGTATCAGTGCGATAAGAAATGTTTTACCAGTACCACCTGGAGCGTCTAAAAAAAAGAATCCACCTTGTTGGGCTGCAATTGAAACGTTAATTTGATCATATACATTTCGTTGTTCAGCATTAAGCAATTGTTCATTTTCCGCAACAAAAGTAGCCAAAGAAGCCTTATCGAACTGGTGTTCACGTTGAACATCGCTGTTGATGATGTCTACTGCTGGGCGATTCGGCGCTGGCATTCCAAAATGGATGAGCGGCATGTTTGAAATAAGAATACAAATATCCTCAATCATTATTAATGACTCGTTGTATATTTCGGCGGAGAATTCAATATTAAGATTTTGATTAGTAATTTTAGTCCGATGCAAAATATCCTCACTCATTGAGTCTTTATATTTGTTCCACAGAGCAGATGCATCAGACGGAAAACACGTTGTCAATATTATTGAAAATAATTGACGAATTTGTTGTGGAGATGAGCTCAGTGCTGCATCTGCAAGTGTGAGATCCCAATGGTTACCATCCTCCAATAAATGTAACTCACGACACGCGTCGAAGAAAGAGTCGTATGAAGTACCATCGACTTTTCGCAAATATTGGAAGCACGTAGGTCCAGGGCCGTTAACCAGTAATAAACGCAAAAAAAACATTCGCGTTGCTTAGGATGAACTGTATATAATCGACCTAAAGTATTTGTCATAAATATATCAGCGAATCCTGGGACTGGAATGCCTCGTTTCCGCGGTTCCCAATTCTTTGATTGTTTATTCCATGTAAAAAATTTAGGGACATCAGTGTCAACAGCGACGTCAACATCAACGTCCTTGCGAATTGACCAACAGCATCTTGTCGACTACAAAGTTTAAAAAATTCAGTAAGAGTTGTTTTTAGAGCCGTCAAAGCCTGTTGTAGTGCAGTTTCTTCTGTAAAGTAAACACGCTGTCCGTTTTCAAGATGCACAGCCAAATGTATAACAGCAGGATCCCTTTCATGTATAGGGAACGTAAAAATGCGCCAAATAGCTTCGTTGCTACTTATGTATCGGCCCGTTTGATAACGTGTTATTTCGTCATTGTCGTTTACATTTTGAACAGCAAATATAGCTTTATCACTACCCTTGTGAACATACTTACAAATGTATTTGATAGACTTCACCGAACTGCATAGTTCAACGTTTATGTGCGCTTTGTAGGTTTTGCACAGCAATGGCGAATATGGAACTACCCAGCGATTATCAATATCTACTCTCACACCATTTGACAGACGCAATTCATATGATTGACCACCATTGTCTACGTCTCTACGTCGATAAGATGGATAACCGTCCATATTGGTGATAGTATCAGTTTCACATGGTTTTGGAAAACGTTTTGTACATTTTCCATTATCCATACATGGCGACATCATGTTTAGAGTGCCACATGGACCATGGATCATATTTGTAGTAACAATGTTAAACAATTCTGGATCAACATTCGGATCTGGAATTTCCGCTGAAATAATTTTGTCAATTTCTTCTGCGCGTATTTTATCCACCAACCAAATTAAAATATGCGCATGAGGTAAACCTCGTTTTTGCCTTTCAACAGAGTAAAGCCAACAACGCGTTTCACCAAATACCGAGTAATGTGTAATCAAATTCATCAAAGATTTTAATTTTTGTTTAAAGACACGTGCAGTGACATCATGACGGTGCATCGATGTTTGACCTGGCAACAGTAAACTTTTGATTTCATCCCAGTTTGGATTACACGTAAATGTGATAAAAAGATCAGGTCGGCCGTATGCACGTACGTAAGTCATGGCATCTTGAATATATTCCTGCATATGACGCGGGCTACCAGTGTATGATGATGGGAGAATATATGCGGTACCAATATTGTTGATGTCATTCGTTGCATCTACGTTGCCGATTACGGCGTCACGTAAATGAATGTACTCCTCAGCACGAAGTTTTGCTTGATTAAATTTTATGTATCGTAATCTCTCACTTTCGATTTTTACATACATATCGACAATGTACTGATGGAATAGCTGTCTGCATCGGAGAATACCATTACCTTCATTGGCACGAATCATTAGTCGATATGCATAGTAGTTCATAGCACTAACTTTCTTGTCCCGTTCTTCACCTGCAAATAAATATAATTATGAGATTAACAGAAATTATTGATTAAAATAAAATAATTTTAAGATAATTTATAAGTTTACCTGTAGTTGGATTTCTTTGTTTAATATTGATATGATATCCATCTTCTCCTTCCCAAAATATCAACGGATACTGCAAAGCATCGTAAGAACGATGATTGTCTTGAATTATTTGCATCGTATTATCTCTGCGTTGTATGCGAATATCTCGACGTTCACATGGGTCACCAGCCATAACGACTGCAACTTCATTAATAGTTGGAACATTATATGTGCCTGCGTGCTCTCCATAGGGCACTTTGTCTGCTTTAATGACAATGACGTAGTTGTCGTTTTGCAGTCTGTTAGAAAGAGTCTTAAACAATCGTATCAATTGGTTATTGTTTTGCAAAAACGTTTGCAAATTATCCACAATTTCTCGTCCTTCCATCCGCTCTATATGGTTGTAAAGGCAGCGTGTATGTGATTGTTGCTCCTCATCGCCCATAAAATAAATTTGTAGAAATTTTGGATCGGCATCAGGCATTGGAAGCAATGAACCAATTTGGTGGTACACCTGACCTTGAATCTTAAATGTAGATTCAAAATTACGACCATCTTCATTATGAACAATTTTTGTTGCTCCAAATGATGTCATTTGGAAGCATGAATTGAATTTACGAATTTTTCGCAAAAAAAATTTCGATTGAGATGTGGTTCCGGCTAAAAGGGTTTTTAAAGGTTCCGGTGGTGGATTTAGCGATGGCAGTGAAATTTTTCCAGATGCGCAACATAAACCAGTTGATTCACCTTTATACTTGAAAGCATGACAATATTGACACTCTTTGTCCATACTACCTATCGTGATTAGTGCATGTGACGAATAATCTATTTCAGGAACATATTCGAACGCGAGACGATTAAATGATGCTCGTGACAATGCTCGATTATGTTGCACTTGTTGATGGTGATGGTCTCTATGTGCGTCGGTAGCTCGTTGACGTGCCTCTCGTTGTCTCAATGCATTAGCATGAAGACGTTGAACGCGTTGCTCTGAATTCTCATTTGCTCGTGAACATGCAACTTGATCTCTTAAATTTGCATTATCCGTTGAGTGTTCTTCAATTGATCTATTTAACCGACGATCATGGACTAATTGGGCGTTCCGAGTACGCCGACCAATGTTTTTTGCTCTTCCACGAAGACGTGGCATTTTTCTGTATAAGGAAAATACTGTAAAATAATACATAACGAAAATGAGTGATTTATTAAAGATGAAAATTAAATAAATAAACAATTAAATAAAAGTATAATTATGTAGATAACCTATATAGAATTTCCATGTATTGTTTATGAAATTATACTTTAATTTTATGGATTTTTATTTATTCACGTTTTATATTTGCCTCTTTATTAACACTGAGTTTTATTTGGATGGATTTTTTATCCACAAAGATTTCAAAATATCGAATATTTCATTCTATGCTTTTTTACTTTATTAATATATATTCATTTATATTCAATTATTTAAATTTTATTTGCATACTATTTTATTTTCCTTTAAATCTCGAAACAGTCATAAATTAATGACGCCGATAGTACACAAATAAATTTGTAGGTTAGGTTAGTTATTAACTAACGCACGTGTAAATTTGATAAAAAAAATTATAAGAAATATACTCACTTCGATTCTGCACTAAATTCGCAAAATGTATAGTTTTTTAGGCACACTTCAAAACTCTTCTCAAAACACTCAGTACCTTTTAATTTAATATTTGATCCAGCACATGGTCTACAATAACACAATGATAACAAAACATTTTTTTAATTTGATCGCAGCGCTAACTGTCGGGACAGACTAAAATTAAAATTGAATATTTAATATTTGACACTGCGATGGTAGCGCCGTCTGTCGGATCCAATGTAAAACATTCCAAAACCAACAACTACTAATAAATTAAAAATAATTAAAAAAACATTGTCCAGCGGACAAAATTGTAAATCTAAACCATTCTCAGATCCCCTTGAACACACGCAAAAAATTTCATCAAAATCGGTCCAGTCGTTTAAGAGAAGTTCAGTGACATACACACTCACAGAAGAATTATATATATAAAGAGTATTTTTCTTTATATATATAATTCTTCTGTGAGTGTGTATGTCACTGAACTTCTCTTAAACGACTGGACCGATTTTGATGAAATTTTTTGTGTGTGTTCAAGGGGATCTGAGAATGGTTTAGATTTACAATTTTGTCCGCTGGACAATGTTTTTTTAATTAATTTTTAATTTATTAGTAGTTGTTGATTTTGGAATGTTTTACATTGGATCCGACAGACGGCGCTACCATCGCAGTGTCAAATATTAAATATTCAATTTTAATTTTAGTCTGTCCCGACAGTTAGCGCTGCGATCAAATTAAAAAAATGTTTTGTTATCATTGTGTTATTGTAGACCATGTGCTGGATCAAATATTAAATTAAAAGGTACTGAGTGTTTTGAGAAGAGTTTTGAAGTGTGCCTAAAAAACTATACATTTTGCGAATTTAGTGCAGAATCGAAGTGAGTATATTTCTTATAATTTTTTTTATCAAATTTACACGTGCGTTAGTTAATAACTAACCTAACCTACAAATTTATTTGTGTACTATCGGCGTCATTAATTTATGACTGTTTCGAGATTTAAGGGAAAATAAAATAGTATGCAAATAAAATTTAAATAATTGAATATAAATGAATATATATTAATAAAGTAAAAAAGCATAGAATGAAATATTCGATATTTTGAAATCTGTGTCAATAAAAAATCCATCCAAATAAAACTCAGTGTTAATAAAGAGGCAAATATAAAACGTGAATAAATAAAAATCCATAAAATTAAAGTATAATTTCATAAACAATACATGGAAATTCTATATAGGTTATCTACATAATTATACTTTTATTTAATTGTTTATTTATTTATTTATTTAATTTTCATCTTTAATAAATCACTCATTTTCGTTATGTATTATTTTACAGTATTTTCCTTATACAGAAAAATGCCACGTCTTCGTGGAAGAGCAAAAAACATTGGTCGGCGTACTCGGAACGCCCAATTAGTCCATGATCGTCGGTTAAATAGATCAATTGAAGAACACTCAACGGATAATGCAAATTTAAGAGATCAAGTTGCATGTTCACGAGCAAATGAGAATTCAGAGCAACGCGTTCAACGTCTTCATGCTAATGCATTGAGACAACGAGAGGCACGTCAACGAGCTACCGACGCACATAGAGACCATCACCATCAACAAGTGCAACATAATCGAGCATTGTCACGAGCATCATTTAATCGTCTCGCGTTCGAATATGTTCCTGAAATAGATTATTCGTCACATGCACTAATCACGATAGGTAGTATGGACAAAGAGTGTCAATATTGTCATGCTTTCAAGTATAAAGGTGAATCAACTGGTTTATGTTGCGCATCTGGAAAAATTTCACTGCCATCGCTAAATCCACCACCGGAACCTTTAAAAACACTTTTAGCCGGAACCACATCTCAATCGAAATTGTTTTTGCGAAAAATTCGTAAATTCAATTCATGCTTCCAAATGACATCATTTGGAGCAACAAAAATTGTTCATAATGAAGATGGTCGTAATTTTGAATCTACATTCAAGATTCAAGGTCAGGTGTACCACCAAATTGGTTCATTGCTTCCAATGCCTGATGCCGATCCAAAATTTCTACAAATTTATTTTATGGGCGATGAGGAGCAACAATCACATACACGCTGCCTTTACAACCATATAGAGCGGATGGAAGAACGAGAAATTGTGGATAATTTGCAAACGTTTTTGCAAAACAATAACCAATTGATACGATTGTTTAAGACTCTTTCTAACAGACTGCAAAACGACAACTACGTCATTGTCATTAAAGCAGACAAAGTGCCCTATGGAGAGCACGCAGGCACATATAATGTTCCAACTATTAATGAAGTTGCAGTCGTTATGGCTGGTGACCCATGTGAACGTCGAGATATTCGCATACAACGCAGAGATAATACGATGCAAATAATTCAAGACAATCATCGTTCTTACGATGCTTTGCAGTATCCGTTGATATTTTGGGAAGGAGAAGATGGATATCATATCAATATTAAACAAAGAAATCCAACTACAAGTAAACTTATAAATTATCTTAAAATTATTTTATTTTAATCAATAATTTCTGTTAATCTCATAATTATATTTATTTGCAGGTGAAGAACGGGACAAGAAAGTTAGTGCTATGAACTACTATGCATATCGACTAATGATTCGTGCCAATGAAGGTAATGGTATTCTCCGATGCAGACAGCTATTCCATCAGTACATTGTCGATATGTATGTAAAAATCGAAAGTGAGAGATTACGATACATAAAATTTAATCAAGCAAAACTTCGTGCTGAGGAGTACATTCATTTACGTGACGCCCTAATCGGCAACGTAGATGCAACGAATGACATCAACAATATTGGTACCGCATATATTCTCCCATCATCATACACTGGTAGCCCGCGTCATATGCAGGAATATATTCAAGATGCCATGACTTACGTACGTGCATACGGCCGACCTGATCTTTTTATCACATTTACGTGTAATCCAAACTGGGATGAAATCAAAAGTTTACTGTTGCCAGGACAAACATCGATGCACCGTCATGATGTCACTGCACGTGTCTTTAAACAAAAATTAAAATCTTTGATGAATTTGATTACACATTACTCGGTATTTGGTGAAACGCGTTGTTGGCTTTACTCTGTTGAATGGCAAAAACGAGGTTTACCTCATGCGCATATTTTAATTTGGTTGGTGGATAAAATACGCGCAGTAGAAATTGACAAAATTATTTCAGCGGAAATTTCAGATCCAAATGTTGATCCAGAATTGCTTAACATTGTTACTACAAGTATGATCAATGGTCCATGTGGCACTCTAAACATGATGTCGCCATGTATGGATAATGGAAAATGTACAAAACGTTTTCCAAAACCATGTGAAACTGATACTATCACCAATATGGACGGTTATCCATCTTATCGACGTAGAGACGTAGACAATGGTGGTCAATCATATGAATTGCGTCTGTCAAATGGTGTGAGAGTAGATATTGATAATCGCTGGGTAGTTCCATATTCGCCATTGCTGTGCAAAACCTACAAAGCGCACATAAACGTTGAACTATGCAGTTCGGTGAAGTCTATCAAATACATTTGTAAGTATGTTCACAAGGGTAGTGATAAAGCTATATTTGCTGTTCAAAATGTAAACGACAATGACGAAATAACACGTTATCAAATGGGCCGATACATAAGTAGCAACGAAGCTATTTGGCGCATTTTTACGTTCCCTATACATGAAAGGGATCCTGCTGTTATACATTTGGCTGTGCATCTTGAAAACGGACAGCGTGTTTACTTTACAGAAGAAACTGCACTACAACAGGCTTTGACGGCTCCAAAAACAACTCTTACTGAATTTTTTAAACTTTGTAGTCGACAAGATGCTGTTGGTCAATTCGCAAGGACGTTGATGTACACTGATGTCCCTAAATTTTTTACATGGAATAAACAATCAAAGAATTGGGAACCGCGGAAACGAGGCATTCCAGTCCCAGGATTCGCTGATATATTTATGACAAATACTTTAGGTCGATTATATACAGTTCATCCTAAGCAACGCGAATGTTTTTTTTGCGTTTATTACTGGTTAACGTCCCTGGACCGACGTGCTTCCAATATTTGCGAAAAGTCGATGGTACTTCATACGACTCTTTCTTCGATGCGTGTCGTGAGTTACATTTATTGGAGGATGGTAACCATTGGGATCTCACACTTGCAGATGCAGCACTGAGCTCATCTCCACAACAAATTCGTCAATTATTTTCAATAATATTGACAACGTGTTTTCCGTCTGATGCATCTGCTCTGTGGAACAAATATAAAGACTCAATGAGTGAGGATATTTTGCATCGGACTAGAATTACTAATCAAAATCTTAATATTGAATTCTCCGCCGAAATATACAACGAGTCATTAATAATGATTGAGGATATTTGTATTCTTATTTCAAACATGCCGCTCATCCATTTTGGAATGCCAGCGCCGAATCGCCC